>JAAOMT010000778.1:4944-54624 GCA_016748015.1 Geosiphon pyriformis
AGTATAAATAAATGCACTATTCTCAAAACAGAGGTATCTTCAAATCAACATGAACAATTATTTTCTGAATCAAAACATTCAAAATGTCTTCTATACTCTCCATGAGTATTGGATTAAAAACTATCCAAATGCTACTTTGACTATTGGAAAACAGACCACAATAACTGATAGCAATGGAACACATACTGTTATTAGACCAAAAAAAACAACTACCAGAAGAGAATGAATTGGTAACAAAATAGATAAATATCTGCTAGAGAGTATAACAGCAACAATACTTGTACCCCCCACCACACTTGGAAAAACAATTAAAGAAATCTTACCCATAAACAAAAACTTGTCATATGGAAAACAATTAGAGCTCTATGGTCGCCTTGGTAAAATCATAGATGACATGAAGCTCATGAAGAAAACAACTTTAGAGATACAGGCAAAAATTTTGGGCATTATACAATTAGATGTTCCAAGAGTTTTAACCATTGCTAGAAGAGCCAAAACTCTAATACAAAGATTTGGTCTCTTGGATACAAAACTCATTTCACTTAAGTATTATACACCCTATCTACAAAAGACTTCAATAAATTAGTTAGCTTTGAGTTAGATAAAACTTTTCAAATAGATTACACTATAAATAGCTTGATTTCACTGAAGCTCAATCTCTTTGGAGAGGATGATGTTACAGTTGAGACCTATACTTCTTATTAATTATCACATGTATTAGTCACTGATGTCATATGATTAGCCACACTATTTTTAGAAAGTGATTATTGACCTGATTAATGACCTAACTGTTGATCTGACCATTGACCTGATCATTGACCTGATTATTAACCACTTTTGATAGCTATATAAGTGATGAATCTCTTAGCTATAAAAAAGCATATAATAACAAGCATCTGAATAATCAAAAATAAATAAAATAACAATTTTCATCTCAATCCTTCTCTTATCGCTAATTTCCCTTTTCCTACCTTCAAGTATCTGAACATCTTAAAGATAAAAGATTACTTGTTGGCCTTTTTCTGACATATATAATTGTAGCATTTGAAGATTATTTAAATAAACGTAACTGAAAAGCACAAGTTAATACCTGATATTGAATTCTAAGAGTACCGACATGAGGCATAGAATTATACCAGTGATGATTAATTGTTGACAGTATGAACTATCCCTCTACCTTCAGATTCCCCAGTTACCTTTGAAAAAAATAGTGACTGAGATATTTTATAAGATTAATCTTGCATATTGAATTTATACTTATTCAATTCACTCTTTAAAGTTGAATTCCTCTTTGATTATTTCCATCACCCTACAATCCTATTCTTCCTTGCTATCCATTAGCTTGTTACTTCAACCTGTAACAGTAGCATTGTAACAACTGGCTTCACTATCAAATCTTATGTAAGCACAGCCCATTCTGGTGTAATTTCTGCTAGTTCTTGGAATAAAGCAAGATTGGGCTTTGATTTGGTCCAAAGTGGTGCTCAGATAGTAAGTAGTACAGTTTTGTGGTAGACCAACTAGCTTAGCTTCCCAGGTTTTCTTCTGCTCAATGATTTTTTGTATACCTATTATTGGATATATTTTAATTGCATCTTTTCTGATCAGGGTCAACCATTGGTTCACAGCTCTAGTTACTTCTTCTTGGTTGTTGGATTCAATCACTGCTAACTGCCATTTTCTAGCCACTTTGATTTGGACTTTTTTACCTTTCCAAATTCTTTTATGGCAGCTCCTACTTCTCTGTCAGAAATACCCAAGAGAATATCCCTAACTAGAACCTTTTTTTGACTAGCCATTTGATTGGCAATGTCATCAGTTGTCATCAAAAATGACTCAATATCCACATCTGCCAGGATCTTCTTAGCTTGATCCCTTCCAGCAATTTTGAAGAAATCTATTCTGATTTCTTGATTTCTCACCATTACAGCTCCCAAAAGGTAACTGACATCCCCCAACAGGTTGTAAATCCACCCCACCTTCTTTCCCATGTTCTTTTCTGGTATGTCCAATATCTGCACAAATAGAACATGTCTCTTGGTGCCATAAATGACAGTCTTCCATCCTTCTTCTTGATTTGCTTCTGTAGACATAGCGTTTCTCTCAGATAATTTGTTACTCTTTTGGCCCAGGCTTGAGCTTGGCATTCTGCTTGATAAACTTGATTTAGAATCTTTCATGTCTTCTGCAGTATCTTCCAGATTGGCTATATCTTTGTTTGTCTCAAATAAATTGTCCATTTGCTCATCAGTTTTCTCTACAGATTTCCCTTTGTTGATCATGTCCAGAATTTTTGGATTGCATTTTCTCAGAGCTGCTTCAATCTGCGCTGCTCTCTCAACATCTTCAATAAGCAATTTAAATGGTTTATCCAATTTTTTCAGGGACTTTGAGGCCCCCTTTTCACCAGTCCAGACTTCCATTTAAAACTGAACATTGGTCACAAAACAAAATTGTTGGTTTGGTCTGCTGTTTTATCAGTAAGTTTCTCTTCAAAGACCTGATTAAATTTTTTTGTTAGGCCTTTAACACTTATTTTTTCCAAGTATCTGTACTTTTTATTGGGTTTTTTTTCTAGTCTGTTGCCTGTTATTGGAGAAAAGTCAGCTGCTCTTTGGTGTGGGGCTGTTCTTTTTGTAGTATTTGCTATTCTAAAGGGTGTGTTGTCTCCATTGCTTGTATTCACACTTCTAATTATTACACTGTTATGTTCAAACCTAAATGGAGATGCTGTAGGTCTTGTCTTTTTGACTGGCATTTGATTTGGTATGAATGTGCTATTTTCTTCATTCTCTGTATTAATAGTGGAATTTCCTTCCACTTGGTCTATATTCTTGGTAGTATCTTTGCTAGTACTTCTGTTCATGACTGTTGTCACTTTGCTATTAGTATTGTTGTTAGATACTTTAAAGTCTGTTATAATAATAAAGTGTACTTTAACTAAGAGTATCTTTTGGCAAAAAACTATTTTTCTAAATTTGAGGCATAGTAATTTTTAGTAGTAGACAAAGAGAGAAAAAAAGTTTTTTTTTAGATCCCTATTCACAGTAATAACACACAGGTGGGCCATAATTTTATTGTCTTTAATAAGGGGGTTGCTGGGGTTGATTAAAATGGGGTTTAAATCTGGGTCTTTGGGGTTGTAGATTCTCTCTAACTGCTTAGACTAAGAGTTCCAGTAACTGGACAAGATTAGCTGTGAGTCTATCTATTAATTATTCATTTGGGTCTTGAGTTTGGGCAGCAAAAGAGGTAACAGCCATTTGGGAAACAGGAGTTATAACAGGAGCAAGAGCAAAAACTAGAAGTGTGGATCTTAGGTGCATCCATTGTGGGATTGTTTTTCAGTGCCAAGAGAGACCAAAGAGCATAAGAAAGATCAGTTCTCAATTCTTTTGTAAAGGAATGAATCTTTTGCTCTTCTGTCCAGTTTCTTCCAGAATCTACTTGCATGATTAATTTTCTGATTGCTTTGGCATACTCAGTTACAATTTTACCAGAACCTTGAGTTCTTCTTTCTAATTCCATGTGCTATTTAAATATCAAGATAGGAGTTCTAAATTTTATTTCAAACTGGGTAGTAAAAGAGGTGTTGTCTTTTCCAGCATTTGCTGGTGTCCATCTAATGATTCTTTGCTGAGTGTTAACATTGGTTTCTTGTAAGAACCAAGTAGCAGAAGAGCCTTGAAGATAGCCACCAATGATTTGAAACTTATATTCATTATCATATTGGTTGACTGTGGCAGCTCTTTCAAAGTCGTCCAACTATTTAATTGGGTCTTGTGCATCACCTCTAAACAAGGGTAATGGAGTGTTGTTTTTTCTTCCCAAAGCAGTTTGTATGCCTTGGAGGGCAATCAGAATGTTCTGTTGCATAGGATCATTAGCCATTGGTTCAGGAGTTACTGTTTGAGTAGAGTGATCTAATTCACTTAAAAAGAGATCAAAAACAGGAGCAGTTTCAAAAAAAGTTTCAATTAATTGATGGGCAGCAATCCAAGTATGGATTTGATGATTCAGATATTCGAAATCAGGAGCCTATTGTTCAAAGATTGTGGAATATAAAAGCTGATTGATGCTGTTGTTTCTTTCTTCAAAGTTGTTTTCAAAATAAGCTTGATCAAAGTAATAAGTTGTATAGGCTGTGTAGGTTTCAGCTGAATGCTCATTCAGAAACCAGTTCCAAAAATCTTGGAATTGTTTGCTGGATTGTTCTTCAATGGAAAAGCAAATCAAGCAGGAGGGCAAAGGATTGAGTTCAATAAAGTCTAAATCATTTTTATTGTGTGCTTCAAAGTGTTCTTTTGATTGTTGTGGCAGGTATAAATAATTACCCATACAATAGGAAACAAAGTGGATTTTGACAACCTTACAGGAAGCACCACTTTTATGTTACAGGTTGGAGTAACAAGCTAACAGATAGTAAGGGAGAACAAGATTGTAGGGTGATAAAAAAGAATCAAAGAGAATTCAACTTCAAAGAGTAAATTGAATAAGTATGAATTTAATGTGTGAGATCAGTTTCATAAAATATTTCAGTCACTATACTTTTCAAAAGATAACTGGGGAATTTGAAGGTAGAGAGATAGTCTATACTGTCAACAAATGATCACACACTAGTATAATTCTATGTTTCATGTTGGCACTCTTAAAATTCAATATTAGGTATCAAATGTACTCTTTAGTCATATTTTATTCAATAATCTTCAAATGCTGCAATTACACATTTCAGGAAAAGGGTAAAGAATAACCAATGTTCAGATACTTAAAGATAGTGAAAGGGAAATTAGCAATAAGAGAATGATTGAGATGAAAGTTGTTATTTTATTTATTTTATTTTTACATGCTTTTCTATAGCTAAGAGATTCATCACTTATATAGCTATCAAAAGTGGTCAATAATCAGGTCAACAACTAGATCAATTAATCAGGTCAATGATAAGGTCAATGATTAGGTCAATGGTCAGGTCATTAATCAGATTAATGATTACTATCTAAAAATAAAGTGGCTAATTATATGACATTAGTGGCTAATACATGTGATAATAATAAGAAGTATAGATTTCAATCATAATACTACCAAGAATTAGCATTCACTAGGGAGGAACAAGAGCAATGTTTAAAACAACTAAATATTCGACTATGTGACCATTGTCTAATACTATGTAATTTTTAGTATTGTAATGATTATGACCTTATTTACAATCTACTATTATACATAATTTACATGATTCCAGAAGAAAAAAACCCAATAAGCAAATGTGCCACAGAATCAAAATCAAAATCAAAACAATATATTACACTCTCTGATCTTTTAAAAGAGTAAGAACTCAAATGGTTCAGTGATAATGATGAAAGTATTATGCCAGAATGCACACATAATGCCAATGCAGGATTTGATTTAAGATATTCAGGAAAAGATGCCATCAAATTGGAATCACATTCATACATTTGTATTGACTAGCATCTAAGAATAGTTTAGCAAAAAAAAAGATTAATATAAAAGGAGAAATAATTGATGCAGAATATGTAGGAAATATTATTGCAATACTATAAAATAATTTAGAAAAACCATATATCATCAAACCAAATAAAAAGATAGCACAGGCAATATTCCTATCTCTGATTAAAATAGATTAGCTAGTATCAGTGAAAAATAAAGAGGAATTAGGAATGACAACAAAAGAGATCAGTGAATTTAGATCAATAAGTAGAATAGATATACCAGTTAATATGGCAGAGAAAAAAATTATTGACAAGGGAGAAATTATCTTCACCTGTCAATCAATTTTCATTTCATCATATAACTAGTATTTAGTAGTTATAGAAAGAAAAGTAAAAGATCAGTCCCAAATTTTTGAAGCAGAACCAAGTATTTGTAAATCCAAAGAGATTGCTATCACCAATCTCTACATACTAGCTAAAAGCCACAAACACATTAAAATTCCCATTTACAATACAACTGAAAACCCCATCAAAATACTGTTATAGTTGAAACTCATAATTTTTATTAGTTATTACATGTATTAGCCATTAATGTCATATAATTAGCCACTCTATTTTTAGATAATAATTATTGACTTAATCAATAACCTGATCATTAACCTGATCATTGACCTAGTCATTGACCTGGTCGTTGACCACTTTCATTAGCTATATAAGCAATAAGTCTCTTAGCTGTAGAAAATCATCTCTCAGACAAGAATCAATAAATAAAAATAACAACTTTCATCTCAATTACTCTCTTATTGCTAATTTCCCTTTCCCTACCTTCAAGTATCCAAACATTTTAGAATAAAAGATTACTTCTTGGCCTTTTCCTGTTTGAATAATTGTAGTATTTGAAGACTATTTGTATAAACATGACTGAAGAACACAAGTTAATACCTGATATTAAATTCTAAGAGTGCCAACGTGAAGGCATAGAATTAATACCAGTGGTAATCAATTGTTGACAATACGGACTATCCCTCTATCTTCAGATTCCCTTGTTACCTTTTGAAAAAAATAGTGACTGAGATATTTTATGAGACTGATCTCACACATTGAATCCATACTCATTCAATTTGCTCATTAAAGTTGAATCTTCTTTGATTATTTCCATCATCCTACAATCCTGTTCTCCCTTGCTATCCATTAGCTTGTTATTCCAACCCATAACATAAAAGTGGTGCTTCCTGTAAGGTTGTCAAAATTCACTTATTTCCTTATTGTATGGGTGATTACTTATATCTGCCACAGCAATCAGAAGAACACTTTGCAGTACACAATAGAAACGACCTAGATTTCATTGAACTTAATCCTCTGCTCTCCTGCTTGATCTGCTTTCCCATTGAAAAACAATCCAGCAGACAATTTCAAGACTTTTGGAACTGGTTTCTGAATGAGCATTCAGCTGAAACCTACACAACTTATACAATCTATTACTTTGATCAAGCTTATTTTGAAGATAACTTTGAAGAAAGAAACAACAGTATCAATCAGCTTTTATATTCTACAACCTTTGAACAACAGCCCCCTGATTTCAAATATCTGAATCATCAAATTCACATTTGGATTGCTGCCCATCAATCAACAGTAACTTTCCTTGAAACAGAAAAAGAAAGCTATCAAATAGCTCCTATTTTTGATCTCTTCTTAAGTGAATCAGAGCACTTCACACAAACAGTAACTCCTGAACCAATGGCCCAAAATCCAATGCAAGCAAACATTCTGGCCGCCCTTCAAGGCATACAAACTGCTTTGGAACAAAAAAACAACACCCCACTACCCTTATTCAGAGGTGATGCCCAAGATCCAATTGAATGGTTGGATGATTTTAAAAGAGCAGCCACTGCAAACCAGTATGATAATGAATACAAGTTCCAAATCATTGGTGGCTATCTCCAAGGCTCCTCTGCTACCTGGTTTTTACAAAAAACCAATGCTAGTGCTCAACAAAAAATTGTTAGATGGATCCCAGCAAATATTGGAGAAAACAACACCTCTTTCACTACCTGGTTTGAAAACAAATTCAAAACTCCCATCTTAATATCCAAATGGTATATGGAATTAGAAAAAAAAACCCAAAGTCCTGGTAAAATTGTGACCAAATATGCCAAAGCAATCAGAAAACTTATCAAGTGTGTAGACTCTGGTAGAAACTGGACTGAAGAGCAAAAGATCCACTTTTTCACAAAAGGATTAAGAACTGATTTATCATATGCTTTTTGGCCTCTCTTGGCTTTAAAAGATAATCCCACCATGGATATGGCCATTGAACTCGCCCAAAGAATTGAAGACAATCAAAGAATGCATTTGAGATCCACACTTCCAGTTTTTGCTTCTGCTCCTGTTATGGCTCTTACTTCTCAAATGGCCACTACTTCTTTTGCTGCCCAGACACAAGATCCAAATAAACAATTAATAGATAGACTTACAGCAAATCTTGCTTAGCTATTAGAACTATTAGCCCAAACAGTCAAAGATAACCAGCAACCACAAAGACCCAGATTTGAAAACTGTTTTAATCAGCCCCAGCAACCCCCTTACCAAAGACAGCAAAATCATAGCCCTTCTGTGTCTTATAGATGTGGATTAACTGGACATTTTTCCAGAGATTGCAACAATCCTCCACTGCCTCTTTCAGCTCTCAGAAACAATAACAACCAAAACAACAGACCCAACAACAACAACAATGTCCCTAATCAAAGACCTAATCATGCCAACATCAATTTCTTTGGAAAGAATCCCCTAGTTGAAGCCAATGTTTATCAGCTTTTAAACTGGTAGGTTTACTTCCAAAGGGTGAGAGTGCAAGCTAACCAGAAGAAAACCCTTTTTACGCTTTTAACTTAACTGATGATGACCATGACATGGATGAACTAGCAATCAACACCTCAGAACCAACCAAAAAAAAAAAAAAAGCCAAGGTTGATTTCATTTTAGACTCCAACAAAGCCTCAAATTCTGCCATTAATAACAATGAGCCACCAAAAACTAAAATTTTTAAAGTTGGAACCTCCAGAAATTGTACAAAAATCTGGACCCTATTCTATTGTCAAAGATCTCATGAAAACCCCAGCACATATTACCTTTGGCCAGTTAATGACCTACCCACAGTTTAAAAAAGATCTTTGCAAATCCTTGATTCCAAAGAAGAAGACACCAAAAACCAACAAGTGCCTTTGCCAAGTTGGACTTGCTGACAACAGCAATGTTATTCCTCTGATTTGTAAAGCCCAAGTGGCTGAATACTTCATTGACTTAATTCTGAACAGTGGATCATCTGTTAGTGTTATTGCCAAACACTTCTTGAAAGCAATTAGTAGAAAGATTGATGAACCTTCCACCAGACCAATGACCAACATACATAGTGACAAAAAGAAAGGACTGAGTATTGTCAAAGCTGTTCCTGTCTGCATTAATGGAATCAGCATTGAAACTGACATGAAAGTTTCTGAAGCCAAGGAATACACCATCATTGTTAGCAATGAATGGCTCAAGAAAGCAAAAGCTTTGCTTGATTATAAACTTTGTAAATTAACCATCAGATGTGGTGAAAAACCCATTGTGGTTAAGTGTTGCCATTGGACAACTCCCCCAGTACCCAAACAAAACCAAAAAGAAGAACAATCAGATGAATCAGATAATGAAGAGAGCAATGAAGAAGAAGAACAAGAAGAGCAAAAAGAAACTGCTGAACTTGCCTATACCACCTTTACCAGCAATGGCAAACCACTGGACAATGTTAAAGCAGACAAAGAAGGAATTATTTTAAATGGCAAGCTGATCTGCTGGCCTTATTATGATATTCTTAGAAGAACCTTTAAAAGAAAACCTGGCAAAAAAGCCAAATACAGTTTTTGGTGGCATAGTTTTTGTGCCCGGTGTTGGTGCAACAAACCCTTATATTCTCTAAGCAATGAATATAAATCATGCCTGATCTATTACAGAGATTGGGAACCAATTAGTTTGATACCCAGAGAAAAATTGAAAAAAGTACAGAAGTCCTTTGAGAATAAACCACCTGAGATCCAATCACTGGTTGTAGAACAAAAAGAACTCTCCCCAGAAGAAAGAAAAATAGACATTGAAAATTTGCTGGCTAGAAATAGCCCAGTTATTTCCAAAGAAGGTGATACCTCTGGACATACCCATGTAATACAATACACCATCACCATCAGAGAAACTTGACCCATCCATTTGAAGTCTTATCAATCCAATTGGTGCAATAATGAGTTTATCAAAAAAGAGATAAACCAGATAAAAGAACTTGAATTCATACAAAAAACCAAGAGTGAATAGGCTTTCTCAGTTGTAGTGGTATCCAAGAAAGATGGAACACTATGCTTCTGTGTCGACTACTGCCAATTAAATACCATCACTGAAAGAGACATGTACCCATTTCCCAAGATAATGCAATGTTAGACCAATTCAAAGATGCTGTTTTCTTCTCAACTATTGACTTAACTGCAAGTAGAGATGGATCCAGAAAGCAGAAAAAAAACTGCCTTCATCACCAAGTATGACACCTATGAATTCACAGTCATGCCTTTTGGTCTTACTAATGCTCCTTCCACCTTTCAATGCTTAATGGATAAAGTATTTGAATCAGTTAAGGAAAACTTTGTTCTAGTCTATTTGGATGACATAATAGTATACTCAAAAACCTGGGATGAACACCTGGAACATTTGCAAAAGGTTTTTGATCTTCTCAAAAATGCTGGCTTTAAGATCAACCCAATCAAATCTTTTTTTGGAAGACAATCCACCCAGTTTCTTGGTCATTTTATCACAAAAGATGGAATTTTTTCTGACCCAGCCAAAGTTGAAAAAGTCCAAAACATCAAACAACCAATGAACATTTATGAACTATGTTCTTTTCTTGGTTTGGCCTCTTATTATCGTAAATTTGTCAAGGATTTCTCCAAAATCGCCTCTCTTCTCAATCAGCTACTCAGGAAAAATGTCAATTACCATTGGGGAACACATCAGCAAAAAGCCTTTAAAACTTTAAAAAAAAAACTGGTTACAGAATCCATCCTCAAGCAATCTGATCTAGATCGACCATTTATTCTCCACACTAATGCATCTGGCTTTGAACTTGGTGTTATTCTCTCCCAGAAAGATAAAGATGGCAAAAAACATGCCATAGCCTATGCCAGTAGAACTCTTTCCCCAGTAGAACTCTTTCTCCAGCAGAACAGAATTATTCAGTCACTGAACAAGAATGCTTAGCAGTAGTATGGTCTACCAGTTACTGGAGTAAGTATTTTCTTGGTGTGAAGTTTTTGGTGGTAACAGATCACCAAGCTTTGGTTTGGCTGCACAACAAAAAAAGACTAGAACACAAATGGATAACTTGCTGGATATTCCACTTGAATGAATTCGACTATGATATTTAATATCGCAAAGGAGCTACTTATCAAAACGCCAATGCTCTCTTCAGATTTACCATTCAGTAACAGAACAACCCTCTTAAACCAAACCAACTTAATTATTAGTAATTTTCCCTTTTTGACAAACATGATAATGGACTTGGACAACTACTCTGCCTTAATGGAATTTTTGGATAAAGGACAATACCCACCGAAATACACACAACAACAAAAAGAACATTTGCGCAAACAATCAAATTTCTATTTGATTTGCCAGAATCAACTTTATAAAAGAAATAGAAAAGATCCTGACTGCTCTCAGAGAGTCATCAGATTTGAAGAAAGAGAAATTGTAATCTACAATATGTACACTGATCCATTAGCTAGACACTTTGGAAAAACAAAAACAATTCAGAAAACTTTAGCTCACTATTATTGGCCTACCTTGGGAAAAGACATTGCTAAATACATCAAAACCTGTAATATCTGCCAAAGAAAAGGAAAATCCAATCACAAAGAAGATATCCATCCAATCTCTGTTGGTCAACCCTTTGACAGAATTGGTATAGATGTTGTTAAACCTTTAATAATAACTTCTGATGGCAACAGATACATTATTACAGCTACTGATTATCTTATAAAGTGGATAGAAGCAAGAGCCACTCTAGACCAAACAGCAGTCTCAATAGCCAATTTCATTTATGAAGATATCATTTGTTGCCATGGCTGCTCCAAAGAACTTTTATTTGATAGAGAAAGAGCTTTTCTCAGTACACTTGTTAAAGAATTTTGCAGAAAAATGGGAATACATTACAAACTTTCCTCTTCTTATCACCTCTAAACAAATGGCCTAGTGGAACATTTCAATAGAACATTATGTGAAACTCTAGCCAAAACCAGTGAAAAAACAAACTTATGGAACAAAGTACTGTCTTCAGCTTTGTTTGCTTATAGAACTGTGAATCATGACATAACAAGTTATGAACCCTTTTATCTATTCTATGGATGAATGGCAACCCTATTAATAGAAACTGACATTGAAACAATACTTTTTGAAGAAATAACAATAGGGAATTACAAAGACATTTTGCAAAGAAGACTTGGTACCATTCTTGACTCATTAGTAGAAGCACAGATAATTGCCTTTGAAAAGATAAAATAATTCCAAGAGAAGCTTAAGAAAAAGAAAACATGTAAAACACATTTTTTAAGTATTGGTGACTTCGTTTTAGAATACTGTTCAGACAGAGACAATGTCTATGGTAATAAATTCTCTAGCTGGTAGAAAAAACCCTTTATAGTCAACAAAGTTTTGAACAATGGTTCTTATATCTTACAAGATCAATATAGAACAATCTTCAATGATTGCCCTGTTCATAACACACGACTTAAGAAATATCACAAACGACCTGATTGGTTACCTGTTGTGGTAATACTGACCCAAATGATCAACAAAAATCAGATATAAATAAATGCACCATTCCCAAAACAGAGGTATCTTCAATTGACATGAACAATTATTTCCTAGATCAAAACATTCAAAATGCTTTCTACACTCTCCATGAGTACTGGATCAAAAATTATTTAAATGCTACTCTGACCATTGGAAAACAACCACCATAATTGATAACAGTAGAACACATACTGTTATTAAACCAAAGAAAACCACTACCAGAAGAAAAAGAATTGGTAGCAAAATGGATAAGTATTTACTGAAAAGCATAACAGCAGCAATACTTACACCTTCCATGACAATTGGAAAAATGATTAAGGAAATCTTGTCTATAGACAAAAACTTGTCATATAGAAGACAACTAGAACTCTATAGTCATCTTGGTGAAATTATAGAAGAAATGAAGCTCATGAAGAAAACAACTTCAGAGATACAAGTGAAAATTTTGGGCATTATACGTTTAAATGTCCCAAGAGTTTTGACCATTGCAAGAAAAGCCAAAACTCTTATACAAAGATTTGGTCTCTTGGATACAAAGCTTATTTCACCTCAAGTACTATACACTCTATTTACAAAAGATTTCAACAAACTAGTTAGTTTTGAGTTAGACAAAACCCTTCAATTAGAATACCCTATAAATAGCTTGATTTCGCCAGAGCTCAATCTCTTTGGAGAAGATAATATTATGATGAAACCCATAATTTTTATTAGTTATTACATGTATTAACTACTGATGTCATATAATTAGCCACTCTATTTTTAGATAGTGATTATTAACTTGATTATTGACCTAGTTGTTGATCTGGTTGTTGACCACTTTCAATAGCTATATAAGCGATGAGTCTTTTAGCTATAGAAAATCATCTCTCAGACAAGAATCAAATAAATAAAAATAACAACTTTCATCTTAATTACTCTCTTATCACTAATTTCTCTTTCCTTACCTTCAAGTATTTGAACATCTTAGGATAAAAAGATTACTTGTTGGCCTTTTCTTGTTTGAATAATTGTAGTATTTGAAGACTATTTATATAAACATGACTGAAGAGCACAAGTTAATACTTGATATTGAATTCTAAAAGTGCTGACATGAAGACATAGAATTAATACCAGCAGTGATCAATTGTTAACAGTATGGACTATTTTTCTATCTTCAGATTCCCAGTTATCTTTGAAAAAAATAGTGACTGAGATATTTTATGAGACTGATCTTGCCCATTGAATCCATACTTATTCAATTCGCTCATTAAAGTTGAATCCTTTTTAATTATTTTCATCACTCTACAATCCTGTTCTCTCTTGCTATCTGTTAACTTGTTACTCCAACCCATAACAGTATATTTCCAATGCTTTACATTAAACTATATTAATATATTTGTATTTATCCATAATGAGTGTAAACTCTAATATCTTAAAACAGCTGAGTATTCTACCACTGTTACTTTGTCTGTATTTTTTTGTAAAGTTTATTCATATTATTAGTAATCTATCCTTGTTCTGTATCTGATGCAAATACAAAATATTCTCCTTTCTCAATAAGTTTTTGACTTTAGTATAGATTACACTTAAAAATATGACAGTCTCAATTAAGTGTAAGTGTGGTCTTAAAAATTCAGGTACTCTATATGTATTTTCAAAGTTTTTGAATAAAATGTCTCTTTTTTTTATTATTTGTATATATTTGCTATAAAATTAATTCTTGGTCTAGATTATTTATTAATGGGGTATTCAAGTATACTTTAAGCTGATCATCTTTGTGTTTGCAAGTTGGTTAGTCTGATTTTTGTAGTTATACCAGCAATATTATTATTGTTTAATCTAACCAACAAATCTGTGATCTTGTTTTTTGCTTGAATATTATCAATTTTGAACAAATTGTACAAAGATAAGTGATACATAATACTGGCTGGAAAATTTATTAAAAGTTTTGCCTTTTTTTTACAGTGGCTGAGATCTTTGAAGTTCATTTTTTGGCCCAATTAGTTAAAATATAGGTCAATTAAGATCTAAATTCTATTATTGGACTAAGTATACTATTAAAAATGTAAATTGTCTGTTTTTTTGTAATATGTTTCTTCCTAATAACTTTACATACTGCATTAATATCAGATTCTATTATTTTTAGCACAGTTTCATTTTTTTTATCTGCTTTAATCCATACCCTCAAATATTAGATACATATAGTAAGGTCTAGCAATTTCAAGATTTGTTTATTTGATCCAAATTTCAGTGGCTCAACTAACATTGATTTTTTTTTGGAAGGTCTGATTACCATTGTTTTAATCTTATCTAAGTTAATTTTAATATTTACTATTCTAAAAAAAAAGCTGGTTGTATCTAATATACTCTGTATTTTCTGTCTTGAGTTAGCTATCTACACTCTGTTATCCACAAAAATAAAATAATTTACTGATATCAACAGTGATTGTGTATTTGTTTGGTTGTTTTATTTTTTTTATTCTGATGTTAGTTTGTACTCTTGACTATAATTGGCTTGTTTTACTTTATTTAGTAAAGGGTTATAGAAAATTTTTCACATAATGGATAAGTTTGTTTTCCCCTAATCTAGTTCATCTTATACTTAATATTTATCACTTAATCTAAACTTAGTTATGATTCTATTGCTTTTATTGTTATGTATTAAGCCAAATAGCTTAATAAACCTATTGTTTATCTTGATTTTTTTCAGTGCAGCTTTTATGGGTTTCTATCTTACTAAGTTATAGGCCTTTTTTATGTCCTAAAATGTAAACTAAGCCTCATTACCAAATTCTCTTGCATGTTTAGCAACAGCATTAATTACATGAATTGGCATTGTTATAGATATATTCTTCAAAACTAAAGTGTTGTAATCTTTTAGAACATTATAGAACTCATATGTTTTTGATATTTTTTTAGTTAAAATCTTTGTTAAGATCTTTCTAATACTTTTTATAAGTGTAATTAGTCTGGTAATGTTAATATTGCCACTTTATTTTTTTAGTTTTGGAATTAGTATGACTTATCCTATTTTCTATTTCTTAAACATGTTTGTTGCTTTTATATAAGTATGAGTTTTAACTATAATACTAGCATAGAACAAAACAATTTTAATAATAATACTTGAAAAATTGGCATTATTAATATTAAAGAACTTAATAATTCTAACAAACTAAAGAAGTACTACAGTGAATTAAAGAAGAACAATTTGATTTTTTTTTTGTTAATGTGTAGTTACACTAATTGTTTATTAGTTTGTTTAATAATATAGTTAACATTTTTATAAAGCCAGCTTACCCAATAATACAAAATTACAAGATGTGGCTAACCACAAGTGGAAAGTCCTAATTACATACTAGTACTACTTATGCTACTTAATATATTAAATATATATAATTCATACATTTTACTCATAATACTAACAAGCTCATAACTATTTTTAATCATACTACTCATCCACTTAGCAGTCTAATCAAGATTGGATTTAATATTAAAAAGTTGAATCTCCCATAATTCTATTATTGCATCAAATATGTCATCATAGACTCAGAAATTTTTAATATCAATATTATTATCATCATCATCTATGTTTTTATTTTTAAAAACATTAACAAAGTAGACTTTCTCACTTTTTTTTTGATGTCTACTACTTCTTTTTGTAGCAAAGAAGCCACAGCACAAACAGTTTTAATTTGGGTTGCCAATCCAATTACACTTTTTTTTATTGCTTCTGCCATAACAAGTAAAGTAAACAGTAATTTAGTAATCAACATAACCAGAGAGCTCACAGGCTCAACTATAGATTTAATCAACAAAAACAGTTTACTAAGATGAGTTTTCAAAGAAGCCAATCTAGCATTAACAGCAGCATCTGGACCAAAGAAAACAATAGATAACAGAGGTATTAAAACTATAAAAGAGCACCAAAGACCAGATTCATATCAGCAGCAGCAGCAACAAGAGAAACAACAGAGATAACAGCTTTGGCATAAGATTTGGCTTCAACAAAAGACAACTTGAAAACTTTGAGACCACCAACAGAGTTGGAAAAAATTTTGGGAGAGAGAGGTAATAACACTTTATAGTTTATAGCCAAATAATTCAATTCTTGATATCTGTAGCAATAACAACATTCAAGAGTTTCCCATCAAATGTGACAGCCATATAAAGTACCAGTTTTTGATACAGCAATGTTCAAAAATTCTGAGGAATCAAATATAACTATAGCAAAACATTGATATCAATATAACTTAAGAGAATAGAAAATAAAACAAGTATGGCCACCAACTTGAGAGACCAACTTGCTAATCTTAAAGGCAGTACAGCCAAAAAAAAGATTAACCAACTTGGTTTTAAAAGCATTTCTTGAAATAATAATCTTCTTTTGGTTGACTAAAAGCAGAATTCTAATACTGTTTTTTCTTACCAATACTAACCAGTAAGTAAGAGCAATAGCAGCAGAAGAAGAGTCTTGAAATTGAACCACAGCATATTTTTATAAACCAGTAGGCTTTAATTTGACTAAAGTAACAACACCAAAAACACCCAGAGAGAGTTTAATGTCATTAAAAGAAGTACTTAAAGATACATTATAAAGTGCAACTAATACAAAAGAGAAAGAAACAGAGACTACACCAAAAGACTGTGTAATCTTAAGAGTGGTCAGAAAAACTTCATTATTAATGGCCATTTTGGTGGCACTGTATAGATTCTCTTGAGATACAAATTCCACACAAAACAATTTGACAGCATTTCATAAAACAGACTTAAACCCAATACAACCAGACAGCAACTAAAACAAAGAAACAAGCAGGACCATTTTAATCTTAAATGTAATACTAAGTACTAGATTGGAGGCCACCCAACCAGAGAACTTTTAATAACCATTCATATTCTCCCAAGCATTACTATTAACAACACCAGAAACTGAAGAAGAAGCAGTTAATTTTATTTCCATCTGATCAACCCAATCTTTAAGATTATCTGCAATAATAAACTGTTTTTGCTTTTATAATAAGTGATAATCTGCTAAAAAGTACTATATCAGGCAACACAGCCAGTAGTTGATCTTGGCTTATCTTAAAAAATATGCTGCTGCTGTTGCCATTCATATCAAGAAGAGAACTGGCTGTTGCTGTGAAGATTTTACCCAAGATCTTATCTGAAACCACAAAGAAGTTTGGTGTCACCAAAGCAGTTGTGAGTGTTAGCTGCTGTTTTTTGGAATTTTTGGCTTTTATGGCTATTTGTAAAGCAGTAGTAGTAGTAGTAAAAATGGGAGTAGTAAGAGCAAGAAAGACCAATTTGTTTACTGGTCTGTTATTAAAAATCTTTGGGCTTTTAGAAGTAGTAGAAACAACATTGAGACTAACTTAAGTATGTTTTTTGGAAGGAATTTTGACTGGAAAAGAACTACCAGCCAAAGATAAAGAAACTGAACCAGAAACCATTAAAAGCAGCTTTTCACTAATATTTTTAAAAAAAAATGTAGCCAAAACATTTTGTCTAGCTGCTTTAATAACAGAGAGATCTTTTCATGTTGAAACTTTATTAGTTACTATAAGAAAAGTAATGTTTGCAGCTTTTTTACTCTTAGTTCTAGTCATAATTATAAAAATTAAAAGAAAAAAAGTTTTTTTGCTACAATTTGACTTTGTAATTATTATGAAAACTAAATTAACTCCACACAAAAAAAAAAGTATGCTTTTTGGCTTTAGTGAATATCATGCTTTTTGAAAGTCAAGTGCTAAGAAACAAATGGAAACTGAGGTGGAAATACTGATAAAAAGATATTAAACTCACTATATAAAATTAATCAGAGAATACTATAGAAGAATATTATATTTGGTATTAAAATTTAGAAGTAAAATTAGTGTGCACATAGTAGAATTGTACATATCTGCTTCAAAATCGATCTCTGAGAAAGCAGTAGCAAAAAAATCAGAAAACTCTTGGTAAATATTGTGCAAAACAAAGAAATAATCATAGTAACAAGCAATTTGAATAAAGATCTAGCATCCAAATCACTTGAAGAAACATTTGCTACAAACAAAGTCAAAGTTTGTCCCACTGCAACAATGTTGTAACAAATAAATTTGGTAAATACATATAAAGTATATGCAACAAACAAGCTGGAAAAAACATGAACATTAAATAAAATACAAAGAAAATTAGACTATATGTTTACTAATGCTGTTATAGCTTCATTGATTACAAACATTGAGATGATTAATGTCAATAAATTATTTAGAACTGATTACAAAACAGTAGTAACAAGTATCTGATTTGACAGATATTAAAAAATCTAAATCTGGAAGAAAAAAAAGTAACACAACTATAATTAATGGAAAAAAAGCATCTGAAATGCAATAAAAAATCTATTTAAGAGAAATTGATTAATTAACAGATAAAACACAAAGAAAATTAGAAGATAATAGCAATAATAATCTAAACCAAATATAACTTACAATTAAGAAAACTGTGTTTCAAACTGCTGATTGTTTACTAAAAAAAAAGTAAAAGTCTGATCTATACACATAAAAAAAAATGCACAAATCACAAACTGGTTAAAATTATAGCTGATATAATCAAACAAATAAGAGTAAAAAATGTAAATATACATAATAACAATATTATACAGCTATTAACTAAATAGAAACAATTAAAACCTAAAGTAACAAATAATTCTTCCAAGAGATAAATTTATTATAGAACTATTTAGTATTAAAAAAAAATACAGATCAATATTGTATTCTAGGATTAAGCTATAATAGCAAAGCCAGATAATGAACAATATTATCAAAAAACAACAAAACTTTGAACTAAACAAAGGGACTATAATTAAGAGCATTCTAAACAAAAAAAAACAAAGAATAGTACTGA
This sequence comes from Geosiphon pyriformis, assembly GCA_016748015.1. Taxonomy (NCBI): domain Eukaryota; kingdom Fungi; phylum Glomeromycota; class Glomeromycetes; order Archaeosporales; family Geosiphonaceae; genus Geosiphon; species Geosiphon pyriformis. The sequence goes on from JAAOMT010000778.1 coordinate 24,117, forward strand.
ACTATATTATTGAAGAAGGCAAATTTCATGATAATTATGATGAAATCAAAAAGCTAATAAACAAAAAAGCTTAAAATTGAATTAGAACAAGAATTCTTGAACCTAAAATTTAAGAAAATTGGAAATACAGATTTAAACTAATTGAGAGTATTTTTGACCATGTTTTTGATAGTGTAATGACTGAAATAACAAATAAAGAATTTAAACACATACTGGGTCACATATTATACAACAAAGCTTCTGGCTTATTAGACATTCAAGCTGAACTATGGAAGAAGGCTGGGCCTAATACCAAGTTTAAACTGAAAATACTGCTTAATATTTGCATAGAAGCAGCAAATATGTCTAATAAGTAGAGAATAATACAAGTCATATTAATTCCAAAGCCAAAAAAACAAAATAGCAATATTGACATTATTAGGCCAATTACACTTATAAAAAGTACCAGAAAAATCTTAACAAAGATTCTGACTGTAAGAATATTAAAAACATATAAGCTTTACAATATTTTAAAAGATTATAATATCTTATTTTAAAGAATACTTTTACAATAGTGCCAATTTATGTAATTAATGCTATAGCTAAGCATGCAAGAAAATTTGGTAATAAGGCTTGGTTTACATTTCAAGACATGAAAAAAGCATATAACTTAGTAGAATAGAAATTCATAAAAGCTGTACTAAAAAAATTAAGATAAAGAATAAGTTTACTGAATTATTTGGCTTAATACACAACAATAAAAACAATAGAATCATAATTGAGTTTGAATTAAGTAATGAATATCAAGTATAGAATAGACTAAATTAGAGGGAAACAAGCTTATTTATTATGTAAAAGTTTTTTATAATATTTTATTATATAAAATAAAACAAGCCAATTATAGTCAAAAGTATTGTTATAGGTTGGAGTAACAAGCTAACAGATAGCAAGAGAGAACAGAATTGTAAAGTGATGAAAATAATCAAAAAAAAATTACAATAAGGGAGCAAATTAAGAAGAGAAAAAAATAAGATATATGAATGCTAACAAGTAATCTTTTATTTTAAGATGTTTAGATACTTAAAGATAGGGAAAAAAAAATAAGCAATATGAGAGAAAGTAATTGATAATGGATTTTTATTTTATTACTTTGATTATGTTTTTTTATAACTAAGAGACTTATTGCTTATATAGCTATTAAAAGTGGTTAATAATTAGGTCAACAACTAAGTCAATAATCAGATTAATAATCACTATTTAAAAATAAGGTGGTTAATTATATGATATTAATGGTTAATACATATAATAATTAATAAATCTATGAATTTTAATCATAACAATACAAATTGATGGCTAAATAAAAAAAATAGAGCAATTAAACAGATACACAATTATTGTTAGTATTAGTAAACTATCTTGTTTTTGTAAATAACACAGTGTGAATAGCTAATTTAAGACAGAAAATACAGAATATACTAAACACAGCTAGCTTTTTTTATAGAATAATAAATATTGAGATCAATTTAAATAAAACTAACACTATGGTAGTTAGATCTTTTGAAAGTAGATTAGTATTAGCTAAGCCATTAAAATTTGAATCAACTTAACAAATCTTAAAATTGTTGAACCCTATTACATGTATTTGGTACTTGGGAGTACAGTGAACTCTCTTTATAATCATACTTTTTGGTTAGCACATTTGTGGTGACTATAAAAAGATAGGACTATAAAAAATGATTAATATCTTATCACATAATCTATATATTACATGCATAATATAATAACCAATTATATATATTTTATTTAAAAAAGCTATCTATTTGCAACTGTTTTTTTTCTTCTTAAACTTTGAAAACAGTATTATAAATTAATGCTTTCAAAGTTTTAAAAAAGTCTGAATCAACTTTTTCACTATACTGCTCTTCACAATAGCACAATGTATCTTCAAGTGCAATTTTACTTTGATGTGTAGATAGCAAAGGCAAAGATTCATCTTCATTTTCACTTTCTAAATTTTTATTTGCATTAAAATTTCCACTATACTTGTTGTTAATAAGATCCACAATTTTATCCTCTAAAGCATAAGTAAATAATGATTCAAACTTGTCAATATTAATAAAGTTTATTGCCAATAGCTTATCAATATCAATGTGCTCAATAAAAACTTGTACTTTTTGTAAGAGTTCTTGTTCAATATTTAATGGATGGACTGGCATTTGACTATTATTCAAAATTTCTGTATACATCAACAGTTTTGGATTGTAGTTGTTGTTACTACTGACTATGCATCAATTAGAAAGTCAACTGCATTCTTTAATGTTATTGTTGATATTAAAATCTTGTCATCATACTGATTAATAAGATGGAAAAAAAACAACTTTTGGTATTGTGTCTTAAAAGATGCAATAATTTCTGCATTTAATGATTGCAAATGGGATGTTGTATTGGATGATAAGTATCTAATCATAATATTAGATAATACAAAAGATTCTCTATCATGGGGACCAGCATTATCAAGCAATAGCAAAATCTTTTTTTTTTTGTGATGTATTTCTTCATTTAATAAATTAAGTCATTCACTAAAAATATCAGTTTGCATTCATGCTTTTGTATTGTAATGATAAGTGATTGGAAGTGCATTCATATTAATATTGCAAAAACATCATGGCTTTGTGGTTTTGCCAATAATTAAAGGCTACAACTTGATGCTGCCTATTGCATTATAAGCAAAAAGTATGGTAACTTGACTCTTATCATGCTTGGTACCAGAGGTAGATCTTGTTGCCAAAGTTGCATTTAGTGGTATTCTAAAGAATAATGCTGTCTTATTGGCATTGTAAACATTATTTAGATCATATTTACTGATAATCTTATACAGTTTTTCTTATTCCTCTGGTAAAATTTCCAAGGGGGCACTGTTTGTTTTGTTATGCATCTTAATATGGTGCAAATTATGACGTTTCTTGAATTTTTCTAACCAACCATCTGATGCTTTAAAGTTATTTTCTTCCAGAAACTTTTCAGTAAACTTGAGGACTTTCATTTGTAAAAATTTTCTAGTAAAAATGCAGTTGGTAGCTAGTGCTCCAAGCATCTATTTTCCTAGTGCATTATTTATTTTTGGAAACATCTCTTTCCTGTCTTTTGTTAATTAACCAGAGTTGCTAGATACATTCTTTTTAATTTATCGGTCTGATTTTGCAAGTATCTTTGTTATAGTAGAATGGTCAACTTTTAGATTAAATATTTCGATAAGTCTATTTGCTAAGTAGTCAAGATGCTCTAGTTTGTATTGGCAAAGAGCCTTTTTGGTTTCCAAGGAGATTGCTGTTCACTTTTGGTTCATATTTTTTGACATGTTAATAAAAACACGCTTTTTATTGTATTTTGCTTTTATAACATATTGATGTATTTGTTATATTTCAAACATCATTTTGCCTTATATCTAATTGGACATGTGAGGTGTTTTATGTTATATGAAGTGTCTCAGATTATAAAAAGCAGCCAAATTATAAAAATGAAGGTTTTAATTCAACTATAGAATTCTAAGTGCAAATAACAGATTCTCAGTAAAAAGAAACCTAATTTTGATAATATATCTATGACACTTTTTGTTTCTTACCTCCAACTGATGATCAATAATAAAGGCTGTCAATTTGATCTTCTGCATACTTGCATAATCACATAAAAGATAGCACAATGTCATGTTGTTAAGCCCTCCAAATACAGCAATGCCTATATCAATTGGAATATCAATATAAAATACTTTGCATAATATCAGAGATATTAGAGTGAAAGTCAATTGTAGTTTTTTAAAAAATGTCTTGATCATCATAAGTTATGGGATTTGATATATAATATATATAGGCATGCAATGGCTTCCAAATTAATATGGCCATATATTGTTTTTAAGAAAAATCCATCTGTTAAAGGTTACTTAGAATGGGCCCAAAATAAAACAGATCCCACATTCAGGTTAAAGTATGAACAAGTCTTTTTTTATTTACAAGCAATTATTAACTTTTGCACTGGAGTTTGTTTTAATAAGTCTTTATTAAAACTCACAGCTAGACAAATGTTTGTACCAATTTGGTTTACTCGGCACCATCCTATTTACCAATTAATTGAAATTGCTGATGAAAAACAATGGCTACAATTAAAGTCTGAAGTTTGCAAGCTGATTCAAGAAAGAATTGTAATTTCTTGATCTAAACTTTCAAATTAACATCAAGGCCATGATGCAATACTTGAAGAAATTAATAAAACACTTAAATTGTTGATTCTTTTTACATTTTTACAATGGCATTGAAAAATTGCAGCGCATAACTATATCAAATTTGAGAGATTGCATACTAATCTCTTTAATGTCATTGAATATTCTAAAAGTGAAATATACAGGTCTTATACACGTTTTAGCTTTATTGCTGAATCAAATTGATTTCGAGTTCAGATAAGAAAGACACAGTTTGTAAATCCAAATATCTCTAATCATGTTTTTTGTGATATTAACCATGAATAAATATTAAGTAAAGAAATAAAAAAATTCAGTGAAATTACATAGATGAAAAAAATAGACTTTTTTAAAATAAGACAAATTAAGAAAACATTATTAGGTACTTGGAAACCAATTTTAGTAACAAGTAAAGAAGCAAATCATCAAAAAATGTAAATCTATTAATAAAATCACAACTATTACTTATTATTAACTCTCTAATATCTCTTTTAAGTGATCATGTTTTCAAAGCTTATCAAGTTAATTATGTGACAGCCTAATAAATATCCTTCAAGAAGTTAGAAATATATTGTATTGTGTACAGTTTTGTTTATCTTGGGTTGGATGTATTACTATTTATAATTGGCATTTTTAAAACATGATATGTTGAGTTTAGGTCCAAATTTTTATTCTGTGTGATTATGTTTGGATTATGAAAAGTATTCAACATGGATTTATTTGCCCCAAAAAAGTTGATATTTAATATATCTTTAAAACTATTAGTCAAATTTTTGCTTGCTAATACTAAATATTAGTCAAATGATGAATATAATTGCTAATATAGAGCTTTTTTTTAATTATGAATGTCAAAGTTGATGTGAAAATGTATTTATTGAGTATATATTAGAATTCTCATGCTCTGAGTTTTATTACTAGTCACATTTTTCTTCTTAAGGAAAGGTAAATTCAAACTCTATTCCCAGTTGATTTGCTTGAGCAATGTCCCATTAACAAACTTGTTCCCAAAAGATCCCATTGGGTCATTATTCTTGCTTGTAGATCTGTTAATTTCTTCTTCTAATATGAAAAAAAAGTAATCTCATTAGCTAAAGTTTAATCCAGAGTAACTTCATTAATACCTGCAGCAACAGCCTCTGAAGCACTACCAGCCTCTGAAGCACCACCAGTCTCCAAAGCACCAAGAGCAGCAGTACTGTATTATATGTCAACTATTATTAAAACTCTCATAATACCCATAAACAACAAGCCAGATATAATAATTCTGTTATTGTCTTCTAATAGCAGTGGCGGCTTATAAAGAAGAAGAGTAATTAAATATTGTAATATTTCAGAAATTTTGTTTAATGTTCTACAATCATTTCTCTCTAATTTTTTTTACTACCATAAAATGAATAATTTCCATTGACAAATCAGAAAATCTCCCTGACTGTACATGTTCAATTAAATATGAGATGATATCTGATGTTCATATCTAATATTATATGATTATAGTATGACTATAAAGAGTGAAAATTACTTATATTTTGCTATTATATTTGTGGAGATAAGGACTATAAGAAGATATATATAATAAAAGTGACTATAAAGAGATAATATTATATATAAATAGTTTTGGATTTTAAAAAAATGTGATTATAAAAAGATAGTAACTATAACCAGAGGGACTATAGAAAGAGTTCACTATATAAATTAAAGCAGATAAAAAAAATGAAAATGTGCTAAAAATAATAAGATCTGATATTAAAGCAATATATAGGGTTATCAAAAAAAAACACATCACTAAAAAACAGACAATTTACATTTTTAATAGTATGCTCAGTTTAGCAATAGAATTTAAATCTCAATTAACTTACATTCTAATTAGTTGGACCAGAAAATGGACTTTAAAGATCTTAGCTACTGTAAAAAAAAAGCAAAACTTAATAGATTTTTTTGCCAATGCCATGGATTATCTAGTTTTATACAACTTGTTCAAAATTAAAGATATACAAAAAAAAGCAAGATTACAAATTTGTTGGTTAAATTAAACAATAATGATATTGCTAGATCTGTTACAAAAATTAATTTGCAGACATACTTAAATACTTCATTAATAAATAGTCTAAGCCAGAGATTAATCTTATAGCAAATATTATGCAGATAATAGAAAAAAAAACATCTTATTCAAAAACCTTAGTAATACATATAAGATATCTAACTTTTTAAAACCATACTTACACTTAATTAAGATTGTTATATCTTCAAAGACAATCTATACTAAAGTTAGATGCTTACTAAGAAAAAAAAATTTTGTATTTGCATCAAGTATAAAACAAAAATAAATTGCTAATAACATAAATAAACTTTACAAAAAAATACAGACAAAATAACAGTAATAGAATACCCAGCTGGTTTAAGATATTAGAATTTACACTTATTATGGATAAATGCAAAAACATTAATATAGTTTAATGTGAAGCTTTGAAGATGCACAAATTGAATAACCAAATATCAGATAATCTTAACACGTTGCAAAAAAACATTATCTATATTCAAATTCTTGACACTTTATTATCATAATAGAAAAACATATAAGAGAAGTTAAGACTTAAAAAAAAACTAGAAATATTAACAGATAGCTTACTAGTAAAATCTGGTTTTAAAAATGCTAAAGAAGCAATCACCTTTATAATACATAAAATAGAGGCCAACTTTGGTATAGCAATAAATAGAACATTATCATTAAAAAAACTGAGACAAAAGCTTTATTGTTGGCTTTAAAAGCAGTATCTTATAAATACAAATTAACATTAAACACAGATAGTTAGGCAATAATGTTAACAGCTCAAAAATAGTTGGCTAAAGACTTTTTTTTATCTATTAGAAAACAGCTTAAAACTCCTAATTAGCATACATAAAATGCAATTAAAACAGTAATAAGTAAAAAACAGATTAATTTTATTATAAACAAAGTAGCTGCTTATACTAAGATATTTGAAAATAAGAAAACTAACAAACTAGCCAAAAAAGCTACTGTTTTTGACACAGTAAAGTGGGTTTACAATGCTAAAAATATCTGCTATATTCCTTTTTGCAAAAAAGTTAAAATAGACCTAAACATTAGATATTTTTTAAATTAACAAACTGGATTACAAATAATTATAAATGAGATTGGTAATAGTAAAATCTAGAATAAATTATCAAGGACTTTAGACCAAAAAATAGATTGGAATTGCTTAACTAAAGTTTGGAACTGGAATGAAAAAATGTCATTAGGCTTTATTTCAGCTGGATTTTCAGCAATACATATATTTATTATAAAATTATTTCACAATGTGCTGCCAATAGCAATAGTGTTATACAATAAATGGTTTTTAGTGTATCTAAACAACTTATGTAAACAATATTACATAAAAGTTAAAACCAATTAGCACTTTTGAAAATACTATCTGAATACTCAAGCAGACAAAAAATTAATAGATAAAATTAGAAATGAATAGATATAATGCTTATCAAAAACTATAAGAATAAAACATAAAAATTCAGATCTTGAAAAGAAAACTAACTTGTTTAAAGAGTATATTATGTTAACATCCAATATAGATCTGTTATGCAAAAAATTAATTAATAAGCAATTTGAAAAATCAATGTCTTTGCTAATATTAATTTAAACATTAACAGAAACATATTGATTAAGATATGTAAATAGACAATAGCTTAAGCAAAAAAGAGACTATAAAGAAAATATTGCAAAGTACAGATTAAATGAAAAAAATTAGTGAGTATTGAAACCAAAATTAAGAAGAACCCATCAAGAATATTAAAGATACAAAAAATATTAAAAGGAAGTAATAGTAATAACTGCAAACCCAAAGTTAAAAAAGGTGATAGATTTACAATATATAATAAGATACTGATAAAAGTTTTTTGTAGTAAAATTACTTTAAGTAATAGTATAATACTTTTTAATTTTTCTGGTTAATTAGTATTTAGTTAAACATAATTATTTAGTAGTTAGCCACATTTTGTAATTTAAATTATTGGATGAATTGGCTTTATAAAAAAGTCATACTTTTTAAGTAAGACTAAACTAATAAAAAATTAATATTGCTACATATTAAAAAAAAAAAGTTTCTAATAATCAGACTAAATTGGCTATGAATCTATCTATTAACTGTTTATTGGAATCTGAAATTTGGGCTGCAAAAAAGATAGCAGCCATTTAAAGAGCAAAAGCCATAACAAAAGCAAAAGCAAAAACTGAAAGAGTAGATTCTAAATGTATTCTTTGGTTATTTTCAATTTTTTGAGCAAGTTCAATAATTATATTTATTGTGAGATTATTTTTTAAAGCCAAAAGAGACTAAAAAACATATAAAAGATTAGTTTTCAATCCTTTTGTAAAGAAGTAAATCTTTTGTTTTTCTGTCTAGTTTTTTTCAAAGTCTATCTATTTGATTAACTTTAGCATATTTAATTACTATTTTTTCTGGGCCTTGAGTTCTTTTTTTTAATTTCATACACCATTTAAATATCAATATAGAAGTTCTGAATTTGATTTTGAACTAAATAGTAAAAAAAATATTTTCTTTTTTAGTATTTGTTGATGTTCATCTAATAATTCTTTAAAAAGTATCAGCATTGGTTTTTTGTAAAAACCAAGTAGCAAAAGAGTCTTGAAGATAGCCACCAATAATTTGGAATTTGTATTCTTTATTATATTAATTGATTGTGGCAGCTCTTTTAAAGTTATTTAATTATTTAATTGAATCTTGTGTATTATCTATGAAAAATAGTAATAGAGGGTTGTTTCTTTGTCTTAAAGCAGTTTATGTATCTTGAAGAGCAGCCAGAATGTTTGCTTATATAAAGTTAACAGTCATTGGTTCAAAAGTAGCTGTTTGAATAAAAGGATTTGATTTTTTTTTGTTAATATATAGCCATACTGGTTGTTTATTAGTTATGTCCACAAAATTGTAGTGCTTTCATAAAGCCAGCTTACTTAATAATACAAAAATTACAAAATATGGCTAATCACAAGAGAAAGTCTTAACTATATCTATGCTACCTAATATATTAAACATATATAACTCATATATCTTACCTATAATGCTAACAAGTTTATAATTATTCTTAACAAGACTATTTATCTACTTAATAGTCTGATCAGAATCAGATTTAATACCAGAGAGCAAACTTTCTTATAATTCTATTATATTGTCAAAGGTGTTATTATAAATTGAGAAATCTTTATTATTATTATTATTATTATTATTATTATTATTATTATTCATATTATTATCATTAGATACTTTTTTCAAACAGACTTATTTACACATTTTTTTTAGATTTACTATCTTTTTTTGTATTATAAAAGCCACAGCACTAATAGCTTTAATTTGCTTAACCAATTCAGTCACACTTTTTTTTACTGTCATGTCTATGGCAAATAGAATAGACAACAATTTAGTAATCAATGCAACCAGAGAGCCAATAAGTTCAACTATAGATTTTATTAACAAAGAAAGTTTATTAAAATGGGATTTCAAAAAAGCCAACTTAAATTTAACAGTATTATTAGAAGTGAAAAAGACAACAAACAACATAAGTGTTGTAGCTTTGAAGAGACCACCAAGAGCCAAGTTTATATTAACAGCAGTAGTAACAGAAAGAACCACAAAGACAATAGCTTTGGCATAAAATTTAGCTTTAGTAAATAATAATTTAAATACTTTAGGGCCACCAGCAGAATTGGAAGAGAATTTAGAAAGGAGAAATAATAACATTTTATAGTCCACAGCCAAATAATTCAAGTCTTAATACCTGTAACAATGGTAATATTAAGAAGTTTTCCACCAAATATGACAATCACACAAAGTATTGGTTTTTGACACAGTAATGTTTAAAAATTCTAAGGAATTAAAAATAACCACAGCAAAGCATTAATGTAGTATAATTTAGAAGAGTAAGAAATAAAACATATTCAGCCACTAATTTGAAAGATGAAATTACTTATTTCAAAAACAGTACAGCCAAAAAAAAATTAACCAACTTAGCTTTAAAAGCATCTCTTAAAATGATAACCTCTTTTTGGTTGACAATAAAGAGAATTCTAATACTGTCTTTTTTAATTAATACAAACCAGTAAATAAAAGCAGCAATAGCAAAAAAGGTGTCTTTAAAGTGAACCATAGCATATTGTTACAAGCCAACAGACTTTAATTTGACTGAAATAACAACACCAAAAATGCCAAGAGCAGTTTTAATATTATTAAAAAAAGTACTTAAAAATATATTACAAAGTGCAACTGACACAAGAAGAGAAGAAACAAAGACCACATCAGAAGACTATGCAATCTTAAGAGTAGTCAGAAAAACTTTATTATCAATGACCATTTTGATGGCACTGTTTAGACTCTCTTGAGATGCAAATTCTACACAGAACAATTTGACAGCATCTTATAAAACAGACTTAAGCCCAATACAACCAGACAGCAACTGAAACAAAGAAACAAGCAAGGCCATTTTAATCTTAAATGTAACACCAGTTACTAGATTAAAAGCCACCCAACCAGAGAACTTTTAATAACCATTCATATTTTCTTAAGCATTACTATTAGCAACACCAGAAACTAAAGAAGAAGCAGTTAATTCCATTTTTATCTGATCAGCCCAATTTTTAAGATTATCTGCAATAATAAACTGTTTTGCTTTTATAATAGGTAATAATCTGCCAAAGAGTACCATATTAGACAATATAGCTGGTAATTGATCTTGTTTTATCTTTAAAGATATACTGTTGCTGTTGCCATCTATATTAAAAAAAGAGCTAACTGCTGCTATAAAAAATTTTTCCAAGATTTTATCTAAAACCACAAAGAAGTTTGGTGTAATTATAATAATTGTGAGTGCCTGCTGCTGTTTTTTGATTTTTTGGCTTTTTCAGCTATTTGTAAAGCAGTAGTAATAGTAGCAATAATAGTAATAATGGGAATAGTGAAAGCAAAAAGAACTAACTTATTGACTAGTCTGTTATTAAAAATCTTTGGGCTCTTAGAAGTAATAAAAACAACACTAAAACTAATTTATATGTATCTTTTAAAAGGAATTTTAACAAGAAAAAAACTCTTAACCAAAGATAAAAAAATAAACCAGAAGCTATTAAAGACAGTTTTTCATTAATGTTTTTTAAAAAAAATGTAGCCAGGCTGTTTTGTTTAGCTGTTTTAATAATAGAGAGACTTTTTTATATTAAAACTTTATTAGTTACTATAAAAAAAGTAATATTTGCAACCATTCTACTCTTAGCTCTTGTTATAATCATAAAAAATAAGAGAAAAAACCAGAAATATTATTACTGTTTAAAAAGTTTAATTTACTTAAAAAGAGATCAAAAATAGAAATAATTTGATAACTTTTTTCTTTTGTTTCAAAAAAAGTTTCAGCTAATTGATAAGCAGTAATTCAGATGTGAATTTGGTGATTCAAATATTCAAAATCAGAAGGTTGTTGTTTAAAAATTGTTGAGTATAAGAGTTGATTAATATTTTTTTAAAGTAAGCTTGATCAAAAAAATAGATTATATAGACTATATAAATTTCAGCTAAATACTTATTCAAAAACCAGTTCCAAAAATCTTGGAATTGTTTACTTGATTGTTTTTTAACAGAAAAACAAATCAAACAAGAGAGCAGAGGATTGAGTTTAATAAAATTTAAGTCATTTTTGTTGTATATTACAAAGTATTTTTTTGATTGTTGTAGCAAATATAAATAATTATTCATATAATAAGGAACAAAGTGAATTTTGACAACTTACAGGGAGCACTACTTTTATGTTACAAATTAAAGTAACTAGCTAACAGATAACAAAAAAAAACAGAATTGTATAGTAATAAAATAGATCAAAAAGAATTTAACTTCAAGAAATAAATTGAATGAATATAGATTCAATTTGCAAGATTAGTCTTATAAAATATTTTAGTTGCTATTCTTTCAAAAAATAATTAGAAAATTTGAAGGTAGAAAGATAATTTATATTGTTAATAAATAATAATATATTGATATAATTCTATGTTTTATGTTGATGTTCTTAGAATTTAATATTAGATATTAGATGTGTTTTTTAGTTATATTTTATTTAATAATCTTCAAATATTATAATTACATAAATTAAAAAAAGAGTAAGAAAATTCTAACAAGTAATTTTTTATTTTAAGATGTTTAGATACTTAAAAGTAAAGAAAAAAAAATAAGTAATATAAAAAAAATTAATATATTGTTGTTATTTTATTTTTTTTATTTCTTATATTTGATTATTAATATTATTATAATTAAGAAACTTATTGCTTATATAGTTATTAAAAGTGGTTAATAATTACTGTTTAAAAATAAAATAGCTAATTATGTAATATTAATGGCTAATATATATAATAACTAATAAAAACTATGATTTTTAATTATAATATTATTATTGATTTCCAAAGAATTTTTTTGTATACAACATCTATAAGATGTTAAAAAAAAAAACTTTTTTTTCTCTTTAATTATTATTACATAATTTACTATGTCTTAAATTTGGAAATTAAGTTTTTTACAAAGATACTCTTAATTATAATTAATTATTATTATTACAACAGACTTAAAAATGTCTAATATCAATACCAATAGTAAAGTAACAACAGTTATACACAAAAGTACAAAAAAAAAGACCATCAATTATAAAAACCAAATGAAAAGAAACATTACTTTTATTACAAAAAAAGAAAAAAATAATACAACTATATGAAATTTAACAACAGTAGAGACTACAAAACCTACTATATTTACATTCAAATTTAAAACTGGTAACAAACCATTCAAGAGTATGAACACAAATAATAATAATAATACACTTTTTAGAATTGCTAACACATTGTTACAAATTGGAATAACAAGCTAACAGATAGCAAAAGAGAACAAGATTGTAGGGTAATAGAAATAATCAAAGAGATTTCAACTTCAAGAAGTGAATTGAATGAGTAAGGATTCAATGTGTGAGATCAGTCTCATAAAATATCTCAGTCACTGTACTTTTCAAAAGATAACCAGAGAATTTGGAGGTAAAGAGATAGTTTGTACTGTTAACAAATAATTACATACAGGTATAATTCTATGTCTTATATCAACACTCTTAGAATTCAATATTAGGTATCAGATGTACTTTTCAGTTACATTTTATTCAATAATCTTCAAATGCTGCAAATACACATTCAAAAAAAGGGTAGGTAAATGCCAACAAGTAATTTTTTATTTCAAGATGTTTAGATACTTGAAGGTAAAGAAAAAAAAATTAGTAATAAGAGAAAAATTGAGATAAAGTTGTTATTTTATTTTATTTCTTTTTTTTATTCCTGCATGTTTTTTTATAGCTAAAAAATTCATCACTTATATAGCTATCAAAAATAGTTAATGATCAAGTCAATAATCAGGTCAATAATCACTATCTAAAAATAGAGTGGCTAATTATATAATATTAATAGCTAATACATGTGATAATTAATAAAAAGTGTAGATTTCAACCATAATATTATCCTCTCCAAAGAAATTGAGCTCTGGCAAAATCAAACTATTCATGGTGTAATCTATTTGAAGAATTTTATCTAACTTAAAGCTAACTAATTTGTTGAAGTTTTTTGTGGATAGGATATATAATACTTAAGGCAAAATGAGTTTTGTATCCAAGAGACTAAATCTTTGTATTAGAGTTTTGGCTTTTTTAGCAATAGTTAAAACTTTTAGGACATCTAACCATATAATGCCCAAAATTTCTGCCTGTATCTCTGAAGTTGTTTTTTCATGAGTTTCATATTTTTTATAATTTTACCAAGGCAACCATAGAGTTTTAATTGCCTTTCATATGACAAATTTTTATTTATGGGCAAGATTTCTTGGATTGTTTTTTCAATTGTGCTAGAAAGTAAGAGTATAACTGCTGTTATATTTTCTAACAGATATTTATTCATTTTGCTACCAATTTTTTCTCTTCTGATAGTAGTTTTCTTTAGTCTAATAATAGTATGTGTTTCACTGTTATCAGTTATAGTAGTCTGTTTTCTAATGGTCAGAGTAGTATTTGAATAGTTTTTAATCCAATACTTATGAAGAGTATAGAAAGTGTTTTGAATGTTTTGATCCAAAAAATAATTATTCATGTTGATTGAAAATACCTCTGTTTTGGGAATGATGCATTTATTTATACTTGATTTTTGTTGATTATTTGGGTTGGTATTATCACAACAGACAACCAATCAGATCATTTATGATATTTTTTGAGTCATATACCATGAACAAGATGATCATTAAAGATTGTTCCAGATTGATTTTGAAGAATATAAAAACCATTGTTCAAAACTTTGTTGATTATAAAAGGTTCTTTCTACTGGCTAGAAAATTTATCACTATAAATATTGTCTTTGTTTGAACAATATTCCAATACCAAGTTACCAACACTTAAAAAAAGTGTTTTATAGGTTTTCTTTTTTTTAAGCTTTTCTTAAAACTGTTTTATCTTTTCAAAAGCAATTATTTGTGCTTTTATCAAGGAGTTAAGAATGGTACCAAGTCTTTTTTGCAGAATGTTTTTGTAATTTTCAAAAAGTATTGTTTCAATGTTAGTTTTTATTGGTAGTGTTGCTATGCATCCATAGAATAGATAAAAAAATTCATAATTTGTTATGTTATGATTCACAGTTCTATAAGCAAACAAAGCTGAAAACAGTATTTTGTCTTATAAGTTTGTTTTTTTACTGGTTTTGGCTAAGGTTTTACATAATGTTCTATTAAAATGTTCTACTAGGCCATTTGTTTGGGAGTGATAGGGGGAGGAAAGTTTGTGACATATTCCCATTTTCCTGCAAAGTTTTTTAACCAGTATACTGAGAAAAGCTCTTCTTTTATCAGATAAAAGTTTTTTGTAACAGCCATGATGGCAGATAATATCTTTATAAATGAAATTGGCTATTAAGACTGCTGTTTGGTTTAGAGTGGCTTTTGCTTCTACCCACTTTGTAAGATAGTCAGTAGCTGTAATAATGTATTTGTTGCCATTAGGAATTATTGTTAAAGATCCAACAATATCTATACCAATTTTGTTAAATAGTTGATTAACAAAGATTAGATGAATATCTTTTTTGCAATTGAGTTTGTCTCTTCTTTGACAAATGTCACAGGTTTTAATATATTCAGCCAATAATAGCAAGCTAAGGTTTTTTGAATTGTTTTTGTTTTTCCAAAGTGTCTAGCTAATGGGTCAGTGTGTATGTTGTATATTACAATTTCTTTTTCTTCAAATTTGATGACTTTCTGGAGGTGGTCAGAATCTTTTCTATTTCTTTTATATAACTGGTTTTGGCAAATTAAATAGAAATTTAATTGTTTGCACAAATGTTTTCTTTGCTGTCAAGTGTATTCTGGTGAGTATTGTTTTTTACCCAAAAATTCTATTAAGACTAAATAGTTGTTCAAGTCTATTATTGTGTTTGTTTATAAAGAAGTTACTAATAATTAAGTTGGTTTGGTTTGAGAGGTTGTACTATTACTGAAAGGTAAATCTAGAAAGAGCATTAGCATTTTGATGATTTGCTCCTTTATGATGTTGAATATCATAGTTAAATTCATCCAAGTGAAGTATCCAGTAAGTTATTTTTTTGTGTTCCAGCTTCTTTTTATTGTGCAGCCAAACCAAGACTTGATAATTTGTTACTACTAAGAATTTTACACCAAAAAGATATTGCTCCCAATAACTAGTAGTCCAAACTACTGCTAACATTCTTGTTCAGTTACTGAATAATTTTTTTTTGCTGGTGTTAGGGATCTACTGGTATATACTATAGCATGTTTTCTGTCATCTTTATTTTTTTATGAGAGAACTGCACCAAGTCTATACCAGATGTATTAGTGTGGAAGATGAAAAATTGGTCCAAATTAAGTTGCTTGAGAGTTGGTTCAGTAACAAGTTTTTTTTTCAAAATTTTAAAAGCTTTTTGTTGATGAGTGCCTTAGTGATAATTGACATTTTTTCTGAGTAGCTGATTAAAAAGAAAGGTGGTTTTAGGGAAATCCTTGATAAATTTGCAATAGTAAGAAGCCAAACCAAAGAAAGAACATAGTGTAGGAACATTTATTGATTGTCTAATGTTTTGAACTTTTTCAATTTTAGCTAGGTTAGGGAAAATTTCATTTTTTGTAATAAAATGACCAAAAAACTGGGTAGATTGGTGTCCAAAGAAAGATTTGATTGGGTTGATCTTAAGATCAGCATTTCTGAACAGTATTACTAAAGGTTTTTGGTCCCTTTTCTTGAATGTTGTTAATGTTGATTTGCTGTGAATTTATGTTTACAGGAAGTAGTTGGACTTCCAGTAACTGAATTTATCTTCAAATTATTTCCTATAATTTAAACTGCTGGACTTATAAGTAGAATGGCCAATTTCTTGCCAGTTATTTTGTATAGTTACATTGTAGTAAACATCAACTCTTTCCCAGAAATTGCTTGTCTGGAAGCTTACTAAAAATGTGTAGTTACTTTGCTATAAAAGTCAATTCTTTTACAAGAATCTTATTTGTAGACTACCCTAATGATTGTAATAAAAATAAAAAATAAAAATAAAAAAAATGTAAAAGAAATGGGATTTTATTAAGGGAAACGTTTTTTATCCAGGCCTGGAGTCACTAACAGTTTATTGAAATTAGTAGCTAATTAATTTCAAAACGTTAGTTGTGTTGAGAGAATTTCCAATGTAATAATTTTAAGGATTTGTTTTCGAATATTTAATTTTTATTTGAATGTGTAAAAAGTGATTTGTTCCAATTAAGATATCTAAAGTAAGATACTATGTTAAAATATTATAAAAAGATATTATGAGAAGATATTATGAGAAGATATTATGAAAAGATCTTATGAAAAGATATTATGAGAAAATATTATGAGAAAATATTATGAGAAGATATATTTTCTTAAAGAAAGAAGCTCTTTTTTTATACAACTTATTGTAATACTAGTCTTTAAACTTGCACTTTTCTCTTTGTTACCATTTAGGTGAACTAAAGATACATTTTGGCGAATTTACAAGTTATTTCACTGAACTATTGATTATTTTGGCCAATTTTCATTAATTTCGATGAATTTTGACTATGTTAAATGGTTCAGGGTATTGTGTAATTTGATCATCTTAATTTCTAGAGTACAAATTGGATTATTGATTGAGTAATGATATTTGATAATTTAATTAAATAATAAGTAATAATTGAAATAATAATAATGTATGTTAATTAATAAAAGGAATTATGAAGGTAATTTTATGCTAATTAATAGCTAAAATTCTACTGGTAACAGCAGATCAAAAACCTTCTGCAAATGTTCAAGATATTCATTCCAGGTTTTTGAATAGACCATTATGTTATCTAAGTAAACCAGAACAAAGTTTTCTTTTATTGATTCAAATACTTTGTCCATTAGGTGTTGAAAAGTAGGAGAGGCATTGGTAAGACCAAAAACATGACTGTAAATTCATAGGTGCCATACTTGGTAATGAAGGCAGTTTTTTTTCTGCTTTCTGGATCTATCTCTACTTGCCAGAATCTAGCAGTTAAGTCAATAGTTGAAAAGAAAACAATATCATTGAATTTATTTAGCATTGCATCAATTTTGGGGAGTGGGTATATGTCTTTTATAGTAATAGCATTTAATTGGTGGTAGTCAACACAGAAGCATAGAGTTCTACTTTTCTTGAATATCACTACAACTTTGAAAGCCTATTCACTTTTGGTTTTTTGTATGAATCTGAGATCTTTTATTCAGTTTATCTCTTTCTTAATAAACTTATTATTGCATCAATTAGATTAATAAGGCTTTAAATAAATGAGGCGAGTTTTTTTTGTGGTAATAGTGTGTTGTATCACATGAATTTATTTGGAAATATTATTTTCTTTTGAGATAACTGGACTATTTCTAGCCAACAGATTTTCAATGTCTACTTTTTTTTCTTTAGAAGAAGATTTTCTTTGTTCTACAACTAGTGATTAGATTTTAGGTGGTTTATTTTCAAAAAACTTCTGTACTTTTTTTAGTTCTTCTCTGGATATCAAACTAATTGGCTCTCAATCTTTGTAATAGATTAGGCAAGACTTGCATTTATCACTAAGAAAATACAAAGATTTATTATACCAGCATCTGGCACAAGGACTATGCCCCCAATAATTGTATTTTGCTTTCTTGCCAGGTTTTTTATCAAAGGTTTTTCTGAGAATATCATAGTAGGATCAGCAAATCAGCTTGCCATTTATTATGATTTTTTCTTTGTTAGCTTTAACATTGTTCAGTGGCTTGCTGTTACTAGTAAAAATAATATAAGCAAGTTCAGCAGTTTCTTTTTGTTTTTCTTGATCTTCTTTTTTATTACTTTCATTATCATTTGATTTATCTAATTGTTTTTCTTTTTGTTTTTGTTTAGGTACTAAAAGAGTTGTCCAATGGTGGCACTTAACCATGATAGGTTTCTCATCATATCTGATAGTCAGTTTACAGAGTTCATAATTAAGCAAAACTTTTGCTTTCTTGAGTCATTCATTGCCAACTATTATAGTATATTCTTTTGCTTTAGATACTTCTATGTCAGTTTTAATGCTAATACCATTGATTTAGACAGAAACAGCTTTGGCTATGCCCAGACTTTTTTTTTGTCACCATGTATATTGGTTATTGGTCTTGTGGATGGTTTATCAATTTTTCTGCCAATTGCTTCTAAGAAGTGTTTGGCAATGATGCTAACAGATAATCTACTGTCCAGAATCAGATTAATGAAGTAACCAGCCACTTGGGCTTTACAAATAAGAGAGGTAACATTGCTGTTGTCAGCAAGTTCAGCTTGGCATGGGCATTTGTTGATCTTTGGTGTTTTTTTCTTGGGAATCAAAGATTTGTGAAGGTCTTTTCTGAATTGGTAATGGGTCATTAACCGGCCAAAAGTAATATAAGCAGGCATTTCTATAAGATCTTTGACAACAAAATAGAGTCCAAATTTTTGTATAATTTCTGGAAGTTCCAACTTTAGAGAATTTTTAAAAACTTTAGTTTTTGGTGGCTCATTGTTATCAGCAGTTGATTTGAATGCTTTGTTTAGATTTATAATAAAATTAACCTTGGCTTTCTTTTTTTTTTTTGTTAATTCAGAAGTGTTAATTGCTAGTTCATTCATGTTATGGTCATCATTAGTTAAGTTAAAAGCATAAAAAAGGTTTTTTCTGGTTGGCTTGCACTCTTATCTTTTGGAAGTATGCCTACTAGTTTAAAGACTAATAAACAGTAGTTTCAACTAAGGAATCCTCTCCAAAGAAATTGATGTTGGCATGATTGAGTCTTTGGTTGGAGACATTGTTTTTTTTTTTTTTTTGTTAATATGTAGCCACATTGGTCATTTATTAGTTATGTCTATAGTAATATGGCACTTTCATAAAGCCAGCTCACCCAATAATACAAATTACAAGATATGGCTAACCAAAAGTAGAAAGCCCTAACTACATGCTAGTATTACCTTTGCTACCTAATGTATTAAACATATTTAACTAATACATCTTACTCATAATGCTAACAAACTCATGACTATTCTTAACTATACCACTCATCTACTTAGCAGTCTGATCAGGACTGGATTTAATACTGGAAGGCTGATTTTCTCATAGGTACATCATAATATCAAAGGTATTGTTATAGACTAAAAAGTCCTTATTATCATTATCATTATCATTATTATCCATGTTTTCATCCTCTTCTAACACATCCTCCAAGTAGGCCTGTTCACATTTTTTTTCAAGGTGTGTCATTTTTTTCTGTATTATGGTAGCAACAGCAGCCAAACCTTTATTTTGCTTAGCCAACTCAGCCACACTTTTCCTAATTAACACATCCACAACAGATGGAGTAAACAGCAATTTGGTAACCAATACAACCAGAGCACTAACAGGTTCAACCAAAAATTTTATCAATACAAACAGCTTGCTAAGATGGGATTCTAAAAAAGCCAACCTAAATTTAACAGCAATATTGGGAGCAGAAAAGACAACAGACAACATAGATGTTGTAGTTTTGAGGGGACCACTGAGATCCAAGTTCATTTCAGCAGCAGCAGCAACAGAAAGAACCACAAAGGCAGCAGCTTTGACATAAGATTTCAATTTAGCAAATAAAAGTTTGAAAACTCTGGGGCCACCAGAAGTGTTGGAAGATAGTTTGGATAGAATAAGAGATGACTTTTTGCAGTCCACAGCCAAATGGGTCAGGTTTTAACACTTGTAGCAGTGGTGACATCTAGGAGTTTTTCACCAGATGTGGCAACCATACAAGGTACTAGTTTTTAACACAGCAGTATTTAAAGATTCCAAAAAATCAAAGGTAACCACAGCAAAATGTTGACATTGGTAAGATTCAAGGGAGCAAGGAATAAAACATGTACAGTCACCAACTTGGGAAATCAAATCACTTATCTCAAAGGCAGTATAGCCAAAGGATAGATTAACCAACTTAGTCTTAAAAGTGTCTCTTGAAAAAATAACATTATTTTGGTTGACAACAGGAAGAATTCTAATATTGTCTTTTCTAACCAGCACAAATTAGTAAGTAAAAGCAGCAGCAGCAGAAGAAGTGTCTTTGAAATAAACCACAGCATATTGTTATAAGCCAACAGGCTTTAACTTAACAGAAGTAACAACACCAAAAATGCCAAGAGCAGATTTGATGTTATCAGAGGAGGTATCCAAAAGTATATTACGAAATGCAATTGACAAAGAAGAGAAAGAAACAGAGACCATATCAGAAGACTGTGCAATCTTAAGAGTGGTCAAAAAAACTTTATTACCAATGGCCACTTTGGTGGCATTATTTAAACTCTTCTGAGATACAAATTTCACACAAAATAACTTGACAGTATTTCATAAAACAGACTTAAGCCCAATACAACCAGATAGCAACTGAAACAAGAAACTGAGCAGGGCCATCTTAATCTTAAATTTAACACCAGGTACAAAATTGGAGGCCACTCAACCAGAAAACTTTTGATGACCATTTATATTCTTTCAAGCACCACTATTAGTAGCACCAAAAACTGAAAAAGAAACAGTTAATTCTATTTCTATCTGATTAGCCCAATCTTTGAGATCATCTGAAATAATAGACTGTTTTGCTTTTGGGATTGACAATGATCTGCTGAAGAGTACCACATTAGACAACACAACCAGTAGTTGATCTTGGTCTATCTTGGAAGATATGCTGCTGCTGTTGCTATCTATATCAGAAAGAGAGCTGACTGTTGTTGTAGAGATCTTACCAAAAATCTCATCTGAAACCACAAAGAAGTTTGGTGTGACCATAGCAGTTGTGATTGCCTGCTACTGTTTTTTGGAATTTTTTGCTTTTGCAGCCATTTGTAAAGCAGTAGAAGTAGTAGTAGTAGTAGAAATAGTAAAAGTGAGAAAGACTAGCTTGTTAACTGGTCTGTTATTAAAAATCTTTAAGCTCTTAGAAGTAATAAAGACAACACTAGGACTAACCTAAGTGTGTTTTTTGGAAAAAACTTTGACTGGAGAAGAACTACCAGCCAAAAGTAAAGAAAATAAACCAGAAGCTGCTAAAGACAGCTTTTTACTAATATTTTTTAAAGGAAATATAACCAGAACATTTTGTCTAGCTGCTTCAATAACTGAGAGACTCTCTCATGTTGAAACTTTATTAGTTACTATAGGAAAAGTAATGTTTGCAACTTTTTTACTCTTAGCTCTAATCATGGTCATAAAAATTAAGAGAGAAAAAGTTTTTTTTCAACCATAACAGTAGAAAACAACCAACAAGTAATTTTTTATCTTAAAATGTTCAGATACTTGAAGATAAGGAAAGAAAAATTAGCAATATTGAGGACATTGTTGTTGATGATTCTGTTGTTTTAATTGTCATTGTTTCTGGAAGTTGGAGGAAACAGAAGAGAATTGTTACAATCTCTGGAGAAATGTCCAGTTAATCTACAGTGATAATACACAGATGGGCCATGATTTTGTTGTCTTTAATAAAGAGTTTGCTGGGATTGATTAAAACAGGATTCAAATCTGGATCTTTGGGATTGTTGATTTTCTTTGACTGCTTGGACTAAGGGTTTCAGTAACCAGGCAAAATTAGCTGTAAGTCTATCTATTAACTGTTTATTTGGGTCTTAAGTTTGGGCAGCAAAAAAGGTAACAGCCATTTGGAGAGCAGAAGCCATAATAAGAGCAAAAGCAAAAACTGGAAGTGTGAATTCCAAGTGCATTCTTTGGTTGTCTTCAATTTGTTGGGCAAATTCAATGGGTATGTCTATTGTGGGATTGTTTTTTAGGGCCAAAAAGAGCCAAAGTGCATAGGACAGATCTGTTTTTAATCTTTTTGTAAAGGAATAAAACTTTTGTTCTTCTGTTCAGTTTCTTTCAGAATCTACTCTTTTAATTAACTTTCTGATGACTTTGGCATATTCAGTTACCACTTCACTAGGATCTTGGATTCTTTTTTCTAGTTCCATGTACTATTTAGATATCAAAATAGGAGTTCTAAATTTTATTTCAAACCAGGTAGTAAAAGAGATGTTGTTTTTTTTGGCATTTGTTGGTGCCCATTTAATGATTCTTTATTGAACATTGGCATTGGTTTCTTGTAAGAACCAAGTAGCAAAAAAGTCTTGAAAATAGCCACCAATGATTTGGAACTTATATTTATTATTATATTGATTGGCTGTGGCAGCTCTTTTAAAGTCATTCAACCATTCAATTGGATCTTGTGTATTACCTCTAAACAAGGATAATAGAGTGTTGTTTCTTCTTCCCAAAGCAGTTTGTATGTCTTGGAGAGCAATTAGAATGTTCTGTTGTATAGGATTATTAGCCATTGGTTCAGAAATTACTGTTTGAGTAGAGTGATTTGATTTATTTAAGAAAAGATCAAAAACAAAAGCAGTTTGATAGCTTTCTTTTTTTGTTTCAAGAGGAGTTTTAGTTGATTGATGAGCAGCAATCTAAGTATAGATTTGATGATTCAG
Source organism: Geosiphon pyriformis (assembly GCA_016748015.1). Classification (NCBI taxonomy): domain Eukaryota; kingdom Fungi; phylum Glomeromycota; class Glomeromycetes; order Archaeosporales; family Geosiphonaceae; genus Geosiphon; species Geosiphon pyriformis. Next base: position 47,399 of record JAAOMT010000778.1, read on the forward strand.
ATATTCGAAATCAGAGGGCTGTTATTCAAAGATTGTGAAATATAAAAGCTAATTGATGCTGTTGTTTTTTTCTTCAAAGTTGTCTTCAAAATAAGCTTAATTAAAGTAATAAGTTGTATAGACTGTATAGGTTTCAACTGAATGCTTATTCAAAAACCAGTTCCAAAAGTCTTGAAATTGTCTGCTGAATTGTTTTTCAATAAGGAAGCAAATCAAGCAAGAGAGCAAAAAATTGAGTTCAATAAAGTTTAAATTATTTTTGTTGTGTGCTTCAAAGTGTTCTTTTGATTGTTGTGACAGGTATGAATAATCACCTATACAATTAGGAAACAAAGTGAATTTTGACAACTTTACAGGAAGCACCACTTTTATGTTACAGATTGGAGTAACAAGCTAATGGATAGCAAAGAAGAACAGGATTGTAGAGTAATAGAAATAATCAAAGGAATTTCAATTTCAAGGAGAGAATTAAATGAGTAAGGATTCAATGTGTGAAATTAATCTCATAAAATATCTTAGTCACTGTACTTTTCAAAAGATAACCAGAAAATCTAAAGATAAAGAAATAGTTTGTACTGTTAACAAATAATCACACACTGGTATAATTCTATGTCTTACATTGGTGCTTTTAGAATTCAATATCAGGTATTAGATGTACTCTTTAGTCACATTTTATTCAATAATCTTTAAATGTTGCAAATACACATTCAGAAAAAGGGTAGATAAATGCTAACAAGTAATCTTTTATCCCAAGATGTTCAGATACTTGAAAATAAGAAAAGAGAAATTAGTGATAAGAGAAGAATTGAAATAAAGTTGTTATTTTATTTTATTTTATTTTTTTATTTCTGCATGCTTTTCTATAGCTAAAAAATTCATCACTTATATAGCTATCAAAAGTAGTTAATGATCAGGTCAATAATTACTATCTAAAAATAAAATGGCTAATTATATGATATCAGTGGCTAATACATGTGATAATTAATAAGAAGTATAGGTTTCAACTATAACAACATCAAAAAAAACAGCTCTACATAGGCAAGCAGCAGACTTTTTTCCAACAACAGCCAACAGACTAAAAGAAAAAACCAACAAAAAATACAGACATATTGGAAAAATAAGTGTAAAAAATCTAACTAAAAGATTTAACCAAGTAATTAAAAAAGACTTATCTGAAAACACAATTAATCAAACCAACAACTTTGTTTTACAACCAATGTTTAACAAAAGAGAAAATAATAATAAATTCCAAATAAAAACTTGGATTAGTGAAAAAAGCATTCTAAAGTTCTTAAGAAAAATAGGCAAATAAAAGCAGCTCTGAAAAAATGCAATTCTAAAATCTTGAACAAAATCAACAATAGAAAATCTGTGAAGAAAATTGAAAAGCAATAAACAATTCATTTATTATAAACAAAAATTTGGCTAATCTAGATAATATTATAAAAGATATTGAAGACTTTAAATTGGACCTATCAAGCAGAATAACAAGTTTAAGTCCAGACCAATATGATAGTAAATTACTTGGCAAAAAACCCATGTCTATGAAATCAAATCAAGAGGAAAAATAAAAAACTGTGGTTTATGGAATCTAAAAACATGTGCTTTTTGTACAGATATTGGACATACCAAAAAAAACATAAGAAAGAAAGTGGAGTGAATTTACAATTTTTTGAGAGATGTCAATTATCTTTTAGGAGCTGTGATAATAAAAAACCAAGAAATTTGAATGGATTTCTTCCAAGTTGTAAAAAAAAATCAGACCAGAAAAATCCTGGTAAATAAGAAAATTAAATTATTTCTAATGACTACTGATAACATTACCAACCAAATAGCCAGTCAAAAAAAAGTTCTGATAAGAAATATCTCTTTAGATATTTCAAACAGAGAAATAGAAGCTGCTATAAAAGAATTTGGTAAGATTAAAAAAGTTCAAATCAAAGTGGCCAGAAAATGACAATTAATAATAGTTGAATTTAACAACCAAAAAAAAACAACTAGAGCTGTAAATTAATAGTTAATTATAGTCAAAAAAAATGCAGTCAGAATTTACTTAATAATAAAAACTCAAAAGACTATTAAGCAAAAAAAAACCTAAGAAGCTAAACTTGTAGGTCTATTACAGAATTGTACTGTTTACTATTTGAGTACCACTCTAAATCAAATCAAAGCCCAATTTTGCTTTATTCTAAGAACTAGCAAGAATTATACAAAGATGAATTGTGTTTACATAGAATTTGACAGTAAAGTTAGTCACAATAATGCAACCAACAAGCCCTTGGTAATTGAGAACACACTAGTTTACTGATGCCAAAGAGTGCCACTTTTGTTATTATGTAGAATATTTAGTCTTTAAATATCTAACTCTGCATAGAAAAAAAGAGAGAAATACCAAAAAAGTTACCAATAATATAAAATTGGCAAAGCTATATGTTAGAAAAAATATTCTAAAAAAACTTATCAAGATCTTTGATAGAAGATTATATGTCAAAATGACTGCATTCAAACTGTTTTATAATTTGAACAATGCAAATTCAAACAGATTTCAAAAACTTGGTTTACAAGTAAACAATAAAAAAAACCAACCAAAAAAAAAGTAAACTAACTATAAAAGGCTGAAATTAATAAGTTAAGACAACAAATTAATAAAATGGCCAAACTGCTAAATAAAATGGCTGCCAAACTTGAAGTAACAATAGAGGAAAAAAAAATAGTGACTTAACAGCAAATTCATATTTCAGAAGAGAAAATAGAGATAAAAAATAGAACATTAAGTCAGAATACAATATCCAAGTCTAACTTAACAAAAAAAAAGACATACAACTCAGAGACAAAATCAATGAAATTAAAAAAACATTAAAATCTATTCTGATGTTGTTAAAACAAGTGAAAAAATAAGGTAATTGGAGCAGTCCTATTGTTAAAAAACCTAAATCTATGAAAACAAATAATGTGTACTATATCCAATTTCAATATAGAACAGAATAACTCTAATAATAATACTTGAAAAATTAACACTGTTAATGTTAAAAGACTTAATAATTCTGGTAAAACTAAAAAGATGTTGTAATAGATTATAGAAAAACAATTTGACTTTGTAATTATTAAAAAAACTAAACTGACTTTACTTAAAAAAAAAAATATATTGTTTAGTTTTAATAAATATTATGTCTTTTGGAAGTCAAGTACTGAAAAACAAATAGGAATTAAAATAGATATACTGATTAAAAAATATTGGATGCACTATGTTGAAATAATCAAGAGTTATTATGGAAGACTATTATATTTGGTGTTGAAATTTAGAAATAAAATTAGTGTATACATGGTAGAATTGTATATGTCTGCTTTAAAATCAACTATTGAAAAAACAATAGCAAAAAAAATTAAAAAACCTTTGGAAAATATTGTGTAAAACAAAGAAATAACTATTGTAACAGACAATTTGAATAAAGATTTGGTATCCAAATTACTTAAAAAAATATTTGCTACAAACAAAATCAAAGTTTGTTCAATTGCAAAAAATAAATTTGGTAAATACACATGGAGTATATACAACAAACAATCCAAAAAAAACATGAGTATTAAATAGAGTACAAAAAAAATTAAACTATATGTTTATTAATGCTATTACAGCCTTATTGGTTACAAACATTAGAATAATTAATATCAATAAATCATTTAGTACTGATCACAAAACAGTAATAACAATTATCTAATTTAACAAAATCTTGACAAGCACTAAAAAATTTAGATCTGGAAAAAAAAAGTAGCACAACTATGATTGATATTAAAAAAGCATTTGAGATGCAATGAAAAATTTATGCAAGAAAAACTGATTAATTGACAGATGAAGCACAAAAAAATCAATAGATAATAATAATAATAATTTAAACCAAATATGACTTATAATCAAGAAAACTATATTACAAGCTACTAATTATTTACCAAAAAGAAAAATAGAAGCCCAATCTGCATACACAAAAAAAAAATGCATAGATTATAAGCTTGTTAAAATTGTAGCTAATATAATCAAACAAATAAAAATAAACAATACAGATATACATAATAACAATGTTATACAGCTATTTACTAAATGGAAACAGTTGAAACCTAAAACAGTAAATACATATCTAATAACTCTCCCAAAAAATAAACTTATTACAGAATTACTCAGCATTAAAAAAGAAATACAGATTAATACTATATGTTGTTACCGGAGATTTTTGGTCTCTTTTCTGTAATGTTGTTGATACTTATTTGCTGTGAATTCACGTTTTTTGGATGTGGTTGAACCTCCAGTAACTGAATTTATCTTCAAATTATCTCCTATAATTTGAACTTGCTGGACTTATGAGTGGAATGGCCAATTCCGTGCCAGTTGCTTTATGTAGTTACGTTGTAGTAAACGTCAACTCTTTCCCAGGAATTGCTTGTCTGGAAGCTTACTAAAAAATGTGTAGTTACTTTGCTGTGAAAGTCAACTCTTCTACAGGAATCTCGTCTGTAGGCTACCTTAATGATTGTAATAAGAAAAGAAAAGAAAAATAAAAGAAGTGTAAAAGAAATAGGATTTTTATTAAGGAAAACGTTTTCTATTCAGGCCTGGAGTCACTAACAGTTTACTGAAATTGGTAGCTAATCAATTTCGAAATGTTAGTTGGGTTTTTGGGGGTTTTTTTAAGTACAATAATTAAAGAATTTGGTTTTTCGAATTATTTGATATTTATTTTTTTTTGTGTGTATAGAAATGGTTTTTAAGAGATAAATCTAAAGTAAGATACATTTTTTCGAAGAAAAAAGCTCTTCTTTTATACAACTTGTTGTAACACTATTCTATGAACTTGAACTTTGCTATTTTCTACAATTTCACTGAACTAAAGATACATTTCGGCAAACTACAAGTTATTTCGGTGAACTATTAGATATTTCGGTGAACTATCAATTATTTCGGTGAATTTCTACAAATTTCGGCGAACTTCTGAATGTTACATAGTTTGGAGTATTGCATGATTGATCATCACAATTAGGTTACATTTGTGTTGTGTACAATTTGAGTTATTAATTAAATGATAATTTCGGACATTTTTGCTAATGTAATAAGTGATCATTTGAAACGATAATATGCTAATTAATGATAGGAATTATAAGATAATTTCATGCTAAATAATATCTAATTTTGTCTGGTAACATAACTTCCTCCTCAAGACTGAGCTCCATCGAAGTCCAAGTACTGTCTGTTATTTCCAGATAATAATCCAAAATTATTGAAGAAATTTGGTCTGAAAATTGTTGAAATTTCAGTTCTGTAAGCTTTCCAATGTATTGAATCTTCAAAGGTTGAAAAATTGGGTTTTGTAGTATGTGTTCACAAGTGTGAAATAGTGGTGTGGTTATGAGAAGGGTTTCGTTGTTGTTGTGCTGCAGCTCTACCTTCCGAGGGTGTAGTATGGTGAAAATCCTGTTCTTCTGGCATTGTTAAATAACTGGGTTGAGTGTGATAATGGTTGAATCTTGGTTGAGTGGTATTTCGGGGAACCAATTGGTTGTTTAAACTGATTCTACTGTTGTTTACTTGGTATCGGTTTTGTGGTGTGAATTGATTTTGTGTAATCAGTCTTCAAGCAGGTACTTGATAATGTTGTGTGGGTGGTTGTTGGTATTGCTGTTGGATTGGTTGTGGGGTGGGCTGATAATAGTTATTTTGGTATTGGGGTCTTGGTGGATAGTAAGCTGGTGGTGATGGTTGATAATAAGATTGCTGTGGTGGAGAGTAACGTTGATTACCCCTATTTTGTTGGTCTCATTGCAGCTTTCTGCAATCTCTTTTCCAGTGGCCAGAGATTCCACAGTAATGGCAATTTTGGGGCTGGTTATTGGAAAGTAGTGCAAAGTTATTTTGATTTCGTCTTTGGGGTGGTTGATATCTTTGGGGTTGTTGTTGTTGGTTGGTAAAATAGTTTTCGACCTTCTTTGTGAGTTGGTCAATTTTTTCTTCAGCTGCTGAGCTGGTTTTTCCAATTGCCAAATTTACAAGTTTTGTACGATTGGCTTCTTCTATGGCCATTTCGTATCTTTTCACATGCTGTATTGCAGAGTTTAAATCTTCTGGCGCATGTGGGCGAACTTTTTTAATTAGTTTGTCTTTTAGACCAGTGATAAATTGATCCAAGATTTGTGCATCAGAATAATAATCGTTTGTTTTGAGTTGGCGAATCCATCTGAGAAGTTTGTTGAATTTCTCAATATAAGTCATAACGGATTCGGAGGGTTCTTGTTTGATATTTCGAAAATGATTGCGAAGAGTGATGGAGGTATTATTGTCGGTGAACTGTTCAAGGAAGGCTGCTTTGAAAGCATTCCAATTATTGAATGGGGCAGCAAGGTTTTCAAACTATTCTCCTGCTGTTCCTTTGAGAAAGTAGGGAATTGTTCTTAACATTCTGACAGTGTTCCATCCATTTGCATCTCCAGCTTTAGTAACTTGGTCAAGCCATTCTTGGGGACTGGTCTCAATATCTTCTTCATTGAATTCAGGGATTTTTGCAATGTATGTTGTCATTTTGTCTTCTTCGTTTTCACTGTCTATTGATTCTTCTTCAGTTATTTCAGAGTTGTTTTTTTTGTTTGCTGCTGTCTCAAAGTGTTCACTTTGATTTTCAGCTAGAAAATCAAGGAGATTGGAACTAGTTTGAAGGGGTTCTTGTTGTCTGGTGGGACTTCTGAGTGATGTAAAATCTTCTGGTCTTGCAAATCGATTCAAGGGTGAATTAGGTGTTTGTGCTTGTGCAAGTGAAGCTGGAAAAGGTGTGATAGTAAGTGGAAGTTTTGAGCTGGTTCTTTGTTCAGGTGTTTGTAAATGTTTGGCAGTTGTTTTCAGTAGTGTTGGAGTATTTGGGGTGGTTCTTGAATATTGCTTTAATTTGTTTTTGCTTTTGTTGCTTGTTTCTGTTTCCGATTCAAAATCAATAGTGTATTGAGACTGCACTGGATATGTTTCTTCACAGTATTTGATAATGTTAAAATTAAGTTCATGAAAGTAAGTGGCAAGTGTTTCACTATTAAGGTCTTCAGTTCCCAACTGTAAATAGTGTGCTAAATTATTGTAAAGGTTGCTTCTAACTTCTGAGATATTGTAATTTCCAAAAAGATAATTGTTGATGTGGTTTTCAATGTATTGGTATACTGATTTCTTGACAACTTCAATTCCGTCTGGACTGTTGAATCTT
>JAAOMT010000778.1:54705-183037 GCA_016748015.1 Geosiphon pyriformis
CTGAAATTGGTAGCTAATCAATTTCGAAATGTTAGTTGGGTTTTTGGGGGTTTTTCTAAGTACAATAATTAAAGAATTTGGTTTTTTGAATTATTTGATATTTATTTCTTTTTGTGTGTATAGAAATGGTTTTTAAGAGATAAATCTAAAGTAAGATACATTTTTTCAAAGAGAGAAGCTCTTCTTTTATACAACTTGTTGTAACACTATTCTATGAACTTGAACTTTGCTATTTTCTACAATTTCGCTGAACTAAAGATACATTTCGGTGAACTACAAGTTATTTTGGCAAACTACAAGTTATTTCGGCGAACTATTAGATATTTCGGTAAACTATCAATTATTTCGGTGAATTTCTACAAATTTTGGCGAACTTCTGAATGTTACATAGTTCGGAGTATTGCATGATTGATCATTGCAATTAGGTTACATTTGTGTTGTATACAATTTGAGTTATTAATTAAATGATAATTTCGAACATTTTTGCTAATGTAATAAGTGATCATTTAAAATGATAATATGCTAATTAATGATAGGAATTATAAGATAATTTCATGCTAAATAATATCTAATTTTGTCTGGTAACAATGTTAAAATTAAGCTATAACAACAAAGACAAATAGTAGACAATATTAATTACTAAAAATTTAATATTTAATTTTTTTTATTTAATAGATTTTAAACAATTTTAAAAACAAAAAATAATTTTTTATTTAAGCTTAATATATATTTTTTATTAATATTTTAATAAAGTATACTTAAAAACTATCTAATACAATATGTCAAATTAAATAACTTAAATTAAATGTTAATTATGTATTTTTTATATATAACCAATTATTCAAGTTAGTCAAAGCACTAACTAAGCTGAACCAAAAGAAGCCAGAAGTAAATTTTATTTATTAAGACTCTTAATAATACCATTTAAATTTCTAAAATTAAAAATAAACTTACTTAAAAACAATCTACTTTTTTTAATACTATTTTTAACTTTAAAACTACATATTTGCCACAAAATAATTATATGATTACATGTTTTTTCATTTAAAAAATGTGTTTTGGCAATACTTAAATTATTATTATTCATATTATTAAATTTATTAGTTTTAAGACTAACAAAGTTTTTAGACATATTAATTAAAAGAAAAACAAAGTTTTAAAAAACATTAAACATAATAAATAAATTTTTTTCAACTTTGTAATTTTTGCACATATTTTTAACACAAAAAAAATAATCAAAATAATCAAAAAACCAATAGATTTAATAATAGACTTTACCAAAGTAGTTAAACACAAAATCTTGAGACTTCAAAAAAATTAAACTTAAATTTAATAGCAGAATTAACAATAAGAACAGCCAAACAAGCAGCAAAAAAAAATTAGAGAAGCAGAAGTCATAATATAAGATTTATTATTAATAATAAAAAATATAAAAAGCTAAAAACTAACAATTAACTTAAAAAATAATTTAAAAAGAAAAAAAAAGACATTTTATAGTCAAATATTTATAACAATGACAGAATTTAAAAATTTCTCATTAAATATAATATTTATGTAAAATACAGTTTTTATCACAATAAGCTTTAGCTTCTTATAAGATTTAAAAATAATAACAGTAAAGCATTAATAATAATATAAATTAAAAAAATAAAAAATAAAGCAAGTATAGTTACCAATTTGAAAAATCATATTACTAATTTCAAAAGCAATATAACTAAAAAAAAAATTAATCAATTTGGTTTTAAAAAAATTTTAAGAAGTAATTGCTTTTTTTTAATAAAAAAAAGAAAAAATTTAAATGTTGTTTTTTTTCATTATAACAAACCAGTTATTAAAAACAGCAGCAATAAAAAAAGTTCTTAAAATTAACAATAGCATATTGTCACAAATCAACAGACTTCAATTTAATAAAGATAACAACACCAAAAATACCAAAAGCATTCTTAATATTATTAAGAAATATACCAAAAAAAATATTATAAAGTACAACAAAAATAAAAATAAAAGAACCAGAAGTTACTATAAAAGATTTTACAATTTTAAGTATAATTAAAAAAAGAAAATCATTAATAAAAACTTTAACAGCAACAGTTAAAAAAGATTTAAAAGTAAAATTTACATAAAACAACTTAATATTGTTTTTAAAAACCAACTTGGATCTAATAAAGTCAAACAACAGATAAATAAAAAATTAACAAAAACCAACTTAATTTTAAAAGTATAATTAGAGATTAAAGTAAAAACCATTTATTTAAAAAATTTTTAATAGCTAAAAATTGTTTTTTAGATATTATTAAAGACAGCATCAGAAAACAAAAAAACAAATATTGATTTAGTTTTTATCTAATTAATCTAATATTTAAAATTAAGTAACTAAATAAGTTGCTTTGTTTTTAGAACTAACAATAATTTGTTAGAAAACATTATATTTAACAATAAAACCAGTAATAAATCTTGACTTATTTTAAAAAACATATTATTGTTATTATTACTTATATTAAAAAAAAAACTGGTTGTTGTTAGAAAAATTTTATCCAAGATTTTATTTGAAATCACAAAAAAATTTGGTATAACAATAATAAACACAAGCAACTGTCATTGTTTTTTTGATTTTTTGGCTTTTTTAGTTATTTGTAAAGAAGTAGTAATAATATTAGTAATAATAGCAAAGAAAATTAGCTTATTAACTAGTCTATTATTAAATACTTTTGAACTCATAAAAGAAATAAAAACAACACTAAAATTAACTCAAATGTATTTCTTAAAAAAAACTTTAACTAAAAAAAAACCATTAGCCAAAGATAAAAAAATGCTTTAAAAATTGTTAAAAACAGTTTTTTATTATTAATATTTAAAAAAAATACTGCTATGATATTCTGCTTAGCTGTTTCAATAATAAAAAAACTTTTTTTCATTAAAATTTTATTAATTACTATAGAAAAAAGCAATATTTAAAACTTTTTAACTTTTTACTTTAATTGTAATTATTGTTACTAGTAAAAATTTAAGATATTAATTAGTATAAAAATATTCTTATAATTTTTTTTATTAATTAGTATATATTATTATTTTAATTTATTACTCATTATTTTATCAAATTATTTAAATTACTATTTAATTAATAATCTAATTTGTTTAATACACAAATTATAATAATTAAATTACATAATACTCTAAACTATATAATATTTAAAAATTTGCCAAAATAATTAATAGTTTACTAAAATACTAAATAATTTATAAAAATAATTTTTAGTTTGCCAAAAATATATTTTTAATACAGTAAAATAATAGCAAAAAAAAAATACAAGTTTATAAACTAGTATTATAACAAGTTGTACAAAAAAAAACTTTACTTTTTAGAAAAATGTATCTTAGCTAAAATTATTTTTTACTAAAAATATTTTTTTTAATATTAATACAAATTATTCCAATAAAAATTACATTAAAAAACAACAAAATTCATAATTATTTTACTTAAAATTCTTTAAATTTCAACTAATGTATTAAAATTGATTAATTACTAATTTCAATAATTTGTTAATAAATTTAGGCCTAAACAGAAAATAATTCTCTTAATAAAATTCCTTTTTTTTTATGTTTTTTTTGTTTTTTTATTATAATTATTAAGGTAGTTTACAAACAAGATTTTTGTAGAAAAATTGACTTTTACTACACATTTTTAGTGAACTTTCAGATAAGTATTTCCTGAAAAAAAGTTAATTTTTCTTGTAAAGTAACTATACAAATAATTGGCATAAAATTAGCCATTCTATTTATAAGTTCAATAGTTCAAATTATAAGAGATAATTTGAAGATAAATTTAATTATTAGAGATTTATTAATTTCTAATAATTAAAAAGTAATAGCAAAGCAATAACAACAATATTTAAGAAAAAAAACCAAAAACCATTAATAATATTATAAAAATAGAAAAAAAAATCAATAAATTTTATTTTTAATATTAATAAAAATTTTTTAATATTTAAAATTTTTATTAAATTACAAAAAGTTTTAGAACTTATTAATTATTAATAATATATATATATATTTTTTTTAATAATTTATGAATAAGGTCCAAATGCTACTTAGTACAATATATCAAACTAAGTAATCTAAACTAGATGTAAATTATGTATTTTCTACATGTGACCAGTTATTCAAACCAGTTAGAGCAATATTATAGATCTATTATAATAGATATAAAGCTATCAATACCAGAAAAAAAACTGCAAGACTTGTAAAAACCAAAACTAATACCATGTGTCTTCAATATTAAATAACCTAATAATATTATTAGAAAGCAAAGACAAAAATTCATGAATAATAGAAAGCACCAAATTATTACACACAATTAAATTTTTTTTCTTTAAAATTACCCTAAACTTAGCTTTTACCAACCACATCTCTGTTCAGTAAGCAATTTCCAAATCTCTTACCAAATTAATAACCATTTTGTCTGCAATCTTAGCATACTTGAATACTGACAAAGTCTCCAAATATCAGTTCTTAAAAACAAAACTCTTGCACAAAGCCATATATATCTCAAAATTAGAGGCATATGTAGAAAGCATCTGCATAATTCAAGATAACAATAGGCCCAAATCTGACAAAGAAATCCAATAAGCCAAGTAAAAATTAAGTTTGCATAAGTGGCAAAGTTTATCACACATGTAAATAAATAATTAAGAAGTTTCATCTCTCTACAATGAAGACATAACACTCTAGAATATATTCTGTTATACAGTTGTTTTCTAATAGCAAAAACAATAATATAAAGTTTTTATAAAATACAAGCACAAGTCAATCATGAATTTACTAGTAAAACCAACTGCCATATATAAGTCAGAGTGCCAAACTAATAAAGTACCTTAATTTATATCTTTAATCATATTAGTACTAATAACATTAGATTTAGGCCCAACTTTTTAGCAAGCCTAATGAACAACTCCAAAAATATTATTAGTAAATTAATAAATATTATTAAACACTATCATCTTACTGGCCTTTATAAATTTTTTCTTGACAAAAACAGAGAATATTAAATTTAAATACAAAACCAAGTTGGCCAACTTATCAGCATGTTTATTTTCCAAAACACCTAAATGATTTTTAATCTTAGGCCAAGATACACTAATTCTTCTGTTTTTAATAGAGTTTACAACACTACACTTTTTTATCCAACAACAATTATGAAAATCTGGCAGAGCCAATTTCAATTCAGCAATGCATGCATCCAAAGTGGCCTGATTGTTTGAATGTACTACAACATAACTACCAGTCAGAACACACTTCAAAGTGAAGACAATAGTTTGTAATTTAGTTAACATTAAAGAAACCAAACCACCAACTTTGATACCAACATTCAAATTCAAGTTAGCAAAAAATGCAGCTGCATTACATCTCATCTTATACATACTCAAGTTTTTCAGAGAACCATTTATGTAAACATTGATAACATCGAAATTGGCATTAAAAAAATACTGCCATATTGATAAAAAACCACTAGAATCAAAAACACTTGAAAACAAGAATTCATCACAAAAAGGCTAAACAACAAAACCACAAGAAAAGCAGACCAAATACTTGTATGCCAATTTGAACCATTTAGAAACAGAGCCTTTGGGATTGAGCTTCTTTCAACAATAAAATCTCTTTCAATTGAAAACTAAGTCTTTTTTATCATACAATTGTTCAACAAAAGCAATACTGAACCTTTTAAGTGATTTAAAAACATTATAGAACACTAAATCTCCCAAAATAGAAGATATTGGAGTGCCATCTAAAAACCAAAACACAGATGAGAGATTGTTATCAAAAGCCATATTATATTCTAAGAAAATTTTTACCACACCAGTCAGAAAGTTGTTAACTAGACTAATTTCAATCTTATTGAAGTTTGTAAAGAATAAACAGGAAACCAACTTGAAACTTATAAGTCCAAAGATCTATGGTCAAATAAATAACCAAAAATTTTATAAGCATTCAAAAATCACAACACCAAAGCTGACTTACTTTCTATTTGCACCTGTTTAAATAATTTCAAACTGTATAAAGATGGATAATAAAGAGCTTTATTAGGAAAGTCTTTAGACAAACCAGCTTTTATTTTTAAATCTTTTTTGATTAGTGTATTCTATTTGATATATACACTCTTAGAAACAAAACTAAATTGGATTCTGTAACCAATAATAGAGTGCAATACTACTGAGACCAAATAAAAAAACTGTTTATCCAAAATAGTCTTTTTCAGAACCATATTAGAAAAAAACTTGACATTTACATAAGCTTTTACCAAACTAGATTTGGACAAACTCTCAAAAGACAAAAAAATATTCAAATACCAATAGAACTTCCCTTTTTATGTGATAAAAATTGGCAATTTATTAATCAGTAATAAAGCATTTTTAACCCTCTAATTGATAGGAATGGTTACTGTCTTATTATTATTGATTGAAATGTTATTAATTTTGAAAAAACTATTCACAATGTCAAAAATATGTTGAGTGATTACCTGACTACACCAAACCCAAATTGTGCCATCAACAAAAGCACAAATTACTAAAAATAAAATTAGTTCACTCTAACTCACTAATTTGTTTGTTTTGACAATAAACTTAGTATTAATACAGTAGTCATACAGACCTTTTTGTTATTTGACTTTACATAAGAAAAGATTATAAAAGATTCTCTAAAGCAGAGGAAAGAAAATCTCACTCTGGTCCAGACTATTATGCACATAGTACCCATTGGTCAAACCATAATTAGTTATAACTTAATTGACTCTATTATCATAAATTTTTCCAAAGAATTGAATAAACTGCTTATATATTTTAATCTTAACCAAACTATTTCTTAGATAATACCAATCCACAAAGTCATAAGTCTTTCACATATTCTATAAGACTAACCAAAGCTCATGGCCCTTTTTTAAAGCATCTTCAACTACTGAATTAATAGCAAAAATAGAAGACTAGATGGGAGTATTTTTTAACACAAAAAAATTGTTACCACAAAAAACATCAAATTTATTACATGACAAAGAGATTCTATCAGAAAACAACTTAAAAAAATTTTTTTAAAAAGTTTCAATCAATGCAATTGGTCTAGTATTAGTCAAAATACCCTTCTACTCATAAGGCTTAAGAATCATTAATACTCAAGCTTCTTTTCAAGGTTGAAATACAGATTTATATACTAAACAAAGATTCAAAATATTTAAAAACATATTAAGCACTATTACTTATAGAAATTAAGAGTATTATAGTTAAAGGAATAGTCAATTAGAAATAAGCATAATAACAAAAAAATTTTAGAATTTTTCTAAAAAAATTGTAGAATTTTAGAATTTCAGAATTCCTTTAAAAAAATTGCAGGATTTCAGAAATTTTATATAATATAAAATATATATATATAGCAAGAGTGTTAAAAGCAAAAAAAGCAATTCTTAGAGAATTTAATAGAGTTTATATTAATTTAGAATAATATTTTTTCTTTAAAAGATAATTTTTTATGACTTAAAGTGAAATTATTTCCCTATTAATAAAATTATCTATTATTATTGAATTCATGTTATTATTACTTGATTAAAAATATTAATTACTTTTACCATTATTAACACTTTATGTTAATAAAATCTAATACTTAACTACGTTAAACCAATAACTCTTGATTACAGCTATTAATAGGATACTAATTTCTTATTTTCTTTTTATTTTTTTTATTTTTTTTGTTGTTTACTAAGTAATTAAAAGATTAACATGTGAAGTACTAACATTAGAAAAAACTAATAAAAGACCCAGAAATAAGGATAGACATTCAGAATTGAGAATAGCTTATTAAGAGATACCAGCAACCAAGCTGAAAAAAAAATTGACAAAATAACTTTCTGAAAAGTTACAAACACCAAAGCATATTAACTTGAAAATTGGAAAAAAAACTAAAAACATCACAAGAAGATATTACTATTGAATATCTGTTTATTATACAAAAGACTCAACCAAAACTTTCAGATATTACTAATACAACCAAGCTATTGAGCACCAAGTTACAGATTTGTTATTTGTTTTTATATCCCAAATAATTATCTGTAATATTTAGTGCTTTTTGTGAGGTATAATCCAACAAAAAACTAGCATTAGCAACAATCATACAGAAAAATGGCAGACCAAAAGAAAACAAGAAAAAATTACTTAGAATTTATAAAATCTTTATTTTAATATTATCTTTGAAAAACTTGTTAAATTGAAACTCCAATTATTCAAAACCCAAATATTAAAACCATGAACATTCAAAACTTACTTTTAATAAAAATTGTTAACTTCAAACTCTGAACATTTGAAACTTACTTTTAATAAATTTATTAAAAACTTGTTAAAATTAAAACTCCAATTATTTAAGATCTGATCATTTAAACCCTAAATATTTAAAAATTACCATTAATAAATTCATTAAAAATTCGTTAAATTAAAACTCCAATTATTCAAAACCTGATTATTAAAACCCTAAACATTTAAAACTTATCTTTAATAAACTTGTTAAAACTCATTAAATTAAAAACTCTGATTATTCAAGATCTGATTATTTAAAAACTCAAACATTTAAAACCTGATAATTCCAACTCTGTTATTGTACAAAAAAACTTACTGTTAATAAAAACTTGTTAAATCTTTAGCAATTCAAACTCTGGGAAATATTTAAAAACTCAAACATAAAAAGTTCAATAAATTTCAAACTCTGCTATTATACAAGAAAACTTATCTCCAATAGCCCAATAAAACCTAATTCTCACAGTACCAATAAATCAACAAAACTTATCTGATGGCTCTAAGTCAAAATATTAGAACATAGTTACAATTCACTTCCATGTGTTATATATTTGAAAAAAAACCAATCAACAAGAACAAATAAGAATTGGAATCAGAACTTAATCCCAATTTAAACTCTACTAATGATGACAATAATTTAAACTCCACTAATAACAATGATAATTCAAACTCTGTCAACAACAATTCAAACTTTATTTCAAATACTAAACAATATATTATGCTTTTAGATCTTACAATAAAGCAAAAATTAACTTAATTTAATGATAATAATAAGGGCATTATGTTTGAATATGTACATAATACAAATACAAGATTTGAACTTAAATATTTTGGACAGACCACTATAGTTAAAAACTCTGGTTACATATAAAATTAGATTTAAAAATAGCAATAGAAATTACAACAACAACATTAATACAAAAAAAAAATTTAGAAAATTTTACAGAAGCTTAATATTAAAGGAGAGAATAATATTATTCATAGAAATTAAAAGTATTATAACTAGAGGAATAGCCAATTAAAAGTAAACATAGTAACAGAGGAATTTCAGAATTTCTTTAAAAGAATTGCAGAATTCCTTTGAAAAAATTTCAGAATTTCAGGAATTTTGTATAATATAAATTATATATATATAATGAGAGTATTAAAAGCAGAAAAAGCAATTCTTGGAGAATTTAATAGAGTTTATATTAATTTAGAACAACTCTTCCTTTAAAAAATAGTTTTATATAACTTGAAGTAAAATTATTTCCCTATTAATAAAATTATCTATTATCATTGAATTCATATTATTATTACTTGATTAAGAATATTAATCATTTTTACCACTATTAACACTCCATGTTAATAAAATCTAATATTTAACTACTTTGAACCAATAGTTCTTAATTATAGCTATTAACAGAATACTAATTTTTTATTTTTTATTTATTTATTTTATTTTATTTTGTTTACTAAATAATTAAAGGATTAACATACAAAGTACTGACATTAGAAAAAATTGGTAAAAAACCCAAGAATAAAAGTAGACACTCGAAATTAAAAATAGCTTACCAGAAAATACTGGCCACTAAGCTAAGAAAAAAATTGACAGAATAACCTTTTAAGAAGCTACAAATACCAAAACATACTAATTTGAGGGTTGAAAAAAAAACTAAAAACATCACAAAAAGATATTACTATTGAATCTCTGTTTATTATACAAAGAACTCAACCAAAACCTTTAGATACTAAAACCTTTAAATATTACCAATACAACCAAACTATTGAGCACCAAGTTACAGATTTGTTATTTGTTTTTATACCTTAAATAATTATCTGTAACAGCACCAAATTGTCACAATGTCTCCATAATTCATTTGTAATATCAAAAAAACCAGCAGTTTTTTCATCAGATAAGTTCTTAATTACATGTACTAAGTTATCATAATTGATAAGATTTATAATATTGGAAAAAGCAGTATTATCAACATAAGCCAGCAACAGATATTGATGACATTACAGATTAAAAACATGATTTAACATCATTCTCTTTCTTGTTTAATCCTTTATAATTGTATCAATCTTATTTTTAACCTTAACAAACTCTAGAAACAATTTACTATTAGCAACTAAATAATCTAATATCATTTTCCAGAAAAAATGCTCCAAAATGCTCCTGATAGTATGGTTTTTATTAACTGTAAAGCTTTCCATTTTTCTATTGATAGCAGATCTAATGTGAACTTCTTTAGCCCTCAGTGACTTAACAAGTTTGCAGGCATAGTATAATTTTCTTATACCATAAAAAGCAAACTGCACACAATCAAAATTAGTGCTAGAATTCAAAAAAACCTAAATAAGAGAAGTCTTGTTATTGTTCAAAAATGCCCAGCAGTTTATTAAAGAAGTAAACTTATTATTAATATTTTTATGTGAAAATCTGATAATCTTTGAAACCAAAATTTCTAACTTATAAAACTTGAAAGAATTCTTAGTAAAAACACTATCAAAATTCTTAAACCACTTTTTTTTAAATATCTTATCAGCCAACAAACACACTATCTTGTAAACTACATTTTACATAGCATCCAAATCCAAGAATTTTTTAAAAGTAGCAAAATTACCAGAAAACATTGCTGTATTGGCTGCTGTAAAATCTTTAAAATTGTTTTATTTTACTTTATTAGCATTTTTAACATTAAACTTTCAACAATTTCTGTTTACCTGTTTGTGCACAAGGTTAAGCTGCATATTTAACAAGCTGTTCAAATCCACAGAAACAGAAATAACTTGGTAGTTATTATCAAAGTAATTATCAACATTTACAATATTACAATTCATTATTGCATTAACCAAATTTAAAAAAACAAAAATGTAATCAATTGTTTTCTTGACACCTTTGAAATTCTTCTAAGTTGAGACTTTTGCAATTGGACTTTTGACCAAGGAATTAACCAACCTTAAATTGAAGTATTTTCCAAAACTAGCACATCTGTAAAAACCATTCTTATTAAAATCTCCACCCAAGATAATAAAAAAAGATTCATTTACAGTCTTCAAAATCAAAAAATTGACCTTATTAGCTTGAAATAAACACACAGCCAAAGTGGTATCAGCATATAGCCCCAAGATCAAAATAGATAATTTATTTCTAAAAAGCAGCTTAATAAACAAAAGCCTATTAGCAACTTCTGAAACTTTATATACATGTCTTGTCAAATTAATGTTTATGATAACTATAACACCAAAACTCAAATAACCAAACTCCATATTAGAAGTAAACACCCAAACACTATTAAACTTGTTCATAATCCATGGACAAATTTTTTCTTTCAATTTTGTCTCAGTAACAATAGAAATTAAATTGTTTATATCTTTATGCCAATAAACAATATTAGCTTGTTTAGCAGAATTGTTTATATCTTTAACATTATACATAGTCACTTTTTAAACAAGATTAATCATTGAAAAAAATGAGTATTAAAACCCAAACCAGCATTATCTACTCTGGTCAATAAACCCATAACTGTGTCTGACAAATTGCTTAAAGTCTCCTCTAATTTTGAAATAACTAAAAAATTAAAACTTATTATTTTTGTAATAGTTTTACTACTAATAGCTGCATCTAAACTCTTACTTATCACTATATTTGTCTCTTGATTCTATGATAAAAAAGTTATTAATGACTGACATCTAAGACTAGGCTGAGAAATTATTGATTTAAGTGTGTCCAACTTTTTAGCCAGCTTAACAACTTGTTTTATGAGATTGTTGAGACTGCACTCAAGAGTGGCAAACCTACAATCTAATTTTACAGACACCAACAGAATAGATTTCATTTTCAAAAAGAAACCAGAATTAACTGAATCATTTCATGTAAAAAAAAGAAAAAAAGAGAACCCATTAACAATCTTAGCCTAAGGGATACTACCAAAAGAAACATAATAGATAATTGATGCTGAATGTTTAGCATAAATGAATACCAGTCTGCTTTTATCTTTCTCTGATAATACTCTATAAAATAAACTACTAAAAAGAGTTTTTCTACTTATAGAGCAGTCCAATAACATATGACTCAATTTCTCATACTTAACATATTTTACAAAACCTAAACAAAACCAGTACAAAGTGACACTTCTTAAAACTAACATAGTTCTTATAACACCATCCAGTAACTTAGTTAAGTTGAAACAAACAACTGCATATCTGGTCTGAGCATATAAAACTAAATGTCAATTAATAACACATGTTTTTCATTTACAGAACCAATAAAATTCCAAATGTTATGAGCATTTGTTCCTATTGGTAATATATAAAGAAGTGTTTTATAACAATCTTTTGTATCTCATGTTATTTTATTCAGATCTGTCCTGGCTATACACCATTACTCATAGAATATAGAAAATATAGTATTATTAGTCAGTAGATATTAGCCAATTAGATATAGACATAGTAAATGTGGAATTCCAGGATTCCTCTCAGAGGAATTGCAGAATTCCAGAAATTTCAGGATTCCCCAATGAGAAATCGCAGGATTCCAGAAATTCCAGGATTCCTGTCACAAGAAATTGAGGAATTGAGGAATCTCAAATATGTATATATAACAGTAGCATTAGAAGCAGAAAAGACAGACTCAATACCAAGAATACTTAGCTTAGTTACCACAATCTTCAAATAAATAATTATTCACTATATCAAATCTATTCTTTGCTACCAACACTTCATGTTAATAGTAACTAATACTTAACCATACTGGAACAATAGCTCTTGATCACGGCTATTGACAGAATACTAATTTGCAAATCGCCTTGGCTTACTTCTTATTTCTCTCTTTTATCTTTCTTTATTTTTTTTGTTGTCTACTAACTTGATTAAAGGATTTACTCTTGGAGGACTTACAGAGGAATAACACATACTTAAAGAATACTTACTCTTGGAGGACTTATGGAGGAATAAACTTGCTTAAACAATACTTACTCTTGGAGAACTTACAGAAGAACTGATGTCAGGAAACAGCACTGGTATATACTTACAGAAAATATTGTACCAGAAGAATCATCAACCATCAAGCTGAGCAAACAATTGACGAAACTACAGTTTCAGGAAACTACTGATAAACTGTTACCAGTGAATCTCTGTCCATTATACAAAAAACTCAATTGGAAAAATCTTCAGATAAAATACCTTCAGATTATTATTGTTACTAATTGCTTTGAGCACCAAGTTATGAGTTTGTTATTTGATTTGAGACCCCAAAGAATCACCTGTAACAACACACAGCATCTTTTTTAATTAAGATGAACTATTTTACTGTAACCAAATCACTCTGATTTGATTGGTCAAACTCTATTACAGCTTTTTGCCAAAGTCTCACCAATTGTATTTTAATCAACTTAATCAACCCAAACTCGGATAACATAGTGTATACAGTCTTAATTAATGTTTCAATTGGGATTTTTTTTATTATCACAGCTTAATTTAAATGCCCAATAGATTTTTTGAAATTAGTATTAACCAAGATTTTCACATCTTTAGCCTTTTCAGTAGTTTGTATTAAACTCAATTCAGAAATGAATATTGTTTTGATAATGCCAGCAAATTTTAAGGAAATAAATGTCTCTTCAAAACTATTGACTTTTGAAAATAACTTTCTAACTATTACAAGCTTTTCTTGAGAAAATTTTCCAGTTATTTTATCCAATTTAATATTCAAAGTAAATGACTTTTTAATGGAAACAACAACCAAATTCTTCAAAAGAAGAGAGAGAATTAGTGGAATATCCAACAAAATATTATTATTATTACCATTACTTAAAAAATTTATCTTGTTCAACAGTTTTTTCAAAGTCTTTTTGATATTAATATACAAATTTTTTGGCATTTAGTTGGCATTTTTGCTATTAAAAGTGGTTTTACTACCATAGTCAAAACTAGTTTTCTTGATCAAACACTTCTCTTTTATGTTAACATTATCAGATTTAATAGTATTACTAGCTTCTGAATTCCAAAAACAACTAACTAATCTTTTAGCAAAAACTTCTTTAGTCTTAACATTATCTTCCAAAATACTATCTTTTTTTTTTTTAATAATACAAATTTAAAATCATTAGCTGAACCAGAATTTTTAACAGTCTTTTTTATAACAACAATACTAAAACTAATAGTGATCTTATAATCAAACAAAAATGGTTTGGATTTATCATACTGAATGGTAAAAAACTTTTTTTAAAAAATTTTTTGACTCTTTTTTGGGGTTTTAGAACAAAAAAAAGGAAAAAGTTTATCAAAAAATTACTGATTTTTTTATTATTTGTTATTTAAAAATATTTTTTATAAATAAACTAATTATTAATAAGAAATTTTTAATAATTTAATATAATAATTAATTAAAGTATTATTCAAATTTTAATAAATTATTTATAATTATAACAAAATATATTCAAAACAATATTTGAATTAATTTTATTACAAATTAATTTAAATAAAAAAATATTTTATTGTATATATTAGCCAAAATATTAATTTTATTAAAAAAATTATAGTATAACTAATTTAAAATATTTAACTATTTATTAAACTATAAAAATAATATATATGTAATAATTTGGTACTTTCCACTATTCATGAATTTTCATCTTTGCTTTTTGACAATATTATTAGGTTACTTGGTATTATAAAGATACATGATATTGGTTTTGGTTTTTACAAGTCTTGCAGTTTTTTTTTTGGTATTAATAGCTCTGTTTCTGTTATGATGAATTTATAGTGTTGCTTTGACTAGTTTGAGTGACTGGTTATGTATAGAAAGTACATGATTTGTATTTAGTTTAAATTACTTGGTTTGATGTATTGTATTAGGTAGTATTTAGATCTTACTCATAAAACATTAAAAAAAAAATATTATTATTATTTTAGTTGGTTTTTTAATGTATATATTAATCATAAAAAATTAATATATTATTTATTAAACTAAAAAATATTTAATAAAAATATTTATAATTAAAAAAATATATATGTTAATTTTAATAATTTATTAAAATAAAACAAATCTAATTTATTAAAATAAAACAATCTAATTTATTTTTTATAAATAATCTAATTTATTAATATTTAATACAATATTTAATAATGCTTAAATTTTAAAAAAAACAATTAATATCTAAAAACAATTAAAAAACTATTTTATTTAAAACAAAATTTTATATTATTAAAATTGTAAAAATACAAATAGTTTTTTATAAGTTATTTAAAACATTAAAAATTTTTTTTATAATATATTGTATATTTAAATTTTATATTTAGATATTTTTCTAAAAAAACTATTATTAAAAAAACAATTAATCTGTATTACTAATTTACAATATATAAAAACATTATTAAATATATATAAAACTATAATATTAACCAAAAATAAATAAAACAAACAAAGTTATTATAAATAATTTTAATTAAAAATCTATTTAATAAGATTAAAATTAATTTAATAAAACTTTTTTTTGTTATTTTTTAAAAAAATCAAAATATTATTGTTGTTATTAATTATTTACTAATATATAAAATTGGTTAATTAATTTGTTTTGGTTTAATAAAAGAGTTTTTGGTTTCTGATTTGTTTTTTAAAACTAAAAAAATATTATTATTATTTGTATAAACTTTTTTGTGTTGTTTATTTAATATAGTTTTAATTAATTCAAATAATTAATTACATATAACAAATATGTAAATTGCATCTATTTTAAAGTTTTCTATTGTTTTATTATTAAGCTGTATAATATTAAATAACAGCTAGACAATACTTATTATTATAAAAAAAAACATATATAAACAAATTTAAATTACATGTTTTAAGTAATATAAATATTTTGGAAAATTTTATTACATTTGATTTTTTCTTATTTAAATATACCAAAATAAATAATATAAAAATGCTTTTACTTAATTTGTTGCTCAAAAAGCTTATTTGTAAAACAAACTTGTTATTTGCATTTTAAGATTTTTATATCATGTAATGTTTTGATTTGTTATTTAAAAAAAATTTCATTAAAAATAATTATATTTATTAATTTTTGTATTTAAGTAATTTTTTTACTGTTTTTTAGTACAAAAATCAGCTTTTAGTTGTTTAATTAGTTAATTTTTATATTTTAATAAAAATAACCCAGAAACAAAGATGTTTGTGTCATTTTTTATTTAGCTTTTACTCGCGTCTCTTTAAGGAATGTAGTCACTTGGAATTGAAATTCCAGTAAGAATTCTATGATAAAAAATGTCATCACTCTAAAGAATTCTCCATGTTTATTTCTTTGGCTGTTTCAAAACTCAAGCTAAAAACATCATATTATAGATAATAGCAAGCAAAGTGAGAAATCGGGACACCGAATTTTAGTGTGTAACTAACGGAATTCCTTGTCACGTGATAAAGTGTAATGTGATATTATTTGGTCTGCAGCATACCCCATTTCAGTGTTTAATAATACTTTTAATAAGGTGTCCGAAAAAATCTGATTGCTCTAACTATGAGACTTATAATCAATAAATATTAGTTCTGGAATTAGGGGAAAAATAAAGCTAAATATAATCGTAATCCACAGTTCGACACCATCACTCATCTTCTTTCTCATACCCCCGACGATGCCAAATTCGAAGAGTTGCATCATCCGAACAAGAGGCGATCTGGAAAAAATGTGATTAAAGTTGATTCATATTTAATTTATAACTTTTCTATTTTTGCACAAACCGTATCAAATCCCTTTGAACCCCAAGCGATACTTGTGACTTCTTGTTCATGGCCATATAAGATTATAGGTGGTTGTTCGGGTGCATCAATTTCCCAGATATATAATGCTTTATCACTTGATCCACTGACTAAATATCGATCATCAGGCGAAATTGCTATTCGCACATAAAATGATGAACACCTATAAGTAGGGTGAGTGAACCGAGCTAAGGGTGCTCCTAACTTGGTCGCGTCATATACGTAGATACTGGAATATGGTAATGTGAGCCAGTGAGTAATTATTTTATTTTATGGAATGTCAATTTTGAGCTTACTAGTTGTCGGTACTGTTGGCAAATAGCCTTTGCCCACTGTTGTCCAAGGCCAATGTTGATATTCCTATTGATCAACAATTTTCAGTTGAATATTCCTAAGATTTAATTCTTCACATGAATATAGTTTTACCATGAGGACGTTTCGCCGTAGAGCAACTGATTGAAGTCTCTAAAAGTTTATTGCGTGAGGTCCCTGAGATGTCCCAACATTTTATGATCCTGCAACATCAAGACAATAATATTTAGTTCAATATTTTTTTCACTTGTTTAATTAGAGTTTAGAAATGGAAACAATACCCGTCAACAGCCCCTGATGTCGCCAAATGGTTTGCATGTTTCAAGAACTGAACTCCTGTCACACTGTTGGTCGGGGTGCTCTATTGATTAGGGAAAAATAGCAGCATTTCAATAACACAGAAAATTATAATCCTAAAACTTTTCAGTATACCAGGATAAGTTATGAACCCTTATTGGATTTGGGTCACTCAACCGATTCTTTTTACTTGAAGTCATGGGGCTATGTGGCGATGAAATGGTGAGGGTTGAGTTAAGATGTAGCTCTGTGATATCAAATTTATATGTTAGGATGAAATTTAAATATGATAAATCAAAATTAGCTGCTCATTAAAGATAGTAACCTCCATCAACTGTTTTAAGAGGATTCTTGCGAGAATCCCAAATACGGATGTTCCCATCTCTAGAGGCTGTAGCCCATATAACTAAAAATTAAATACTAATTGTTATGATATGCGTTGTTTATATACTATCTGTATGGTTAATACTAAGAAGACTCACATGGACTTTCGGGATGGGCGGCAATGGATTTAATACTACAAGTATGACCTTGGAAAATAGCGGTGCATTCCTTTGTCTCGACATCCCATAAACGCGCAGATTGATCACCTGAGGCAGTGGCCTAATAAAAACATGCAAGAATCTTTAGGATAATATGCTTTAAATTTAAATGGAACCAATCCCGACTTACTAAAGTTCGATCATCTAAACTCCATTGAATGTCGAAAATAGCATTATTGTGAGCATTGAATCGTGTGCGGGATTGCTCTTTTAATTAAGAAAAAGGTACCAAAATAGTGAATATTGATGTTATTAAGTGTTTACTACAAACTCGAATATTTTATCAATATACCCATCTCAATCCTGTTGTCCCATCTGGAGTCAATTAAGGAAATCGTCCCTTCTTCATCTGCCACAGCGAGAAGACTCCCGTCTTTAACAGCTAAATGAGATTCTCATATTAGAATCAATTAGAATTAATTAAACCTACGTTAACATAGAAATACCATACAATGAGTGAAGGTGCATGCGAATGGTGCAACATATCGATTTTCTCCATAGAAACGATAAACATCATTCTCAGTGCTTATGAAGTCTTTCATCATAAATCTTGTAGAAGCTAAATTTATTTCAATCATGTAATTAATTGGAGGAATCTTAAAGGTAAATGGGTGAATCCAAATTACCTTTCCAAGTTTTTCCAGAAAGAAGTGAGCCACCATGAGTTGTTCCCCAAAGTTCTCTTCTCCACAATATATGAAAAGGCCCTAGTTTATTGTGTTGGATCCTCCATATTTTGTTTTCAAACTCGTGGCCGGGTTTCGCATTTGCTCGTCCTGCTTGGGAATATTTTTTTTCAAAGAAATTCGCTGTATTTTCAGTCCCAAGGCAGATCTTTGCTCTTTTACATGGCGGTGGTGTAAAATCTGGCTCTAATTCATCGGAAAATAGCCGATTTCTGATTGAGTTAAATTTTGAAGACCCCGTTTCTATTTCATCATTGAATAATCGGCTTCTTTCGGAACGTGTGATGTCAGATAATGGTGCTCTTAAGTACTGTCGCAGAGGTGACCTCTGAGAAGTGTTTTTCTGGGAGCGTTGTGGTGTATTTTCGTCTGCTTTGATGTATTGACGAATAGGTGATCGCTGAGAAGGACGCTTTTGTGAGCGTGGCTGAATACTCTCACTCATGCTTTCAAAGCTTTAAATTTTGGAATGTGACGCGGTAGCTAACAGATGTTCTTCAACTAAACCTGTTGTAGTTTCAACAATGAAGAAAGGTCTGTATGAATTTTGCGAAAAACAATTGCATTCAAGGCATCAACTTCACCTTTCGACTCGCTTGATATGAAGTTTGCAAGAAAAACCTGTCTCAGGACAAAAGATTCACATTCAACGTGTTCAAACGCGTCTTTATCGAAAGAATTTTGTGTCACATGATGACCGGGATCAGATGAATATTGCTGATGAAAGGATTTGCTTAATAATGTTTATCAATAAAAATGCTTATTAGGCTCAAAATCGCGGGTGTAATTTAACTACATAAAACAAATATACATATTTTAAATAAATACAGCTTATGCACTTTTTACATATAACTGTTATTTAAGTTAATTAATTTAAATCAGTTTTTTTAAATAATATTACTAAAAATGTTTTATTATTATTAACAGTTTTACTTTTAAATATGTTTTAATTTTAATTTTAATTTTTGTATTAAAATTGCTTAATTTAAGTAAAAACAATTATTATATTGCTGTTTTTTTTTAACAAAAATTTTTTTTAGATATAATAACCAAGTTATTTTGTTTATTTAAAATTTAATTTAATATTATAATTTATTAAAAATTTTAAATGTTTAAGTTATTTAATTTCTAATTTTAATTTAATAATATTATATTTAAATACTAAAAATTTAAACTTTTTTTTTAATAAAATGTAGTTTTTTTACTATTTATTTAGTTTATAATAAAATATATTATAATTATAAACTTAAATTATATAGTTTTAACATAATTAGTTATTTAAACTTATGTTAAAACAATATTAAGCTGAATTTAATAAAAAAAAACTTATTTATAATATTTATTTTATGCATTATTTAAAACTAAATTACTGTTATAAATAAAATAAACAGCTTTTTATACAAGAAATTACAATATATATTATAAAAATTAACATTAAAATCAAATAAAAAATTTATATTATTAAATTTAATTCAATAATATTAATTAACAACAAAAAAATAAAAAATTAATAATTAATTTAATCATAATAAAATCATAATTCAATTTAATAAAAGATCTAAATTAAATATAAAAAATCTTAATAAATTAAAAAACACCAATAAAATTTAATATTTATTATATTTTAATACTTTTATATATTTCTATTAATATAATATTTTAGATTTATAATTATAGTTCAAAAATAATTATTAAAAATTATAATTAATTAATTAGTTTTAATTATGTTAATTATAATTATAATTAATATTTTAAATTTAATTATTTAAATAATTAACTTATA
Organism: Geosiphon pyriformis; assembly: GCA_016748015.1. NCBI lineage: Eukaryota > Fungi > Glomeromycota > Glomeromycetes > Archaeosporales > Geosiphonaceae > Geosiphon > Geosiphon pyriformis. The sequence goes on from JAAOMT010000778.1 coordinate 75,390, forward strand.
AAAATATAAAAAAACTTATTTTTTATTTATTTTAAATTCTTTAGAGAATTTATTTTAAATAAAAAGTTTTTTGATTTTATATTCATAATTTTTCAAAAAAACTTTTTTGTAATAAAATTAACAAATATTTTTAATAATAATATATTTAAAAAGAAGATAACTAAAAAGTTTTTTATAGACTAATAAATAGTATTTTTTTTTAAAAAAAAAGTTTTAATTAACAATATAAAATATTTAATTAATTATAAAACATTTAATTAATAATAAAACTTGTACTAAAATGTTTTTTTATATTAAAAACAAGTTAAATAATAAAAATAATAGTATTTTTTTAGCTAATAGTACAAATCTAATAATAAAAATAAAACAATTCAAAACTTTTTTCTCTTCTACATTCCAAATTCCCCAAAGAGCACGTTTTTGAAAGAAGTTTTTTTTGTTTTTTGTTTTTTCTACTTGTTATATTTCACTATTTCTCTTACAAATAATCCATTTGTTGTGGACCTGGAAGCTGTTCCCAGTGGTAGTATGTTGAATAAAAAAGCTCCTGTTGATGCTTTTTCTGGTTTTACTGGTGGCCCCTTCTCTCAAAAGAAAAGAGTTTCCCTTTACCATATGATTCAGTCTGGTAATAAACATGAAACTGCTTTGGCCAAACCTTATTCTAAAGGAAGTCAATACTCGGATATGGAAAGTGATTCTGGTAACAGTGTTGCTAGTGACATATTGGCTGGTGGTGGTGATGGTTCTCTTCTCAGCTCGACTGCAACAATTCCTAAGGCAAAGAGTGTTAAGAATAATCTGAATTGCGGTTCCCCTTTCAGTTTCTTGGATTATAACATGGACAATGATGATGGTGGTCCCCTCCCTCCTTCTCTTGGTATCTCTCTGGACAGGATTTGGTTAGACCCTAAAATTATTAAGACTCAAGTAGAAGTAGCAGTTAAGAAATCTTTCACTTTGGACATCAATCTTTCGGCTGTGGAAGGGAAATTGGCAATGTCTAAAACTCAGGTCATAAGGAAATTGTTTTCACGAATCAATAGTTTTGGAGGGGCCACTACCTCCTCAAAATTTGAAGAAATCATCAGATCGACGTTCACTTCATCAGAAAGCATGGAAAAGGCTGCCTTATTGGCCAAAAAAAATGACATTGTAGTAAACAGCGATCTTAAGAGACAAGAAGTTTGTTCAGATTGGGCAGTGGTCATCAAAGAAATTCCCATGAATACGCCAAAAGAAATAATTGTCGCCGCAGTGTCTGAATTTGGTCAAGTGGTGTCAATCCGATTGCAATTCATTGGGCTGTGGCAAAAGGCTGTGGTGGAGTTTGCCGAATCAAGTCAGGCAGATCAGTTGGCAGCTAAGTGGTCATTCTTAATTGGGAAAGATTTAGTGTGTGTGGCCAAGGCTGTGCAGAATTGTGAGACATGGGCATCTAAAGATTGGTATAGAGCACTTTTGTTTACTTTGCCAGTGGGAACAATGGCTCATGATCTTGGCAATCTTTTGGTGGGGGCTGGTGGGAAAACTTGTGTCATAAATTGTTCTTTAAACACTGGCAATAGAATTCGTTGTGCTGTGATTTGTTTTGAGAATGACGAGGATTTGGAGTCTGCATTTTGTATGGAGCCTGTTTTTGGTGGGGTGAAACTTTCTTGGGCTAGATTGAACCTGGTTCGGTGTAAATGGTGTGGGAAACTTGGTCATTCAGTTCTGGAGTGTGATGCTAAGGTCTCACATTTTCCTAAACTTTCCAAGTCATTTAAAAAGGTTGTCTCTGATGAGAACCACCTCCAGTTGGCCAAGCTATATGCAAAAAAAAGTGTGCCTATTTCCAGACCGGCTGCATTTGGCAGCAAATCATGGGCCCAGATTGTCTCTCTAGCATCTTCATCTAATGGTTCTCACTTTGGTTCTGGTCCTGATTTTGGCTCTTCTCTTGGCGCCTCAGGTTTGGTTGGTAACTCGTCTCTTGTGGATCCTGTTAGTTCAATTTTGGAAACTTGTCTCGCTTCTCTGGAGCGCTCTTTGGAACTTCTCACAGATAAGGTGTCCGGTATTGTTAGCAAACTTGACAGTTTAAGTCTGGTGCCCTTGGCTCTCGCCTCCTCTTCTCAGCCCTTGGTTGCCCCTGGTTTAGTTGATACGAAATTCGGTTCAAATATGGTTTTGGATGAACCTGATTCTGTGGTTGATTCTCCTTTTTTGATTTCTTCTGGTGCCTTAAGGTTGGGTTTGAGTAGTTCAAAAATTCTGACTTCGAAAGTGGGCTGCTTGGAGTCAAAGATGGTGGCTCTCGAAGCTTTAGTTAGTTTGGTATTAGAGAAGTTAGATCAGATGTGTGCTGGCTCGGGTTCTGTGGTCTCTTTTGTACCTCAATAAATGATTTAGTATGGAAAATAGCCACATGTAATGTCAGGGGAATGAACAATTCAGCAAAGCAAGAGGACATTATACGTTGGCACAGAGATTTAAATAATTTAGTTTCGATTGTTACTGAAACAAAGTTGAAAGATAAGGTTCGGCCTTGGATTACTACCAAATTTGATGGTGTTTGGGTCTTCACTTCTGGTTTGGATTCTGGTTATCTTGGTTCTGGTGTGGCAATTGTCATGAACAATTCTTTGGCAAGGCACATTTTCAAGGTTTCTGAGGTGCCCGGTTGGCTCCTCTCTATTAGACTTCTCTTCAAAAATAAACTTTCGGTTTCTGTTTTGGGTCTCTACACTGGTGCCTCTTCAGGTGTCCAATTCTCACAGGCTGGCAACATCAATTCTTTGATTGCTAAGACGGTAAATGAATTGTCTTTTGTGGTCTTGGGTGGCGACTTCAATGAAGATGGCATTTGTAAGAGTGCCAGTTTCAAAAAGTGTTTTGATCTGGGTCTGGTTAATGTCTTGGCTGGAAGTGTGCTTGTAAAGACGCTGACATGGGGTAACTCTCATGGTGTTGTCAAGACCATTGACTATATGTTCGTCTCTTCGAGCTTGATTAATACTGTGGTGGATCGTGGTGTGACTGATGTTTAGGACTTTTTTGATACTAATCATAAGGCTGTTTCTGTTTCTGTGGGCTTGGGTGACTTGCTTGACTCTCAGCTGAATTCAATGCGCAAGCAGGCTAATAAAGATTGTTGGAAGTTCGATTTCAGAAATGCTGGTGAGAAAGGGTGGAACAATTTTAAGGATGTTACATTGGCCAATGGCCTAACGTTCTCGAGTGATTTTGCTGCTTCTGCGGAATCTTCAGATTTGGATGCTATGTGGGACATTGTACGCAAAGTAATGGTTCTTTCAGCAGTTGGAACATTCAAAAAAAAATGGTTTAAGGGTTATGATGAGGTTTTTACCAAGAGTTCTTCTAGGTTTCACAAGCTTGAGTTGTTGGTATCCAAACTGGTCAAGACATCTCATTTGTTGTCTAGTGTAGAATTTGCATCATTGTTGAATACATGGGAGAAGCTCAATGTCAATGATGCTTCGGTGGTGAAGTCTTTATTTCTTTCAAGTTCCAGTTTTGACAGGATTCGCTCAGCTCTGGCTAAGATAAGGAAATCTTACCACTTTGCTAAGTTGGTGGAATCCAAATGCACTGAGGAATCCCATATTAGGGCGGCTATTGATAGAAGGATGAAAAGTTTTGAATCAGACAAGGGTCACACTATCAGGAATGTTTTGGAGCATTCCTTTTGCAAAGTGGTACTGGATCATCTGGTTGTGGGTGACAAGTTGATTTTGGAGCCCAGCTTGGTCAAGACTAGGGTGGATGGAATCATGGAAGACTGGACCAGGAAGCGCAAGGTGGTGCCAGATATCTCTAATATTTGGTCTTGCCAGTATATGCCTTTGGAACATGTTTTTGATGATGCATTTTCTGGTGTGATGAGTCCTGTTGGTTTCAATGAGTTGTTCAGTGTGGTTTCTGGTCTGCCTGAGAACAAGGCTGCTGGTCTCTCTGGGATTTCGAACAAGCTCTGAAAACACTGTGACAAATCAATTTTGGACATGCTTTTGGTACTTTTAAATTCTTGTTTGATTCATGAATCAATACTTAGTGCTTGGAAGGAAGCCTGGGTCTCAATGATCCCTAAGCCATATGAGTGGGAAGGAGTTCTTATGAACACCTGACCTATTGCCTTGATTGAGACTGCCCACAAGATTCTTTCCAAGATTCTTTCAGATAGGATCTCGTTGGCTTGTAGTACTTTTGACGTTCTGTGTGGGGACAATTTTTCGGTCTTAAAGGGTATGACAACACAGTCTCCCATTTTTGCCATTGGTTCAGTTATTGAAGATGCTTTGGAGAAGAATTGTGAGCTCTGGTTGGTCTTGCAAGACATGCGGAAGGCTTATGATTCTGTTGGGTGGGAACACCTTTGGAACAGTTTGGTTAGGATAAAGATGTGTCACAGGTTCATTAGGTTCTTTGGCGGCATCCACAATGGTCGTGTTAACAGAGTTATGACAGATTTTGGTTTGACGGATGGGTACAAGGTGCATGATGGCTTGGATTAGGAGGAGGTGTTCTCACTGCTCCTCTGGCACATATTTTATGATCCTCTTTTGTGTGAAGTTAAGAAACAGGCGGATGGGTGTGGTTATAGACTGAATTCTCATTTTATTTCTGGATGTGGTCGTGCTGAGTCTCGGACCAGTATATCCTCATTTTTTGCAGCGGGTGCCTTTGTTGATGATACTATCTGGGTTGGCAGCAGTTAAAGTGCCACACAACACATTCTCAATGTTGCTAGTGAATTTTTCAGTATCAATGACATCTTAATTAATAATGATAAGACTGTTGCCATTCCCATTAATTGTGATGGTACGACTTCCTCTTTGCTGATCAGTGGGTCACCTATTTCTATCACCAAGAAGGGAAAATTACATTGCTATTTGGGGATCTATTTGTCAACTGAGGGTCTTTCGAAGCCTAGCTTGGCTAAGGCGCATTCTGATGTCCGGTTTTTTTCTAATTTAGTCCTGAGAAAGACAGTATCTGATAAGCAATTTTCATATTTGGTTTTGGCGGTCCTCTTTCCTATCATTGGATATAGGACACAGTTCAGTTATGCTCCTATTAGTGCTTGTGAAAAGTGTGACACTTTGATTTGTAAAGGCTTGAGATCTAAGTCTGGTTTGCCACATGATTTTTCCAATGATGCAATTCATCATCCCTCTCTGTATGGTTTGAAAACTTTTGAACAGGTTCAAGCTGAAAGCAAGATGGCTTCAGTCATTTCCTTCGCAAACTCTGTTGGAATTTTGGGGTGTCTATTTTCTCACCAGTCACATGATTTTCAGGTCTTCTGCTGGTGCCCGCTATATCCTTTGCAGTGTCCAGTTTGTGTCAAGGTCAATCCTCTAAACAATTTTTTGGCAGGTGTGGTGCATATTTTCTCTAGGTGTGATTTGTCATTGGGTGGCTTTCTGCCTAGTGCTTTTCATCATCAGGATGGAACTCCTATGTCTCTTGTTCTTGGTGAATCAAATTATGTCAAGAGTGTCTCGTCACTTTGGCATTATGGAATTGCTTTCGTAGACCAGCTATGAGACCAAAATGGGGCTGTTTTTGAGTGGAAGATCTTCAAACGGTGAAAACGGTTAGACCCACATGGTCCAGTTCCTGTCTGGTTTGAGCTGTCAGTTCATTTTCTTGGTGGCGTGTCTTTTCTTTCTGTTTACTCCACACTTTTGGCTGATTGCGGCTCTTCGGATGTTCTTTGGTCTCATAAGTTTGGCATCATTGGTGCAGGTTTATTTAATTCTAATGTTGGTCATCTTTCTGTTTACACAAATGGATCTCTAAGTAATTTAGAGACTGTTGATATAAAAGCTGGGGCTGCTGTTTTCTTTGAGAACATTGGTATGAGTTTGGGTGTGGAGGTATCTGGTTTGATGTCTTCTACCTTGACGGAACTGCAGGCTATTGCTCTGGCACTTGAGTGTGTCCCTTCTTCTCACTCGGTTGACTTGTTCTCAGACAGTCAGGCTGCTTTGAATGCTTGCAAGTTGGAAATGGAATTGGTTTACCCAGATTTTAAGAATTGGTGTTGGATTGAACACTGCCATATTGTTAATGTCATTCGTCATAAGAATTTAAAAGTTAATTGGTGTAAGGTAAAAAGACACTCAGGGGTTTTAGGCAATAAATAAGCTAATAAGTTGGCCAGGGCTGCAGCTCTCTCTAGTTGGCATCTGCCTCATTCTGTCGATGAATGCTATCTTAGGGGTGGGGAAGCAGCCATTTCTGGTAATTCTAGACATTTTGTTTGGGATATTTTTCAGTCAGTTCATCGTGCACATTGGGAAATCAGTTGTGGTATAAGGGTGGTAGTGGATAGTTTGTGCACAGATATTGATTGGTTTAGGTCATCGCTGGTTTGGCACCCGGATTCTCACATGGCTGCTGGCTTCACTAGCAAGCGGACTGCTGGCTTCTGGACTTACTTTATAAAGGCATTGCACCATCGGCTCTCTGTCACCATGCATAAGCAGCTTTATAATAAGCGATACCCCAGTGTGACGTGTTTGTTTTGCAGTAATGTTGAGGTCTCAGACTATGTGTTTTCTTGTTTATTTGATGCCAATGGTCGTGCTCAATTGTTGAACACTCATGCAGCAGTTTGGGGTGTGTGCTCCAGTTTGGCTCATTCTTCCTCAGGTGTCTTGCAGCTGATGTCTACTTGTGTATTTGACATTTCAGTTAGTACTGCTCTATGCAAAGATTTTGTTTTCAAGGATTGGTTTTGTGAGTCTGTTTCTGTCTTCAAGGATTCCAGGATAGCAGGTCAGACCATTGTGGTCTTTATGTGTGAGTTTAGCTTGGCTTTTTGGGAAGACATTTGGTTGATTCATGCCAAGCATCGTACTTTTATGGAAAAGAATGGGCTTATTCCATGTGATGGGTCAGTTCCTGTCTCAATTTCTGGGCTTTTTTTAGGGCTGTCATCTGGTGTGACTCAGCTGCTGGATGTTGCTGAGGCGATTGGTGTCGGTTTTGGATTCCATAAGTCTTGTTTGTTTTTTTCTGGCATAGGGAGTGAGGTTTCTGTTTATATAAGTACTTAGTGTTGTCCTGATTGGTCCGAATAGCTGGTCATGTATGGATAATGCATGATTCACACCTAGTTTAGATCATTTATATGATGTATTGCACTAGGCAGTGTTTGGACTTCGCTCGTTAAATATTAATAAAAAAAATAAAATAAAATAAAAGTTTTTTTGAATTTGTCTTAAATACTTTTAAGACTAATTAAGTTAATATTAATATAATAAATAATTTTCTTTTTGGATTTTTGAATTTTTAGCATAAATAAAAATTTTGATCTTTTTTTTTCTTTTTTATCTTAAAACAAATATAGATATATATATTAAAAAGTTTTTATATTAAATATTAATTTTTTAGTTGTTAAAAAAATTTCTTAAAAAAAATTATAAATTATAAAATTTTTTTTTTCAAGTATAAATAATTTTGGAAAAATTTTTATTTCCTTAAAATTTGGCAGAATTATCTATGTAACTTTTACTTTAAAGAAAACTGTACTAAAAGTGTTAAATTTAATTAAAAACAATAAATATTAATTTTAAAAACCAGTAAACAATTATATAAATTAAATTATAGTTATTAAAAAAATTCTAATAAAAACATTAATAAAAACTATTATATTGTATTTTTTGGCAATATTAAAATAATTAAAAAAAAATATATATATATATATAAAAAATCTTTTTTCTTTCATACATCCCAAATTCCCCAAAAAACACAATTTTGAAAGAAGTTTTTTTGTTTTTTCTATCTGTTTTATTTCACTATTTCTTTTACACACAACCCATTTGTTGTGGATATGGAGGCTGTCTCTAGTGGCAGTTCATCAAGTTCGAAGGCTCCCTTAAATGCTTCTTTTGGTCCTGCTGATGGCTCTTTTTCACAAAAGAAAAGGGTTTCTCTTCGCAATGTCAAACATTCTGGTGTTAAAAGTGGTGTTTTTTTGGCCAAACCTTATTCTGATGGGGGCATGTACTCTGATATGGAAAGTAATTCTAGTAATAGTATTGTTGATGAAGTTCTGGTTAATAGTAGTAATAAGTCTTTTCTTGGTTCGGCGACTATAACTCTTAAGGCAAAAAGAGTTAAAAATAATTTGGCCTGTGGTGCCCCTCTTGGTTCTCTGAATTATAACATGGATGATGATGATAGTGGTTTTCTCCCTCCTCCTCTTGGTATTTTCTTGGAAAGAAAGTGGTTAGATTCCAAAATAATCAAAACTCAGGTGAAAGTTGCTGTGAAAAAATTTTTTGCTCTGAACATTAATCTTTCAGCTGTGGAAGGCAAATTGGCTACAGCCAAAACTCAAGTCATCAGAAAATTGTTTTCGAAAATCAATGGTTTTGGAGGGGCCACTATCCCTTCAAAATTTGAAGGGATCATCTGATCAACATTTACTTCGTCAGAAAGCATGGGAAAGACCACATCATTGGCCAGGGAAAATAACATCATAGTAAACAGTGATCTTAAGAGACAAGAAGTTCGCTCAGATCGGGCCGTAGTCATCAAAAAAATTCCCATGAATACACCAAAGGAAATGATCGTCGCTGTAGTGTCTGAATTTGGGGATATTAAATCAATCAAAATTCAGCTAATTGGAATGTGGCAGAAGGCTGTGGTGGAATTTGCCGAATTGGGACAGGCAGAGCAGTTGGCTTCAAAATAGTTTTTCTTAATTGGGAAAGACTCTGTACATGTGGCAAAAGCCATGGGAGATTACGATATCTGGGCCTTTAGGGATCGTTTTAGGGTGCTTCTGTTTACATTGCTGGTGGGAACAACAGCACATGATCTTAGTAATCTTCTGAATAAAACTAGTGGCAAAACTTGCATCATTAATTGTTTATTGGACACTGGCAATAGGGTTCGTTGTGCTGTGGTTGGCTTCGAATCTGAGAATGATCTGAATTTTGCTTTTCTCACTAAGTCTGTTTTTGGTGGTGTTCGTCTTTCTTGGGCTAGGCTGGATTTGGTTCAGTGTGGGAAATATGGGCATCTTGGACATTCAGCTTTAGAGTGTGATGTATTAGATGTATCATCTTCTGATCTCTTGAATAATTTTAATAAAAGGTGTGCTCCTGGTGTAGATTGTCTTTAGTTGGCCAAGCTATATGCAAAGAAAAATGTTCCTATATCCTGCTCTGCTGCCTTTGGTAGCAAATTGTGGGCCCAGGTAGTCTCTCTTGCTTCCCTTTCTGGTGGCTCTCCTTCTGGTTCTGGTCTTGGTGCTGGTTCCTTTCACCATACGACTTCAGATTTGGGCGGTGGTCCTCCCTTTTCTACAATTGCTGACTCCTCTTTGAATGCTCGCTTGGCGTCTTTGGAATGCTCTCTCGAGTTGTTGGCTGACCAAGTGTCTGATATTTTGAGGAAATTGAGTTTTGTTGAATTGGTGCCTATGGTTTCATCTTCTGGTGTCCCTCTTTTGGTTGGATCTGTGCCTTTGGCCCCTGGTTTGGATTCTGACATGGCTCTGGATAGTGAATTAGCATCATCCAATCCTCATTCTCCAAGTATTGATATGGGTGCTGGCTTTAATTTGAGTAGTTCAAAGATTCTAACTACCAAGGTGGGTGGTTTGGAGTCTAAAATGTTGGCTTTGAAAACTTCAGTCAGTTCTGTTTTGGTAAGATTGGATCTCTTGTGTGCTGGTTCGGGTTCCTCTTTATTGCCTTCATCCCAATAAGCAGTCTGGTTTGGAAATTTGCTATGTGTAATGTTCGGGGCATGAATGTTCCTGCAAAGCAGGATAATATAGTTCATTGGCACAAAGACATGGGCAATTTGGTTTCTATTTTTACTGAAATGAAGTTGAAGGATAAGGTTTGTCCCTGGATTATCAACAAGTTTGATGGTGTTTGGGTGTTTACCTCTGGTTTGGATTCTGGATATTTGGGTGCTGGTGTGGTGGTTGTCATGGACTCTTCTTTGGCAAGGCATGTGTGCAAGGTTTCTGAAGTGCCTGGCCAGCTTCTGTCTATTAAATTACTTTTTAAGAATAAGCTCTCAGTGTCAATTCTGAGGCTTTATGCTGGTGCTTCTTCGGCAGTATGGTTTTCTCAGGCTGATGAGATCAACTCTCTTATTGCAAGGGCTGTTAACGAATCTTCTTTCATCATTCTCAGAGGTGATTTTAATGAAGACAGTTCTCATAAAAGTGCAAGTTTCAAAAATTGCTTTGATTTGGGTCTGGTTAATTCTTTAGTTGGTAGCCCAGCTGTGAAAATGCCCACTTGAGAAAATTCTAGGGGTGTTAAAAAAACAATTGATTATGTGTTTGTTTCCCCGAATCTGGTCAATGCAATAGCAAATCGTGGGGTTTTAAATGTCAGTGAGCATTTTGACATGGACCATCAAGCTGTTTTAGTGTCTTTGGGTTTGGGTGGACTTTTGGATACGCACTTAAATTCTCTTTGCATGCAAGTGAATAGGGATTGTTGGAAGTTTAACATCAAGAATACTGATAAAACTAGGTGGTTGGAGTTCAAAGATGCTTTGGCTGCTAATGTTTCTATGTTCTCGGATGCTTTTGGTGTGGCAGTGAGATTTTCAAATATGAATGCTATGTGGGACATTATTCGCAAGATCATGGTTCTTTCAGCAGGTGGTACATTTAGGAAAAAATGGTTCAAAGGTTTTGATGGTGTGTTTACCAAGACTTCCTCTAGGTTTCACAAGCTGGAGCTGCTGGTTTTTAAGTTGGTCAAGGCTTCACGTTTGGCTTCTAGTGATGGTTTTGCTTCTTTGTTGGAGGTTTGACACAGGCTCAACTTCTCTGGTGCATTGGTGGTTAAGTCTCTGTTTCTTTCAGGTTCTAATTTTGATCTTATTCATTCTGCGCTGGCCAAAGCAAGGAAATCATACTGCTCTTTCAAATTATTGGAATCCAAGCGCACTGAGGAATTCTTGATCAAGCAGGCTATTGGTAAAAGGATGGAAAGTTTTGAGCTGAACAAGAGACACACCATTAGGAGTATTTTGGAGTGTTCTTTTCACGAGGTGGTTCTGGATTATCTGGTTGTAGAAGATGAGTTAATTTTAGAGCCTGATTTGGTTAAGTCTAAGGTGGACAAAATTATGGAGGGTTGGACCAGAAAGCATGTGGTGATATCTGACATCTCTGAGAATTGGGTCTGCCAATATCGGCTTCTGAATTACGTGTTTGATGGTGCTTTCTCTGATGTCATGTGTTCGATTAGTTTTGATGAATTGTTGACTGTTGTCAAGGATCTTCTTGATGGAAAGACGGCTGGTCTTTCTGGTATCTCCAATGAATTGTGGAAACATTGTGACAAATCTGTTTTGGATTTGCTTTTGGTGCTTTTGAATTCCTGTTTGGTTGGTGAATTGGTTCCTGGGCCATAGAGAGAAGCTTGGGTTTCGATGATTCCTAAACCATATGAATGGGAGGGAGTTCTTACAAACACCCATCCTATAGCTTTAATTGAAACGGCCTGCAAGATTCTTTCTAAGATCCTTTCAAATAGGATTTCATTGGCTTGCAGCACTTTTGAGGTTCTTTGTGGAGACAATTTTTCTGTTTTGAAAGGTACGACAATGCAATCTCCCATTTTTGCTATCAGTTCTGTGGTTGAGAATGCCTTGAAGAAGAACTGTAAACTTTGGCTGGTTTTATAAGACATGCGTAAAGCTTATAACTCGGTTGGTTGGGAACATCTTAGGAGGAGTCTGGTCAGGATCAAGATGTGTGACAGATTTATTAAATTTTTTGGCAGTATTCACAATGGTCGTGTCAACAGAGTGATGACTGACTTTGGCTTGACTAATGGGTATTGTGTCTATGATGGGCTGGATCAGGAAGAAGTTTTCTCGCCTTTTCTCTGGCGTATTTTTTATGACTCACTTTTGTGCAAAGTCAAGAGACAGGAGAGTGTATGTGGTTACAGATTGAATTCTCATTTTATTTCCAAAACTGGCCAAGTAGATCTTCAAGCTGGACTGACTTCATTTCTCACTGCTGGTGCTTTTGTCGATGATACTATTTGAGTTGGTAGCAGCCAGGCTGCTACTCAACACATTCTTAATGTTGCTAGTGAATTTTTCAGGTTCAATGACATTTCTGTAAATAACAACAAGATGGTTGCCATCCCTATCAACTGCCAGGTGATGGACCCTTGTTTAACCATTAGTGGCTCACCTATTTCCATAACCAAGAAGAGGGAATCTCATTGCTATTTTGGTATCTTTTTGTCTTCTGAGGGTCTCTCAAAGTTTAGCTTGGCTAAAGCTCAGGCAGATGTGTGGTTTTTTGTGAATCTTGTTTTAAGGAAGGCGGTTTCGGACAAACAGTGTGCATATTTGGTGTTTGCAGTTCTTTTTCCTATCATCAGCTACAGGACTCAGTTCAGTTTTGTTTCTGTTGGTGTTTGTAATAAATGGGATGCTCTGGTACACAAGATCTTGAAATCTAAGTCTGGGTTGCCACATGATTTCCCCAGTAATGCGCTTCATCACCTTCTTTGTACAATTTAAAGACCTTTGAACAGGTCCAGGCTGAGAGTAAATTGGCCTCCATTGTTGCTTTTGCGAATTCTACTGGTGTCTTGGGTCACTTGTTTTCTCATAGGTCTCATGACCTCCAGGCTCTCAGCTGGTGCTCTTGTTATCCCTTGCTGTTTCCAGCTTGTATTGGTATCAGTCCTTCGAATAATTTTTTGGCAGGTGTGGTTTGTATTTTTTCTGGGTATGATTTGTCTTTGGGTGGCTCTCTGACTTGTGTTTTTTGCTATTGAGGTAGTACTCCTATGTCTCTGGTTCTCAGTAAACATTGTGTGTTTTTTCATTCAGGCATTATGGAATTGCTTTTGTGGAACAGCTTCGTGACCATAATAGAAACGTTTTCAGTTGGAGAACCTTCAAGTGTTGGAAGAGGCTGGACCCTCATGGCTCGGTCCCTTTGTGGTTTGATCTTTCCGTTCAATTTCTCAGTAGTGTTGTTCCTTCTTCTATTTGTCTCTCTTTTGTGAAGGATTGTGCTGGTTCTAATGTTCGTTTGTCTCATGGTTTTGGTGTGGTTTGTGACACTCTGCTGACCATCAATATTGCTCGCCTGTCTGTATATACAGATGGGTCTCTAAGTGGTCTGGGCACTGTTGACGTAAAAGCAGGTACTGCCATTTTCTTTGAGAACATTAATTCGGGTTTAGATGTTGGGATGTCTGGTTTGGTTTCTTCTACTTTAATGGAATTGTAGGCAATTGCTTTGGCTCTTGAGTGTGTTCTCTCTTTTTGGTCGATTGACTTGTTTTTGGACACCCAAGCTGTTGTGGATGCATGCAAATCGGAGTCTTTGTTGGTTTATTCGGATTTTAGGAACCATTGTTGGATTGAGTGCCGTCATATTGCTAATGTCATTCATCGCAAGAATTTGAAAGTGAATTGGATTAAAGTTAGGGGTCATTCAGACATCTCAGACAATAAATGTGCTGATGCACTTGCTAAAAAAGCCACTTTTTCTGCTTGGTGCCTGTCTCATTTGGTCGGTGAACGTTTTCTAAAGACAGGTGGTACCACGGTTTCTGGTAATTCTAGACACTTTGTTCGTGATGTTTTCTGTTCAGTTCATCACGCTTGCTGAGAGGTTGGGTCTGGATCTTGGGTTGTGACAGATGGTTTGCGTGCTGATGTTAATTGGTCCAAGTCTTCTCTGGTGTGGCACCCCAATTCTCACTTGGCTGCTGGTTCCATTAGTGTGCATATAGCTGGCTTTTGGATCTACTTTATGAAGGCCCTTCATTGTCGGCTCCCAGTTGCTATGCGTAAGTGTTTGTATAATAGGGAGTACCCCAGTGTAGTGTGTATGTATTGTGGTGATGTTGAGATCTTGGATTATGTCTTTTCTTGTTCTCATGATGCCACTGGTCATGCCCAATTATTGGACATTTATGCTTCGGCTTGGAAGACTCTTTCTGGTTTGTCTCGGTCCTCTTTGTGTGTCTCACAGCTGTTGGCTACCTGTGTTTCTAATGTTGGGGTTGGTGCTGCTCTGTATAAGGACTTTATTTTCAACAATTGGTATCATGAGTTTGTCTCGGTTTTTAAGAATTCTAAGGTTGGGACTAGTAAAATTGTGAATTTTGTATGTGGGTTCTGTCTTGCGTTTTGGGATAACATTTGGTTGGTCTGTGCCAGGCACTGGGCATTTATGGAAAAGCATGGTTTAATTTCACATGACGGCTCCGTCCCCCCTTCAGTTTCTGGTTTGTCTATGGTTTTTTCAGCTGGTGTAATTAGATTGCTAGGTATGGCTGAGGCTTTTGGGGTTGGTTTTAGGTTTTGTAAGTTTTGTCCGTTTTTTTTAGGTATTGGGGATTTGGTTTCTGTGCATATAGGTGTATAGTGTAGTTCTGACTGGCCTGAGTGGCTGGTCACGTGTAGAAAGTGCATGATTCACTCCTAGTTTAGATCATTTGTATAATGTATGGCACTAGGTCGCATTTGGACCTCACTTGTTAAATTAAATTAAATAAATAAAATAATTAAAATTTAACTAATAAAAGTTAATAATTAAAATTAGATTAATATTTTGGCTTTTAAATAATTAATATTAAAAAAGTATTATAAAATATTAAAAATTTGTATAAAATTTTGCTTTATATTTTATTAATAAAAATAATTATATATAATTTGTAAAATTTTATAAATTTTATTGGTAAAAAAACTTGTATAATTAATTATTATTCTGTTATATACATATAAATTAAATATGCTATTATTTGTTTTAATTTTAAAAACAGTATAATATTAGCTTTGGTTTCTATTTTAGTTTTAAAAATTTTAATCTAAAAAAATACAGTTAAATTTGTTTTTCTGTTTAATATGTAAAAATTTTGGTTATATTTTTTTTGTATATGTTTTTAATATATTATTGGTTTTTAAAATCAAATCTAATTTTTATTTTTTAAATACTATTACTTAAGTAGAAAAACCAATTTAAAAAGATATTAGAAAAAAATATGATAATTTAGAAAAAACATGATAATATGAAATAATTCAGAATAATATAAAATAATACACAATAATATGAAATAGTTAGCCATAATATAAAATAATTAGTTATAGTATAAAAAAATAAAACAATAACAGAAATAGCAAATAATAATTAATAATAACAAATAATCAAAAACAATTTTATAAAACAAAAAATATATATAAAAATAAGTAGTTTTAACAAAAAAAAAGAGACAGTCAAACAAATAAACAGACAAGATAAAAAAAATATATCTTTCTATTTATATTTTTTAGATTTATCTTACCTATATATTTATATTATCTTAAATAAAAAAATATTCTAAACCCAAAAATTTTTTACACTTGATCCATAAATTTTATGTTTAAACCAAATTAATTATTCTCTTATCTTCATTTTCAGTTAGATGTTTTTAATATAAACAATAATAACTTAGACCAATTACTCTTAATTATAATAATTAATAATACTAATTTATTTATTTTTATTTTTTATTTATTTATTTATTTTTATTTATTTTTTTTCTCTTGTAGAATAACAATATTGTAAAATTAACTATCTGAAAATAGACTTTATAATAGCCTGGTAAAAGAAAAAAGCTCTCTCTAGAATTAAATATTAATATTATCTTATTAGCTTACTAGAAAAGCAAAAAGATATTACTAGACCCTAATGATTGTATTTAACTAGTTTAAAGAAGATAGTTTATATACTTAAACTGCAAACAGCCAAAACATTTTTTTGTGTCTTATAACCAAAAAACTCTATGGGTAAAATTAGCAAAAATTTTCAAAGACTAATACTACCAACTCATTCTAGATATCTAGAATAGAAACTTTTAAGCTTTTTTAATCTAAATTAGAACACTAAATATTATTATAATATCTTATTAAGTTTATCTATAATATTTGATGCTTCTTATAAGATTATAAAATCTACAAAAATAGAACAATTCCAGAAATTTACAAAAGTAGTAACTATTAAAACTATAAAAAAAAATTACTTACTATACAGAAAAGCATTATTTCAATATTTTAGAAAAAACTTAAAAATATTATTAAAAACTATTATTATAAAAAGTAATTTTTGTTATTATGTATATGCCAAAGTTGACTACTTATTAAACTAAACAACAGACATAAGAAAACTTGAAAAACAAATTCATTAAAAATTATTAATATACTTAAATTTAACTATTATCTGAACAATAATTAAGACTTTTTTAATAATAATCAAGAAATTCAGAAATATACTAGCAAACAATATCTTTAAATAAAAAAAAACAATTATCAAAACCTAATTTCAAAGAATTCAAGTTTGAATTTGAGGATATACAAACTACACAAGAAAAAACTTAAGTTATAGTCAACAAGAAATCAAAACTTTTCTTACCAATTATTTTTTTATACTACCAGATACTAAAAAGTAAAATTCTACTTGATTAACCTACCAAAATACAATTAAAAACTCCAAGTACTTCTAAAACTCTGTACTCTTAGGACTATAACCAAAATCTGGACCAAATTCTTAAGAAAATACAAATTATTGTTTGAAAATTTTACCTTAGTAATTATTAAACTTAACAAAAATTTTTTTTTTTGAACATAACTGTTAGTATTACCTCTCAACAAATTAACCACTACACTTTTAAGCAAAACAACTATTCTACAACCTATTGGCCACATTAATAAAGGAAAAAAATTAGTCATAAACTCAACAAAGCAATCAGACTTATCTTTATTAATATCTTTTTTGTTAATAATTAAACCAATTTTTATTACTCAAATTATGGCTTACAGAGATATTGCTAGACTAAAAAAATTTTTCAATGAAAAAAAAATGCATATACATAAATTACAAAAGCCAAAAAAGTAATCAAAACTAATAATTAGGACAAAACCAAAATAATTTAAGCTTTATTGTTCTTTTTTACAATATTTTTACAATTCTAATATGTTTATCAGACTACAAAATCAGTTCAATATAATAAAACAGAAAAATTATAAAGCAGTAACCACTTATTTTAGGCAATTTAATCAAATTTTTCACTAAATTTAGGCAATTAAAAGAAACTATTATACACTAGAACAAATTTTTAATTAATTTATTAAAGAATTAAAGAATAATATTTTTTAATTTATTAGACTTTGCTATTCTAGTAGCTTATAAAAGGCTGTAATATTTGTTTATAACTTTGAATCAGTAAAGCAAAAAGTCAATCATACCTAAGCCATTAACTTAATCATAAATAAAACATTAAATATTAATGTTAAGGTTATCCAATTAAGTAAAAAATTGACTCAAAAAATTGAGAAATTTTTAGCAGAAAACTCTAAAACTTATTAACTATCACAATATAGAAACAATTTCAACAACTATTAACAACAAAATTAACAACAACAACAATCTTAAAAGTCAAATCCTCATAATTATTACTATTGTCAGAAATCCAAACATATTACAAGAAATTGCAAAAAAAAATTAGCTAATTAAAACTGAGGAAGTCAATATCAACTACAATTGAAATGAATAAGTATCTGCTAAAAAATATAATAACAGCAATATTTTTACCTTTCAGCACAATTGAAAAAACAATTCAAGAAATCTTATTTATAGACAAAAACTTGTTATATAAAAGGCAATTAAAAACTTTATAGTTATCTTAATAAAATCATAAAAGACATAAAACTTATGAAAAAAACAACTTCAGAAATACAAATAGAAATTTTGAACATTATACAATTAAATGTCTCAAGAGTTTTAATCATTACAAGAAAAACCAAAACTCTTATACAAAAATTTGGTCTCTTAAATATAAAACTTATTTTATCTTAGATATTATATATTTTATTCACAAATAACTTCAACAAACTAGTTAGCTTTGAGTTAGACAAAACTTTTCAAATAAATTATTTTATAAATAACTTAATTTTGCTAGAGTTCAATTTCTTTAAAAAAAATAATATTATAGTTAAAGCTCATAGTTTTTATTAATTATTACATATATTAACTACTGATGTTATATAATTAACTATTCTATTTTTAGATAATAATTATTGGTCTAATCAATAATCTAATCAATAATCTGATTATTAATCTGATTATTGACCTAATCATTAATCTAATTATTGACTATTTTTAATAGTTATATAAGTAATAAGTCTTTCAGCTATAAAAAATTAATATAGCAATTAATCAAGAATAAATAAAATAACAACTATTATTTTAATTTTTCTCTTATTGTTTATTCCTTTTTTTTTATTTTTAAGTATCTAAATATCTTAAGATAAAAAATTACTTGTTAACATTTATCTATCTTTTTTTTAACTTGAATAATTATAACATTTAAAAATTATTGAATAAAATATCACTGAAAAATACATCTAATACCTAATATTGAATTCTAAAAATATTAATATAAAGCATAGAATTATACCAATATATTATTATTTGTTAATAGTATGGACAATTTTTCTATCTTCAGATTCTTTAGTTATTTTTTGAAAAAAATAACAACTGAGATATTTTATGAAATTGATTTTGTATATTGAATTTATGCTTATTCAATTTACTTCTTAAAATTGAATTTTTTTTGATTAATTTTATCACCTTACAATCTTGTTTTCTCTTGTTATTTATTAGCTTGTTACTCTAATTTATAATAATATTATAAATTTATTGGCCTTTTTAGTCATATTTACAATAATTATATTAATAAAATAATAATTAATTTTAAATTAATAACTATATTATATATATTAATTTAAATAAGTTTAATTTTATATCTAATTATTAATATATTTATTAATAATACAATATAAATTAGTAATAATCAAGTTATAATTTAGTAAATATTAAATATTTCTAGCGTATTTTTTAATATTAATAATATTTTTGTTAATAATAAAAAAACTGTAACAATTTTTATTAACTAAAAAATTTAATTTTTATAGTAAAAAAAAATGAATTTTATAAATATTTTGGTGTTTTTTTGTTAACAAAAAGTTTATTAAAATCTAATATAATTGGAATATATATATAAATATAAAATTTTTTGTTAACAAAATATTAAAAAAAACTTTAATAAACAAACAATTTTTCTATTTTGTTTTGTAATTTTTAATTTATTATTAATTATAAAATACAATACAATTTTATTTTGAAAAATATATGTTACAAATAAAATATTATTATTAAAAAAAACTTAAAATTTAAGACAAAACTGTTTAAAAACTTTTTAATAATATAATTTTTAAATATAAAAAATATTTTGGGCAGATTTTTTAATTACTGCAGTCTAAATTATCAGTACTTAATTAAATGTTAATGTATTTTTTTAATATTTTGTTAAATTATGTTTTAGTCTTAAAAACAATTTTTTAATTAACTTAAAAAATATATTTTTTGACTATAAGATTTTTTTTATTAATAATTTGTTTAATACTTTTTACTTAATTAAAAATATTTCAATATTAATTGTTTTAAACTACTATCTTTTTATGTATTGTTTGTTCATTAAAAAAATTTGAAATTGCTTTTATAAAATAAATTTTAAATAAAAAAAAAAATATTTTAAATAAAAACACTTTTATTATTAAAAAAAACTTAATTTAAAAAATTTGGTGTTTTTATAACTTAATACAATAATAAAATTTTTGTGTAATAAGTCTTTTAATATGAATTTTTTAATGTTATTTTATTGTAAAAGTTTTGTAAAAGTTTATAAATTAGTAAATTTTATTAATATTAATAATAGTTTATTAAATGTAAATTTGAATTTAATTAAAGTATTACAAATAATTTTTTAAGATTTTTAGATAATCAGTGATTTTTTATAAAACAGCTGCATTTTTTGTGTTTTGGTTTAAAAATTAAAGTCGAAATATTTGGTTTAGTTTTTTAATTTTGGTCAAGTTATAAGTAATTGCTTTAATCTTAAAATATATTTTTTCTTTAAATTGTTTTTATTATTTGTGTTTTTAAAAAAAAATTGTTATTATCAGATTTTTGCAATTATAGTTAATTAGAAAAATATTATATTTGAAATATTATTTGCAAAAAAATTTGAAAATAATGTAATTTAAAGTTAAAAATTATTTTAAAGTTTTTGGAAATAAATATATTAATAAAATGGCTTATATAGTAATTTTATTTGGTTTTTTGCTTTTAATTTATATTAAAAAAAGATTATTTTAACTAATAATATATATATATTTAATAATATTTATATCTTATACATAATATGTTTAAGACAATATATTATATTTACTAGAAAATTGGACTTAAAATTTAAATTATTAACAATAGTTTGTTTAATAATATTAATTGAATC
Organism: Geosiphon pyriformis; assembly: GCA_016748015.1. Classification (NCBI taxonomy): domain Eukaryota; kingdom Fungi; phylum Glomeromycota; class Glomeromycetes; order Archaeosporales; family Geosiphonaceae; genus Geosiphon; species Geosiphon pyriformis. The sequence goes on from JAAOMT010000778.1 coordinate 95,759, forward strand.
TGCTTATTTTTGGTTTAATATTTTAATATATATATAATAATTAATTATATTAACAAATTTTTATTTAATTATTACTTATATTACAAAAGCTGTTTATAAAAAGTTACTAGTTGTTATTTATAAAAAGTTTTATGATAGTGTTACAGGTTGGAGTAACAAGCTAATAAATAGCAAAAAAGAACAAAATTGTAAAGTAATAGAAATAATTAAAGAGAAAATTACAATAAGAAAATGAATTAAATAAGTAAGAATTTAATATACATGATTAATTTCATAAAAATCACAGTTATAAAATTTTTCTGAAAATCTGAAAGTAAAGAAATAGTCTGTGATTGTTAATAAGATAACATTGCTGCTATTATTTTATGTCTTAACTTGGCAATTTTTAGAATTAATAACAAGTATTATTGTGCTTTTTAATCATTTTTTTATTCAATGAATTACAAGAGCAAGCAATTACTTCTTAAGTTAATTCTAACAATACAAATCAAAAAAAAAAAATAAAGTATGTGAATGTCAACAAGTAATCTTTTATTCCAAAATGTTCAAATACTTAAAGATAGGAAAAAAAGAATAAGTAATATAAGAGAAAGTAATTAATAATGGGTTTTATTTTGTTACTTTGATTATGTCTTTTTATAACTGAGATTTATTACTTATATAGCTATTAAAAGTGGTTAATGACCAGATCAACAACTAAGTTAATAATCAGATTAATGATTAGGTTATTGATCATTATCTAAAAATAAGATGGCTAATTATATGATATCAGTTGCTAATATATATGATAACTAATAAAAAGTATGAGTTTTAACCATAATATTATCTTTTTCAAAAAGATTAAGCTCTGACAAAATCAAACTATTTATGGGATAATCTATTTAAAAGATTTTGTTTAGCTCAAAACTAACTAGTTTATTAAAGTTTTTTGTAGATAAAGTATATAATACCTAAGATAAAATGAGTTTTATATCCAAAAAACCAAATCTTTGTATAAAAGTTTTGGCTCTTTTAGCAATAGTCAAAACTCTTAGGACATCTAATTATATAATGCCCAAAATTTTTATTTGTATCTTTGAAGTTGTTTTCTTTATGATTTCACTAAGACAACCATAAAGTTCTGATTGCTTTCCATATGACAAACTTTTGTCTATAAACAAGATTTCTTGAATTGTTTTTTCAATTGTGTTAAAAGGTGTAAGTATTATTGCTGTTATATTTTTTAGGAGATATTTATCTATTTTGCTACCAATTTTTTCTTTTCTGGTAGTTGTTTTTTTGGGTTTAATAATAGTATGTGTTCTATTGTTATCAGTTATAGTGGTCTGTTTTTTAATGATTAAAATAGCATTTAAATAGTTTTTAATCCAATACTCATAAAGAGTATAAAAAGTATTTTGAATGTTTTGATTCAGAAAATAATTGTTTATACTGATTGAAGATACCTTTGTTTTGGGAATAATGCATTTATTTATATCTGATTTTTGTTAATTATTTGGGTCAGTATTATCATAACAGATAACCAATTAGGTTATTTGTAATATTTTTTGAATTGTGTACCATGAATAGGGTAATTATTAAAGATTGTTTCATATTAATTTTGTAAAATATAAAAACTATTATTCAAAATTTTGTTGATTATAAAAAGTTCTTTCCATTAACTAGAAAATTTTTTATCATAAACATTGACTTTGTCTAAACAATATTTCAAAACTAAGTTACTAACACTTAAAAAAAGTGTTTTATAGGTTTTTTTCTTCTTAAGTTTTTTTTGGAACTGTTTTATCTTTTTAAAAGCAATTATTTGTGCTTCTACCAAGGAGTCAAGAATGATACCAAGTTTTCTTTGCAAAATGTTTTTGTAATTCTCTATTGTGATTTCTTCAAAGGATATTGTTTCAATGTTAGTTTCTATTGGTAGTATTATTATTTATCTATAGAGCAAATAAAAAGATTCATAACTTGTTATGTTATGATTTACAGTTCTATAAGCAAACAAAACTAAAAGCAGTACTTTGTTTCATAAGTTTGTTTTTTTATTGGTTTTGGCTAAGGTTTTACATAGTATTTTATTGAAATATTTCACTAGGTTATTTGTTTAAAAGTAGTAAGAAGAGAAAAGTTTATTATGTATTCTTATTTTTCTACAAAGTTCTTTAACCAGTGTACTAAAAAAAGTTTTTCCTCTATTAGATAAAAGTTTTTTGAAGCAGCCATGATGACAAATGATATCTTCATAAATAAAATTGGCTATTGAGACTGCTGTTTAGTTTGAAGTGGCTTTTGCTTTTACTTACTTTGTAAGATAGTCAGTAACTGTGATAATATATTTGTTGTTATCAGAAATTACTGTTAAAAGTTCAACAACATCTATACCAATTCTGTCAAATAGTTGACCAACAGAAATTGGATAGATATTTTCTTTGCAATTGGATTTTTCTCTTCTTTAACAAGTATTACAGGTTTTTATGTATTCAGCAATGTCTTTTTCTAAGATAGACCAATAATAATAAGCTAAAGTTTTCTGAATTGTTTTTGTTTTTTCAAAGTGTTCAGTTAATATATTAGTATATATATTGTAGATCACAATTTCTTTTTCTTTAAATCTAATAACTCTTTGGAAGCAGTTAGGATTTTTTTTATTTTTTTTATATAATTGGTTTTGGCAGATCAAATAAAAATTTGATTGTTTGCACAAATGTTTTTTTGCTGTTGAGTGTAGTTCAGTAGGTATTGTTCTTTACCCAAAAATTTTATTAATGCAGAGTAGTTATCCAAGTTTATTATTGTGTTTGTTTATAAAAGAGTTACTAATAATTAAGTTGATTTGGTTTGAAAAGATTGTACTGTTACTGAATAATAAGTCTAAAGAAAGCATCAGTGTTTTAATAATTAGCTCTTTTACAATATTGAATGTCATAGTCAAATTTATTCAAGTAAAGTATTCAACAAGTTATTTATTTGTGTTCTAGCTTTTTTTTATTGTACAGTCAAACCAAGGCTTGATGATCTGTTATTATTAGGAATTTTATGCCAAAAAAATATTGATTTTAATAACTAGTAGTCTAAACTATTGCTAAGCATTCTTGTTTAGTAACTGAATAGTTCTTTTCTGCTTGTGTAAAGATTTTACTGGCATATGCTATAGCATATTTTCTGCTATCTTCATTTTTTTGTGAGAAAACAGCACCAAGTCTATAGCCAGATACATTAGTGTACAGTGTTACCAGTAGAATTTTAGCTATTAATTAGCATGAAATTATCCTCATAATTTATATTATTAATTAGCATATATTATTATTATTTCAATTATTACTTATTAATTAGCCAAATTATTAAATATTATAATTTAATTAATAATCTGATTTGTATTATGGAAATTAAGATAATCAAAATGCACAATATTTTGAACCATTTAAAATAGTCAAATTCGCCGAAATTGATAAAAATTGGCCAAAATAATCAATAATTTGTAGAAATAACTTGTAGTTTGCTAAAATATATCTTTAGTTTGCCAAAATTAGAACAAAGAAAAAAGTGCAAGTTCAAAGACTAGTACTACAACAAGTTGTATAAAAAAAAAACTTCTCTCTTGAAAAAAATATATCTTACTATCATATTTTACTATAGTATCTTATTTTAGATATTTTAATTAGAACAAATCATCTTTTACATATCTTAAATAAAAATTAAATATTCAAAAAAAACCAAATTTTTTAAATTATTACACTTGAAATTTCTTCAATACAACTAATATTTTGAAATTGATTAACTACTAATTTCAGTAATTTGTTAGTAACTTTAGGTCTAAATAGAAAACGTTTCTCTTGTTGGAATTTTATTTTCTTTACATTTCTTTTATTTTTCTTTTATTTTCTTATTATAATCATTAGGGTAGTCTACAGACAAGAATTTTGTAAAAAAGTTGACTTTCACAGCAATATAACTACACATTTTTAGTGAGCTTTCAGACAAGCAATTCTTGGAAAAGAGTTGATATTTACTACAATATAACTACATAAAGTAACTGGCAAAAAATTGGCTATTCTACTTATAAGTCCAACAGTTCAAATTATAGGAAATAATTTGAAGATAAATTCAGTTATTGGAAGTTCAACTACTCTCTTTAGTTGTAAATTTACAGCAAACAGACATTAACAACATTTAAGAAAAAAGACCAAAAATCTCCAATAACAACAAAATAAAAAGTTGGTTTAGGTCAGGTTGTTTAAAAATTAGTTCAATAACAAATTTTTTCTTTAGAATTTCAAAAGCTTTTTGTTAATAAATGTCTCAATAATAATTGATATTTTTTCTGAATAGCTGATTAAGAAAAAATTTCATCTTTTGTAATAAGATAACCAAGGAACTGGGTGGATTAATGTTTAAAGAAAGATTTGATTAAGTTAATTTTGAGACCAGCATTTTTAAGAAGATCAAATACTTTTTGTAAATGTTTTAGGTGTTTATCTCAAGTTTTTGAATATATTATTATGTTGTTTAAGTAGACTAAAACAAAGTTTTTTTTTACTAATTTAAACACTTTGTTTATTAGACATTAAAAAATAGAAGGAGTATTGGTAAAACTAAAAAACATAATTGTAAATTTATAGGTGTCATACTTGGTAATAAAGATAGTTTTTTTTTGCTTTTTGAATCTATTTCTACTTGGCAGAATCTAGCAGTTAAGTCAATAGTTGAGAAAAAAGCAGCACTATTAAATTTGTTTAGCATTGTATTAATTTTGGAAAGTAAATACATATCTCTTATAGTGATGGCATTTAATTAGTAATAATTAACACAGAAGTATAGAGTTTTACTTTTTTTGAATATTACTACAACTGGAAAAGCCCATTTACTCTTGGTTTCACGTATAAATCTAAGATTTTTTATTTGGTTTATTTCTTTCTTAATGAACTTATTATTGTGTTAATTGAATTAATAAGATTTTAGATATATAAGGCAAGTTTTTTTAGTAGTGATAGTGTGTTGTATCACATGAGTTTGTTCAGTGGTATCACTTTTTTTTAAGATAACTGGCCTATTTCTAGCCAACAGATTTTTAATGTCTACTTTTTTTTCTTCAGAAAAGGATTCTTTTTGTTTTATTGTAAGGAATTAAATTTTAAGTGGTTTATTCTCAAAAGACTTCTGTACTTCTTTTAATTTTTTTCTGGGTATTAGGCTAATGAGTTTTCAATCTTTGTAATAGATTAGACAAAATTTGCATTTATTACTAAGAGAATACAGGAATTTATTACACTAGTATTAGGCATAAGAATCATGCTACCAATAACTGTATTTTGCTTTCTTGCCAGGTTTTCTATTAAAGATTTTTCTGAAGATATTATAATAGGGCCAGTGAATTAGCTTGTTATTTACAATAAATTTTTCTTTGTTAGCTTTAACATTATCTAATGGCTTATTATTGCTAATAAAAATAGTATAAGTAAGTTTAGCAGTTTTTTCTTGTTCTTCTTGATTTTTTTTATCATTGCTCTTTTCATTATCTGATTTATTTGATTGCTCATCTTTTTGATTCTGCTTGGTTATTGGAGAAGTTGTTTAATAACAACACTTAATTACAATAAGCTTCTCATTACATCTAATAGTTAGTTAACAAAATTTATAGTCAAGTAGTGTTTTGGCTTTCTTGAGCCATTCATTGCCAACAATTATAGTGTACTTTTTTGTTTCAGATACTTTTATGTTAGTTTCAATGCTAATGTCATTAATGTAAACAGAAACAGCTTTGGTTATACCAAGCCTTTTCTTTTTGTTACTGTGTATATTGGTTATTGGTTATTGGTTTAATTGAAGGTTTATTAATTTTTCTGCTAATTGCTTCAAAAAAATGTTTGACAATAATACTAACAGATAATCCACTGTCTAAAATTAGATTAATAAGTAGCCAGCCACTTGGGCTTTGCAAATTAAAAGAGTAATATTGCTGTTATTAGCAAGTTCAGCTTGACAAGAGCACTTGTTGGTTTTTGGTGTCTTTTTCTTTGGAATCAAGGATTTGTGAAGATCTTTTCTGAATTGTGAATAGATTATTAACTGGCCAAAAGTAATATAAGCTGGAGTTTCTATAAGATCTTTGACAACAAAATAAGAACCAGATTTTTGTACAATTTTTGAAGGTTCCAGCTTTGGAAGATTCTTAAAAACTTTAGTTTTTGGTGATTTATTGTTATTGGCAGTTGATGTGAATGCTTTGTTTAGATCTAAAACGAAATTAATTTTGGCTTTCTTTTTTTTTTGTTGATTTAAAGGTGTTGATTGCTAGTTTATCCATGTTATAGTCATTATCAATTAGATTAAAAGCATAAAAGGGGTTTTTTTTTAATTGGCTTGTATTTTTACCTTTTGGAAATGCACCTATTAGTTTAAAGACTAATAAACAGTAGCTTTAACTAAGAGATCCTCTCCAAAAAAATTGATGTTGACATAATTGAATCTTTGATTGAGAATATTGTTGTTAATAGTTCTGTTGTTTTAATTATTATTGTTTTTAGAAACTGGAAGAGACAATAGAGAATTGTTGTAATCTTTAGAAAAGTGTCTAGTTAATCCACATTAATAGTATACAAATAGATCACAATTTTGTTGTCTTTGATAAGAAAGTTGCTGGAACTAATTAAAATAGGACTCAAATCTGGGTTTTTGGAATTATTAATTTTTTCAGACTGCTTAGACTAAGAGCTCTAATAGCTGGACAAAATTGGCTGTAAGTTTATCTATTAATTGTTCATTAGAATTTAAAGTCTAGGCAGGGAAAGAAATAACAGCCATTTAAGAAGCAGAAGCCATAACAAAAGCAAAAGCAAAAACTAAAAATGTGGATTCTAAGTACATCCTTTGATTGTTTTCAATTCATTAAACAAGTTTAATGACTATATTCATTGTTAGATTGTTTTTTAAAGCCAAGAGAGGCCAAAGAGCATATGAAAGATCAGTTCTTAATCTTTTTATAAAGGAATAAATCTTTTGTTTTTCTGTTCAGTTTCTTTTAAAGTCTACTTACTTGATTAGCTTTCTAATTGCTTTGGCATACTTAATTACAACTTTACCAGAATTTTGGATTTTTTTTTCTAATTTCATATGCCATTTGGATATCAAAATAGGAATTCTAAATTTTGTTTCAAACTAAGTAGTAAAAAAAGTGTTGTTTTTTCTAATATTTGTTGATATCTATTTAATAATTTTTTGCTGAGCATTGGTATTGGTTTCTTGTAAGAACCAAGTAACAGAAAAGTTTTAAAAATAGCCATCAACAATTTAGAACTTGTATTTATTATTATATTGATTGGCTATAATAGTTCTTTTAAAGTCATCCAATTATTTAATTGGATTTTATGCATTACTTTTAAATAATAGTAATAGAGTGTTGTTTTTTTGCTTTAGAGCAGTTTGTATATCTTAAAGAGTGGCCAGAATGTTTGTTTATATAAGGTTATTAGTCATTAGTTAAGAAGTAACTGTTTGTGTAAAATGTTCTAATTCACTTAAGAAAAAATTAAAAACAGGTGCAGTTTAATAACTTTTTTTTTCTGTTTTAAAAAAGGTTTTAGCTAATTGGTGAACAGCAATTCAGATGTGAATTTGGTAATTTAGGTATTCGAAATCAAGAAACTGTTATTTAAAGATTGTAGAATATAAAAACTGATTGATGTTGTTGTTTCTTTTTTTAAAGTTGTCTTTAAAATAAGCTTGGTTAAAATAATAAGTTGTATAGACTATATAAGTTTTAGTTGAATGCTTATTTAGGAATCAGTTTCAAAAGTTTTGGAATTGTGTACTAGATTGTTTTTTAATGAGAAAACAAATCAAGCAAGAGGACAAAGAATTGAGTTCAATAAAGTCTAGATCATTTTTGTTGTGTGTTTCAAAGTGTTCTTCTGATTGTTGTAACAGGTATAAATAATCATTTATATAATAAGAAACAAAGTAGATTTTAACAATCTTATAAAAAACACACTTTTATGTTATGAGTTGGAATAACAAGCTAATAGATAGCAAAGAAAAACAGGATTGTAGAATAATGGAAATAATCAAAAAAAAATTACAATAGAAGAGTAAATTGAATAAGTAAAAATTTAATACACATAATCAATCTTATAAAAATCACAGTTATGAATCTTTTCTGAAAATTTGAAGATAGAGGAATAGTCTGTAATTGTCAACAAAATAACACTACTGCTATTATTCTATGTCTCAACTTGGCAATTCTTAGAATCAATAACAGATATCATTGTGCTTTTCAATTATTTTTTTATTTAATAAATTACAAGAGCAAGCAATTGTTTCTTAAGCTAATTCTAATAATACAAATCAAGAAGGAAAAAAGATAAAGTATGTAAATGCCAACAAATAATCTTTTATTTCAAGATGTTCAGATACTTGAAGGTAAAAAAAAAGAATAAGTAATATAAGAAGAAGTAATTGATAGTGGATTTTATTTCATTACTTTGATTATGTCTTTCTATAGCTAAGAAATTCATTGCTTATATAGTTATTAAAAGTGGTCAATGACCAGATTAACAACTAGGTCAATAATTAGATTAATGATCAGATCAATAATCAGGTCAATGATTAGGTCAATAATTAGATCAATGTTCAAGTCAATAATTAAATTATTAATTACTATCTAAAAATAAGGTGGCTAATTATATGACATCAATAGCTAATACATGTAATAACTAATAAAAGTATGAGTTTTAATCATAACAATAGAATTTATTTTAATATTATATATATTTATTATAATAAAATAAAATTTTTTAACTATGTATTTATATACAAAAAAATTTGATTATTTATAAAGAATTATTAAAGTTTTATGCTGTTTTATATATGTTTTTATTTAGTATTAATGTTATTATATTTTTAATATTATGTTTATTTTTACTTAGTATTTATAATAATGCTTTGTATATAATTTTGTATAAAAATATTGTATTTAAAAACTGATTGTTTAAAACTTATGTGTTTTTAATAATAATAAATTTATTATAAACAAATTAGTAATATTTATTAAAAATATTATTAGTAATTATAAAATTAAAGTTGAATTGGTTTAGTTAATTATAAAGTAATCTTAGAAAACCAAAATTGTTTAGTATTTGATAATTTTGTTTATTTTTTGGTTTAAAATTAATTTGTTTTATTATTTATTAAAACTATTTATTTGCTAAATATTTATAAAATATTTGACATATTTTTTAATATGTATTTGGTTTGTTTTTTTTATACTAATATTAACAATATTGTTAAAATTATAATAAATTTATAGTATTGTCTTAATTAATTTAAATAACAGGTCATATATAATAAATATTTAATTAATATTTAATTTAAAACACTTAGTTTTTATATAGTATTAAATAGTAGATAGATTTTATTTATTAATAATAATAATAATAATAAGTTTATAAATTAAATCTTATATTTTTATTTTTTTTATTAAATACTTAACAAGTAAAGTTCAACTGCTATTTAGTATATAGAACCAAACTAAGTGACTCAAACTAAATACAGTTTATATTTTTACTATATGTAACCAGTCACTCAAGTCAAACAAGACAATACCAAATTTTTATATTAATATATGTATTTCTACCTAAACCAGAAAAAAAAACATTGTTTGCATCTATCAAAACTAACTGTAAAAAACTTTACTAGACCAAGCAACCAAACTACTCTATCTAATAATATAGACATTATATAATAAAGCAAATCTGAAACCATACCATTATTTTTAATCAATTCAGCTTTTTTTATGTTTATTCTATATTTTGATCATACAAATTATATCTTAGTTCAATATAATTTTACTAAATGTTTCACATAATTAACAAGAGCAGAAGCTGTTTTTACTTTTTTATTAAAAACTGTAACAGCTTTGGCATATCAGTTTTTTAGCACAAATTTTTTGCAAATTATTATATACAAACTTATGTTTAATGAACACTAAAAAAGTATTTGTAAGACAGCAGAAGAAAATAGACAGTAAGCATTCATCAATAATACTCATTTTTTAGAGGCTTTTGCTAAAATATTTTTTTAAATATTACTATTTTTAGCACAAGTAAAAACATGATTAGATAATTCTACCTTATTATACAGCAAACACAGTACATTAAGATACATTTTATTATATAATCTCTTTTTAACTATTATTGATAACTATCTGTACACAGTTTTTATTAAGTATATACACTAATTTACAGACTTTCTACTAATAAATCCAAAAAATATATGCAAATTAAAATGCCAAACTCTCATAATAACTATCTAATCCACTTCCTTAATTAACATACTTGGAATTATATTATAGCCAGAACCAGTTTCTTATTGAGCATAACAAATAGATCTGTATAAATCATGAACAAAATAACAAGTATTGTCAGACACAGCTATATTTTTAGTCATTATAAAACATTTTTAAATCCTAATCAGCAGAGAAAAAAAAAGTAAGCAGCCTTATTTGTTATTATATTAGCTTGAATATTGTCTGCAATATCTGAATAACTTTTAATCTTGATCTATATAACAAAAATTTTTTATTCTTAATTAAATTAACAATATGTTTTCTTTTTATTTAACACTAATTATAGAAGTTAAACACAGCAAACAAAATCTTAAAAACACATATATTAATAGCAAATTGGCTATTCAGATATAAAACCACTATATAAAAAAACAAAACACATTTTAAAAACAATATAACAGTCTGCAATTTGGCCATTGTAGAGAACAAAAACCTATGTATTTTAATATTAATACTTGTATTTACAGCTGAAAAATAAGCAGTCATCTTACTAATAACTTTAATAGAACCAGCATTTTTAAAGAACTATTTATATAAATTTCAATAAAATCAGATCAAATTTTAAGCAAGTTTTTTCACACATTAAAAAAATTTTTAAACCCCAAAATATCTAAACCAAGTAATCCATTAACATTAGCAGAATTAACCACCAAAAAATTTTTGTTAATTAAAAATTCAAATGCTAGTCTGAATTAATAAGACACAAAACTTTTTGGATCTAATTTTTTTTATTGATGAAATATTTTCCAACTTATCACATTTTTTTTTGTTCAGAAGTTTGTTATTAAAAGCAATCTCAAACCACTTTAAAAAAAAAATAAAACTATAATACAAAGACTTTCCTAAAATATCTAACATCAAAAATTTATTAAGACTACAAAATGCATTGAACAAATTGTTTACCAAAGATAGATCATTGTTTAAAAAAAATTTTATCATTTCAGCCAAAAAATTGTTTACTGAACTAACACATAACTTAACAAAAAACTGCAAAGAATTCAAAGAAAACCACTCTAGAATCTGCAAATCCAAAAATCTATGTTTAAACAAATGTCTAAAAATGTTTAATACAGTAGAAAAACAATTAATAAAGCTATTTTTCTTTAGACTGTACTTGCTCAAAGAGCTTCAAACTATACAAGGATGGATGATGTAAAGTCTTACTGAAAAAATTACATGGCAAACTGGTTTTGGTTTTAAGACCCTTTCTGATTATTACATTTCACTTACAATACACACTCAACAAAACAAAACTAAATTATAATTGGTAACTAATTATAGACTGCAAAATAACTAAAACCAAATAAGAAAATTGCTTATTTATAATTGTTTTCTTCAACACCACATTAGAAAAAAAACCTAATGTTAGCATGAGCCTGAACCAAACTAGACTTAAAAAAACTTTTAGTTAACAAAAAAATCTTTAAGTACTTGTATAATTCACTTTTTTTAGCAATTAAAATTGGCAAACCACTAATTATTAATAAAGCAGTCTTAACACTCTAATTGATAAAAATAAGCACTGTTTTTTTATTATTAATCAAGATATTATTGACATTAAAAAATTCACTAGCAATATTTAAAATATATTGTGTAAAAGCTTGGCTACTCTTAATCCAAATTGTGTTATTAACAAAGGCACCAGTAGCAAAAAATAAAGTTTTTTCTTTAATAGTCTTAATTTTACCAGTTTTGATTACAAATCTCATATCAATTTAGTATTTACATAAGTGTTTATGTCTTTTGACTTTAAACAAAAGTGGATTATAAAAAATTCTCTAAAAAAGAGGTGAAAAAATCTTACTTTGATCCAACTTATTATGTATCTTGTAATTATTAGAAAGCCCAAAATTAATTATTACTTTATTAATCTAATCCTTATATATGTTAGCAAAAAACTCAATAAACTGACTATATATCTTGATATGCTACAAGCTAGTCCTCAGGTAATATTATTCTACTAAATTATAAGTCTTGTATATATCTTACAAAACCAACCAAAGTTCTTTATTTTTTTTTAGTGTATCTTTAACAACTGATCCAATGACAAAAATAGAAGACTAAGTTAAAGTATTCTTTAATATTAAAAAATTATCACTGTAAAAAACATTAAATTTGCTATACACTAAAGATATCTAGTTAGAGAAAATCTTTGACAGAATTTTTTTAGCTGTTTTAATTAATACAATAGACCAGATGTTTGTTAAAATATTATTCTACTTATAAGATTTGAAAATTATTGAAACTTATGCTTTTTTCCAAGAAATTAGAACTATACTTAAAGTCAAACACAAATTCAACAACTTTAAAAAACATTTTAACACTATTTTTAAGAATATTGATTATTTTTTTGTCTATTTTTTCATGATTTCATTAATCCTAAGCTTTATTTCCTTAGGCTCTACAACTAATTTATTTTTAACCACTAGATAATCCAAAACAACTTTGCAAAAAGCCATTTTAGAATACTCTTTATTATTTGTTTCTTGTTAAAGCAAAAATTTTCTATATATTATTTAATTGCTTTTTAAATAACCATGTTTTCATATGTCTTTAATTCATAATACTTGAATTTTTGATACTCTTTTCTAACCAGTAACAAATGTTTAATAATATTTAGTAATCTTATATTATTTTGAATTATACTGGCAACTTTAAATACTTTAATATTATCAATAATTAATCAAACTTTAATAAGATAATCAAATTTTAACAAATTCTTAAAATTCCATTTTTTCACAATCTTAACAATGAGCAATTTTAGCCTAAAAAATTTTGACAATTGTTTGTTTTTTAAGCAATCATACTTATTATATTAATATTTAAAGAACATTTTATTAGCAGATTGTATTATAACTTCTTTCAACATCTTTTATATTGTATCTAAATTATTACAATTCTCTGTCTTTTTGAATATATCTGATACTGCCAGCAACTTATTACAAAAACAATCCTTAAATTGCATCTACTTGGCTTTACTTGTATTTTTTATCTTAAATTTTTATTGATTTTTATTGGCTTGCTTATAAATACTATTAAAATAAACATCCAAAAAACTATCCAAACCAACTGAAACTGAGATTGTCTTTTGATCCATATCAAAAAATTCTGATACAATATCAATCTTATGGCTTATAACTGCAAATATTAGGTTTCTATTTACAAATATAAAATCTAACACCTTTTTAACACCTCTAAAATTGCTTTAAGTAAAAGTTTGGCTAATAAATGTTTATTAAATATATTAACCAAACTCAGATCTAAATAAAACTTGAAACTTATACTTTTCTTTAATCTATTCTTATTGAAATTCTCTTCCAAAACCACAAAAATACTGGAATTAACTGCTTTGGCAATAAAAAATTAATTTTCAATGTTTGTTTAAATTTAATTCCAAAAAAAACACCAGCATATAATTTCAAAATTGTTATTAATAGTTTATTTTTAAATAAAAGATAAACTGAAACAATTTTGCCTAAAATTTTATTAATCTTTGAGACATGCCAAGCCAAGAAATAGTTTATAATTATAGTTACCCCAGTACTAAAAAAATCTTTATTTAAACCAAATATAAAGATCTGTACTCTTTTAAATTTATTTATTATCCAAGACCTAATATTAGATTTTAATTTAGTTTTTGTAATAATAGAAATCATATTATCTGAATTAATATGTTATTAAACAACATTTGTCTGCTTAGTAGGAATATTAATATTTTTAACATTACATATAGCAATTTTCTATACAAAATCAGTTATTAAGAAAAAAAAATGTCTGAACCAAGACCAAAATTGTTTATCTTGACTATAAAACCCAAAACCATATTTAAAAGACTCTACAAACTGTCCTTTAACTTAAAAATAACTGATAAATCCAAAGACACTATATTTACAATTGTTTTATTATTAGTGGCTGCACCCAAATTCTTACTTATTACTATATTTGCTCTTTAATTCTGTGATAAAGAAGTCACTAATGACTAACATCTAGAATTAGACTGGAAAACTATTGGTTTAAGTACATTCAACCTCTTAATTAGCTTTTTAACTTGTTCTATAAGACTAATAAAACTGCACTTAAGAGTAACAAACTTATTATTCATTTTTACAAACACCAGTAGAAAAAATTTAACATTTAAAAATAAGCCAATACCAAAAAAAACTAAAGAAATCATATAAGAAAAAATATTAGCAACTTAAGTCCAAGTTTTTTTACCAAAAAAAACTAGATAAGCAATTAGTATTTGCTTTTTCTTATATATATTCACTAAAAAAATCTAATTCTAAGAATTAATTAATCTTTTACCATGACTACCTAGATTTTTACTTACTAAACACATACCAAAAACATGATTAAATTGTTTACATTAAGCACAACAGACCAAAGAAAAACCAGTTCAATGCAAATTTACATTTTTGAAAATAAAAGTAAAATCAAAAGCAGTTTTTTTAGATGTTTTATCAGCAAAACAAATTACAGTATATCTGTTATACACATATAAGCTTAGATTATGACCAATAAAACAAGTTTTTTTATCATATAAAACTGATAGATCAGAAAAATCATGAGTATTTGTTCCAATAAAAAAAGTATATAACAAAGTTTGATAATAATTTTTAGACATCCATGTTTGTTTATTATTAACAGCCAATATTACACATACAAATTTTTTTTTATGAGAACTAATTATTTAGATACAACCAAACTAGCAACATTAAATGATTCAAATTTAACCAAAATCTTTTGCTATAGACCAATAAGTTGTATCTTAATTAACACAATTTTATTAAACTTTAAAAAAACAGATTTCACAACCAATTTTGAAAAATCAACAAAAATTTTCTTGATGATTACTTTTCAATTTGTGTGACTGTTTATCTTTTTACATTTTTATTAATCAAAATTTTCTTATTAATAGTTATTTTTTTAGTCTTAATCAAATTAGATTCAGAAGTAAAGATAATCTAATAATATTTAAAAATTTTGAAGAAGGTAACATTTTTTCAAAATCATTAACACAATAAAATTTTTTTTTCATATTCAATAACTTATTATTAACAGTTTTTTTAAATATAGCAGATAGTTTAATATCAAGCACAAAAAATTTTGTTAAATTAAAACTCTATTTTTTCAAGACATATAATTCAGTTGGCAGTAAATAATTGGATTCAAAAAATTTAGAATTGGAAGTGTTAAAATTTTGTCATTGTTATTGCTCAAATTACCAAAAGAAATTTTTTTAGACTGGCCGTTCAAAACATAAGTTTTGATGTATATTTTTCTAAACATGACTTTATCTATTATATTGTTTATTTCTAAAGCATTTGAATCTATATAACTGGTCTTTTCCATAATTGTATTTTTTATGTTTTTTACATTTAAGATTTTATTAATACTTGTTTTTTTATTATTAACTTTACTACACTAAGATTTTTTGCAGCCATTTTTTTTAATTCGCAACATATTAACAAATAAAAGACCAGTTGATAAGTTTATTATATTACCAATAGTTTCAAATTTTTTTAGTTTCTTGTATAAAAGCTTATAAGAGTAAATATTCTCAATACATGCTTTTTTTTAGTGACAAACCAAATTTTTAATTCAAACTTAAACCAGAATTACCAATAGAAAAGCTTATTAGTTTCATAATAATAAATATAAGTATAGAGAAAAAAAAACTGTAAAAACTAAAAAATAAGAAAAAAAAAAGTGTATTTTTTTGGTTACTCAATGCTCTTGTTGTGACTAAAAAATCAATAAAAAAAAAAGTTTTTCAATATTTTTTTATTTAATATTAAATATAATTAATATAATTGTGTTTTAATTATAATAATTAATTAAATATTAATTTTTATTTGGTTTTTTATTATTATTATTTTTAAAAATTTAATTAGTCTGAAAATAATTAAAAAATCACAAAAAATAATTTTATATTAAAACATGTAAATTAATTATTATAATTTAATTAATTAATTATTTTTATTATTATAAGATTTAATAAATGAAGTTCAATTGCTATTTAGTACATAAAACCAAACTAAGTAGATTAAACTAAATGCAACTTATGTATTAGTTACATGTGGCCAGCCACTAGGGCCAGTTAAAGCAATATTATATATTTATACTAATAAAAGCATTACCACTTAAACCAAAAAAAAAAAGACACATCTTGTGTTTACCAAAACTAACAGCAAAAGATTCCATAACATCAAACATACAAACCATCCTATTTGATAATGTAAATATCACACAGTAAGACAAGCCCACAATCAAGCCATTATCCTTGATCAAACCAGTCTTTTTTATATCCACTTTATGTTTAGATCTAATCAACCATACTTTAGTGCAATGCAATTCTATTATAAATTAAATATATTTAACCAAAGCCAAAGAAGTCTTTTTTTTTTTTCTTAAAGACCAAAACAGTCTTAGCAAACTAATCTTTTAACACAAAGTCTTTGCAAATTGCAGTATACAGAATCACATTCAAAACACACATTAAAAGTAAATGCAAAATGGCAGAAGTAGACAAACAAAAAGAATCTGTTAATAACACTTATTTCTTAGCAGCTTTAGTCAAAATGTCCTTATAAAAACCAATATTACCAAAACAAGTAAAAACATGGTCAGACAATTCCACCTCACTGCACAACAAGCACAGCACTTCAGGATAATTTTTATTATACAACCTCTTCTTAACCACTACTGGCAGCCATTTATGTACTGTTTTTATCATATATGTGTACAAATTAGCTAATTTTTTACTAGTAAATCCAGAAAACATGTCCAAATTAGGATGCCAAATTATCATAGTAGTAGCCCAATCTATCTTCTTGATTATAATACTTAAAACAACATTAAAATCAGGACCAGCTTTTCAATAAGCATAACAAATCAACTGGTATAGATTACAAACAAAATAACAAGTATTACCAGATACAACAGTATTTTCAGTGCCCAAAAACTGCTTCCAAATCTTTACTTGCAAAGAAAAAAAAAAGAAAGTGGTCTTGTTAGCCAGTTCATTAGTCCTAACATTGTTTGGAATCTTTAAATGTTCTTTAATCTTTACCCACTTAACTAAAATGTTTTTATTCCTAATTAAATTATATGCAATTTTTTAATTTAACATTGATTGTAAAAGTTAGGCACTGTAAATAAAGTCTTAGATACACAAGTATCAATTGCAGATTGGCTGTTCAAATGCAAAATTACAATACATAAAGACAGAACACACTTCAAAGCCAAAGCAACAACTTGCAACTTAATCAAAATAGAAGATAAAAACCCATGCACTCTAACTCCAACACCTACATTTACAGCTGGAAAATAAATAGCTGCCCTACTTGTTATCTTAGCAGAACCAGCATCTTTTAAGAATTTATTAGTGTAGATTCTAATACAATCAGACCAAATTTTCAGTAAACAATCATGAACATCACAGAATTTTTTGGAATTTAAGATATTTAGCACAGGCAATCTGGAAACAACAACAGATTCGGTTTTCAAAACACCATTTTTGCTTATAAACTCAGATATCAATATAAATCAGTAAGGCACAAGACTTTTTGGATCCAATCTTTTCCACCATTAAAATGTTTTTTAGTCTATTACACTTTCTTTTTTGTCCAAAAATTTGTTATCAAATGCAACACTAAACTGCTTTAAAGAAAGAACAAAATCATAATACAAGAGTTGTCTTAAAATATTAGATATCAAAAATTTAACTAACCTACAAAAAGCATTAGGCAAGCTGTTTGCTAAAGATAACTCATTTTTCAAAAAAATTTTCACCATATTGGCCAAGAAATTATTGACTAAACTAATATGCAACTTAACAAAAAATTGTAAAAAATTCAAAAGAGACCACTCCAAAATCTGTAGATCCAAAAACCTATACTCAAAAAGACATCCAAAAATGCTATAAGCATTAAAAAAAAAACCATTGAAGCCAACTTTTCTTTAGACTGTATTTGTTCAAAAGGTTTTAAACTATATAGAAATAGATGATGCAAAACCTCATTGAAAAAGTCATGTGACAGATTAGTCTTGGTCTTAAGACACTTTCTAATTATCACATTCTACTTGTAACATACATCTATTAAAACAAAACTGAACTGTATATAATAGCTAACTATGGACTACAAGATAGCTGAAATCAAATAAAAAAATTGTTTATTTGTAATAGTTTTTCTCAATACCATATTCGAAAAAAAACTAATATTTGTATGAGCCTAAACCAAATTAGGCTTAGAAAAACCTTCAGTAAATAAAAAAATGTCCAAGTACCTGTGTAACTCACCCTTTTTAGCAATTAAAATAGGTAAACCATTAATTAACAATAAAACAGACTTAATATCTTGATTGATAAGAATTACTGTCTTATTATTGTTAATTAAGATGTTATTAACATTAAAAAACTCATTGGCAATATTTAAAATGTATTGTGTTAAAGTTTGACAACTCCTAATTCAAATTGTGTTATTAATAAATACATCAATCACCAAAAAGAAAGTTCTCTGTTTAACAGCCTTAACCCTGCCAGTTCTTGCCACAAACTTAATATTAATACAGTATTTACACAAGTGCTTATGTCTCTTTACTTCACACAAAAATGGATCATAGAAAATTCTTCAAAGAAATGGAAAAAAAATTTCACTCTGATCCAAGCCATTATGTACTTTATAACTATTTGAGAGTCCAAAGTTTATCATTACTCTATTAATCTAATCCTCATAAATATTGCCAAAAAATCTAATAAACTAACTGCACATTTTAATATGGTGCAAACTAGCTCTTAAATAAAGCCAGCCAACTAAATCATAAGCTTTGTGCATGTCTTGTAACACCAACCAAAGCTCCCTGTTTTTCTCTAGAATATTCTTAACAACTAATTCAACAGCAAAAATAGAAAACTGAGTCAAAGTATCTTTTAACACCAAAAAATTATTATCATAAAGAACATTAAATTTGCTGTATATTAATAAGATTCTATCAGAAAGAATCTTAGACAATATTTTCTAAGCTGTTTTGATCAATACAATAAGCTTAGTATTTGTTAAAATGTTATTCTATTTATAAGGTTTTGGGATTATTAAAACCCAAACTTTTTTTCAAGAAATTGGAATCACATCCAAAGTTAAACATGAATTCAACAACTTCAAAAGACAAACCAATACCTCTTCACCATAATGTTTCTAAAGTTCATTAGATATCTCCAACAACTCAGCAGTTTTATTATTCAGCAAATTATTAACAACCAAAGACAACTCCTCCATATTAATCTTCTTTATCACACCAAAAAAAGCACTATCATCAACATAGTTTAAGAACATGTATTAACAAGCCCAAAGGTTGGACATTTTTGGAAGCACCAACCACTTTTTTGTCTACTCTTCCATAATTTTAACTACTTTAAGCTTTATATTATCAGACTCAATCACCAATTCATCTTCTACCACCAAGTGATTTAAAACAACTTTGCAAAATAGACAGTTTAAAATGCTTTTTATTATTCACTCCTTATTAGAACAAAAATTTTTCATATAGTTAATTGTCTTCCTAATAGCTATATTCTCAAATGTCTTAGACTTATAATACTTAAACTTCTAATATTTCTTTTTTACTATTAATAAATACTTGATCTAATTTATTGAACACATACTATTCAGAATCATGTTAGCAACTTTAGATGTCTTAATACTATCAATAGCCAACCACATTCCAATAAGACAGTTAAAATTTAAGAAATCTCCAGAATTTCAAACTTTCACAATCTTTGCAATAAACAACTCTAATTTAAAAAATTTTAAAGAATGTTTGTTCTTTAAACAATTATATTCACTATACTAATGTCTAAAAAACACCACATTAGCAGCTTGTACTATAATATCTTTCAACACAATTCACATTATATCCAAGTTACTATTGTCTTCTGTATTTACAAACATATTTGATTTTACTAACAGCTCAATAAAAAATTGTTTCTTAAAACATAACCATTGGGTTTCATCAATATTATCCAATCTAAATTTTTACCAGTCCTAATTGGCCTGTTTATAAGCACTATTAAGATAAGTGTCTAGGAGTTTACCCAAACTAATTATAACCGAAACTGCCTTATGATCTGTATTAAAAAACTTAAATACACAATTGACTTAATGGCATGTGATTGATGATACGAGATTCCCACTCACAAAAATAAAATTTAGCACCTTCTTAACACCCCTAAAATTGCTCTAAGTAGAAGTTTTGGCCAATGAATGTCTGTTAAAAGCATTAACCAAATCCAAACCCAAACAGAACTTGAAACTTGCACTCTTTTTAGATCTATTCTCATTAAAGTTGTTACCCAAAACCATAAAAAAACTAGAATTAACAGCTTTAAAAATTATAGAGTTGATATCAAAAGCTTGGCCAAAATGTGCATTAATAGATGCATTAATATACAGGTCCAGAATTAAAACAAAAAGCTTGTTTTTAAACAGAAGACACACAGAAATTAATTGACTCAGAATTTTATCTATTCTTAAAACATACCAAGCCAAAAAATTGTTTATAATTATAGTAACTTCAGTGCCAAAAAAACCAACATTCAAACCAGAAATAAAAACCCAAATTCTATCAAACTTACTCATAATTCATGGCCTAATACAAGACTTTAATTTTGTCTTAGAAACAAAAAAAACTATTGTTACGGGTTGGAGTAACAAGCTAACGGATAGCAAGGGAGAACAGAATTGTAGGGTGATAGAAATAATCAAAGGGAATTCAACTTCAATGAGCAAATTGAATGAGTATGGATTCAATATGCAAGATCAGTCTCATAAAATATCTTAGTCGCTATTCTTTTCAAAAAGTAACAAGGGAATCTGAAGATAGAGGAATAGTCTGTACTGTCAACAATTGATAACTGCTGGTATAATTTTATGCCTCATGTTGGTGCTCTTAGAATTCAATATCAAGTATCAACTTGTGCTCTTCAGTCATGTTTATTTAAATAATCTTCAAATACTGCAATTACACATTTTAGGAAAGTGTCAACAAGTAATCTTTTATCCAAAAGATGTTCAGATACTTGAAGGTAGGGAAAGAGAAATTAGCGATAAGAGAATGTTTGAGATGGAAGTTTGTTATTTTATTTCTTTGATTGTCTTGATTCCTTACATTGATCTTTTTCTACAGCTAAGAGACTCATTACTTATATATCTATTGAAAGTGGTTAACGACCAGACTAATGATCAGGTTAATAATCAGATCATTGATCAGGTCAATGATTAGGTTAATAATCAGGTCAATGATCACTATTTAAAAATAGGGTGGCTAATTATATGACATCAGTGGCTAATACATGTGATAACTAATAAAAACTATGAGTTTCAACCATAATATCATCCTCTCCAAAGAGATTGAGCTCCGGCAAAATCAAACTATTTAGAAGATACTCTATTTGAAGGGTTTTATCTAACTTAAAACTAACTAGTTTGTTGAAGTCTTTTGTAGATAAGGTATATAAAACTTGAGGCAAAATGAGCTTTGTGTCCAAGAGACCAAATCTTTGTATAAAAGTTTTGGCTCTTTTTGCAATGGTTAAAACTCTTGGAACATCTAATTGTACAATGTCCAAAATTTTTGCTTGTATCTCAGAAGTTGTTTTCTTCATGAGCTTTATGTCTTCTATGATTTTATCAAGACGACTATAGAGTTCTAGTTGTCTTCCATATGACAAGTTTTTGTCTATGGGCCAGATTTCTTTAATTGTTTTTCCAATTGTAATAGAAGATGCAAGTATTGCTGCTGTTATACTTTCTAGCAAATACTTATCCATTTTGCTACCAATTTTTTCTCTTCTGGTAGTTGTTTTCTTTGGTTTAATAACTGTATGTGTTCCATTGTTGTCAGTTATTGTAGTTTGTTTTCCAATGGTCAGAGTAATATTTGGATAGTTTTTAATCCAATATTCATGAAGAGTATAGAAAGCATTTTGAATGTTTTAATCCAGAAAATAATTGTTTATGTTGATTGAAGATACCTCTGTTTTGGGAGTGGTGCATTTATTTATATCTGATTTTTGCTGATCATTTGGGTCGGTATTACCACAACAGATAACCAATAGAATTGTTTGTGATATTTCTTGAATTGCATGCCATGAACAGAACGATCATTAAAGATTATTCCAGATTGATCTTGAAGAATATAAAAACCATTGTTCAGAACTTTGTTGACTATAAAGGGTCCTTTCTATTGGCTAAAGAATTTATTACCATAGACATTGTCTTTGTCTGAACGGTATTCCAAAATCAAGTCACTAATGCTTAAGGAAAGTGTTTTATAGGTTTTCTTTTTCTTAAGCTTCTTTTGGAACTGTTTTATCTTTTCAAAGGCAATTATCTGTGCCTCTACCAATGAGTCAAGAATGGTATCAAGTCTTCTTTGCAAAATGTCTTTGTAATTCCCTATTGTGATTTCTTCAAAGGGTATTGTCTCAATATCAGTTTCTATTAGTAGTATTGCCATTCATCCATAGAACAGGTAAAAGGGTTCATAACTTGTTATGTCATGATTCACAGTTCTATAAGCAAACAAAGCTGAAGGCAGTACTTTGTCCCATAAGTTTGTTTCTTCACTGGTTTTGGCTAGAGTTTCACATAATGTTCTATTGAAATGTTCCACTAGGCCATTTGTTTAGGGGTAATAAGAAGAGGAAAGTTTGTAATGTATTCTCATTTTTCTGCAAAGTTCTTCAACAAGTGTACTAAGAAAAGCTCTTCTTCTATTAGATAAAAGTTCTTTGGGGCAGCCATAATGACAAATAATATCTTCATAAATGAAATTAGCAATGGAAACTGCTGTTTAATCTGGAGTGGTTCTTGCTTCTACCCACTTTGTAAGATAGTCAGTAGCTGTGATAATGTATCTGTTGCCATTAAGAGTTACTGTTAATAGTTCAACAACATCTATACCAATTCTGTCAAAGGGTTGGCCAACAGAGATTGAATGGATGTTTTCTTTGTGATTGGGTTTTCCTCTTCTTTGGCAGGTATCACAGGTTTTGATATACTCACCAATGTCTTTTTCCAAGGTAGGTCAATAATAGCAAGCTAGAGTTTTCTGAATTGTTTTTGTTTTTCCAAAGTGTCCAGCTAATAGATCAGTGTGCATGTTGTAAATCACAATTTCTTTTTCTTTAAATCTTATGACTCTCTGGGGGCAGTCAAGATCTTTTCTATTTCTTTTATATTATTGGTTCTGGCAGATCAAATAAAAATTTGATTGTTTGCACAAATGTTCTCTTTACTGTTGAGTGTATTCCAGTGGGTATTGTTCTTTACCCAAAAATTCTATTAAGACAGAGTAGTTGTCCAAGTCTATTATTGTGTTTGGTTGTAAGAAAATTACTAATAATTAGGTTGGTTTGGTTTAGGAGGTTGTACTGTCACTTGATGGTAAGTCTAAAGAGAGTGTCAGCATTTTGATGATTAGCTTTTTTGTGGTGTTGAATATTATAGTCGAATTCATCCAAGTGGAGTATCCAGCAGACTATTCATTTATGTTCTAGTCTTTTCTTGTTGTGCAGCCAAACCAAAGCTTGATAATCTGTTACCACCAAAAACTTCACACCAAGGAGATACTTATTCCAGTAGCTGGTAGCCCAAACTACTGCTAAGCATTCCTGCTCAGTAACTAAATAGTTCTTTTCTGTTGGTGTAAGAGTTCTACTGGCATAAGCTATTGTATGTTCCCTGCCATTTTCATCTTTTTGTGAGAGAACAGCACCAAGTCCATAGCCAGATGTATCAGTGTGAAAGATGAAAGATTGATCCAGATTAGGTTGCTTGAGAATAGGTTCTGTAACCAATTTTTCTTTAAGAGTTTTAAATGCTTTCTGCTGATGTGTGCCCCAATGGTAGTTGACATTTTTCCTGAGTAGCTAATTGAGTAGAGAGGCAATTTTGGAGAAATCCTTAACAAATTTGTGATAATAGAAGGCCAAATCAAGGAAAGAACATAACTTATGAACATTTATTGGTTGTCTTATGTTCTGAACTTTTTCCACTTTGGCTGGATCAGGGAAGATTCTATTTTTTGTAATAAGATGGCCAAAGAATTGGGTGGATTGTCTTCCAAAGAAAGATTTGATTGGATTAATCTTGAGATCTGCATTTCTGAGAAGATCAAAAACCTTTTGCAAATGTTCAAAGTGTTCATTCCAGGTTTTTGAGTACACTATTATATCGTCCAGATAGACCAGAACAAAGTTTTCTTTCACTGATTCAAATACTTTATTCATTAAGCATTGAAAGATGGGAGGGGCATTGGTAAGACCAAAAAGCATGACTGTGAATTCATAGGTGCCATACTTGGTAATGAAGGCAGTTTTTTTCTGGCTTTCTGGATCCATCTCTGCTTGCCAGAATCCAGCAGTTAGATCAATGGTTGAAAAGAAAGCAGCATCTTTAAATTGGTCTAGCATTGCATCAATCTTGGGAAGTGGGTACATGTCTCTTTCAGTGATGGCATTTAATTGGTGGTAGTCAACACAGAAGCATAGAGTTCCATCTTTTTTGAATACCATTACAACTGGGAAAGCCCATTTACTCTTGGTTTTTTGTATGAATCCAAGTTCTTTCATCTGGTTTATTTCTTTCTTGATGAACTCATCATTTCAGTGATTGGATTGGTAAGGCTTCAAATGGATGGGGCAAGTTTTTCTGGTGGTGATGGTGTGTTGTATCACATGGGTTCATCCTGGAGTATCACCTTCTTTTGAGATAACTGGGCTGTTTCTTGCCAACAGATTTTCAATGTCTATCTTTCTTTCTTCTGGAGAGGGTTCTTTTTGTTTTACTACTAATGATTGGATCTTAGGTGGTTCATTCTCAAAGGACTTTTGTACTTCTTTTAATTTATCTCTTGGTATTAGACTAATTGGTTCTCAATCTTTGTAATAAATCAGGCATGATTTGCATTCATTACTTAGAGAATACAAAGGTTTATTGCACCAGCACCAGACACAAGGACCATGCCACCAATAACTGTATTTGGCTTTCTTGCCAGGCTTTTGGTCAAAGGTTCTTCTTAGAATATCATAGTAGGGCCAGCAGATCAGCTTGCTGTTTACAATGATTCTCTCTCTATTAGCTTTAATATTGTTTAGTGGCTTGCCATTGCTGGTGAAGGTGGTGTAGACAAGTTCAGCAGTTTCTTCTTGTTCTTCTTGTTTATCTTCTTCATCACTCTCTTCATTATCTGATTCCTTTGATTGCTCATCTTCTTGATTTTGTTTGGTTGCTGGAGGAGTTGTCTAATAGCAATATTTAATCACAATGGGTTTTTCACCACATCTTATGGTTAGCTCACAAAGTTCATAGTCGAGTAAAGCTTTTGCTTTCTTGAGCCACTCATTGCCAACAATGATGGTGTATTCTTTAGCTTTAGAAACTTCCATGTCAGTTTCAATACTGATTCTATTGATGTGGACAGGAATAGCTTTGGTAATGCCCAGATTTTTCTTCTTGTTACCATGTACATTGGTCATTGGTTGGGTGGAAGGCTCATCAATTTTTCTGCCAATTGCTTCAAGAAAGTGTTTGGCAATTACACTAACAGATGATCTACTGTCTAGGATCAAGTCAATGAAGTAACCAGCCACTTGTGCTTTGCAAATTAGAGGAGTGACATTGCTGTTGTCAGCAAGTCCAGCTTGGCGAGGGCATTTATTGGTCTTTGGTGTTTTCTTCTTGGGGATTAAAAATTTGTGGAGATCTTTTCTGAACTGTGGTTGGGTTATTAACTGGCCAAAGGTAATGTGTGCTGGGGTTTCCATAAGATCTTTGACAACAGAATAGGGTCCAGATTTTTGTACAATTTCTGGGGGTTCTAACTTTGGAGGGTTCTTAAAAACTTTGGTTTTTGGTGGCTCATTGTTATCAGCAGTGGAAGTTGAGGCTTTGTTGGGATCTAAAACGAAATCAACCTTGGCTTTCTTCTTTTTTCTGGTTGATTCAGAAGTGTTGATTGCTAATTCATCCATGTTATGGTCATCATCAGTTAAGTTAAAAGTGAAAAAGAGGTTTTTTTCTGGTTGGTTTGCACTTTTACCCTTTGGAGGTGCGCCTACCAGTTTAAAGGCTGATAGACTGTGGCTTCAATTAGAGGATCCTTTCCAAAGAAATTGATGTTGGCATGGTTGGGTCTTTGATTGGAAGCATTATTGTTGATAAGTCTATTGTTTTAATTGTCATTATTTCTGGGGACTGGAGAAAATAAAGGAGGATTGTTGCAATCTCTTGAGAAATGTTTAGTTAATCCACATCTATAACATACAGGAGGACCACAATTTTGCTGTCTTTGATAAGGAGATTGCTGGGGCTAATTAAAACGTGGTTTATAGCTGGGTCTTTGTGGTTGTTGGTTATTTCTAACTGCTTGTGCCAAAGGTTCTAATAACTGGGCAAGATTGGCTGTGAGTCTATCAATTAATTGTTTATTTGGATCTTGAGTTTGGGCAGCAAAAGAGACAGCAGTCATTTGAGAGGCAGAAGCCATAATAGGAGCAGAAGCAAAAACTGGAAGTATAGATCCCAAATGTATTCTTTGGTTGTCTTTAATTTATTGGACAAGTTCAATGGCCATGTCCATTGTAAAATTGTCTTTCAGGGCCAAAAGAGACCAAAGAGCATAAGATAAATTGGTTCTCAATCCTTTTGTGAAGGAATGAATCTTTTGCTCTTCTGTTCAATTTCTTTCAGAGTCTACACACTTGATTAACTTTCTGATTGCTTTAGCATATTCAGTTACAATTTCACCAGGGCCTTGAGTTTTTTTTTCTAATTTCATGCACCACTTGGATATCAAGATTGGGGTTCTGAACTTGTTTTCAAACTGGGTTGTGAAAGAGATGTTGTTTTCTCCGGCATTTGCTGGCATCCATCTAATGATTCTTTGATGGGGATTAGCATCAGTTTCCTGTGAGAACCAGATAGCAGAAGAGTCTTGGAGGTAGCCACCAACAATTTGAAACTTGTACTCATCATTGTATTGGTTGGCTGTAGCAGCTCTTTCAAAGTCATCCAATCATTCAATTGAATCTTGTGTATTGCCTCTAAATAATAGTAGTGGAGTGTTGTTTCTTTGTCCCAAAGCAGTTTGTATGCCTTGGAGGGCAGCCAAGATGTTTGCTTGTATTAGATCTTGGGCCATTGGTTCAGGAGTTACTGTTTGTGTGAAGTGCTCTGATTCACTTGAGAAAATATCAAAAATAGGGGCAGTTTGGTAACTTTTTTCTTCTGTTTCAAAAGAGTTTTCAGCTAGTTAGTGAGCAACAATCCAAATATAGATTTGGTAATTCAGATATTCGAAATCAGGAGGCTGTTGTTCAAAGATTGTGGAGTATAAGAGCTGATTGATACTGTTGTTTCTTCTTTCAAAGTTGTCTTTAAAATAAGCTTGGTCAAAATAATAAATTGTATAAGCTGTGTAGGTTTCAGCTGAATGTTCATTCAAGAACCAGTTCTAAAAGTCTTGGAATTATCTGCTGGATTGTTCTTCAATGAGAAAGCAAATCAAACAGGAGAGCAAAAGATTGAGTTCAATAAAGTCTAGATTATTTTTGTTGTGTGCTTTAAAGTGTTCTTCTGATTGTTGTGGCAGATATGAATAATTACCCATACAATAGGAAACAAAGTGGATTTTGACAACCTTACAGGGAGCACCACTTTTATGTTACGGATTGGAGTAACAAGCTAATGAATAGCAAGGGAGAACAGAATTGTAGGGTAATGGAAATAATTAAAGAGAATTTAACTTCAATAAGTGAATTGAATAAGTATAGATTCAATGTGTGAGATCAGTCTCATAAAATATCTCAGTTGCTATTCTTTTCAAAAGATAACAAGGGAATTTGAAGATAGAGGGATAGTCCATACTGTCAACAATTGATAGCTGCTGGTATAATTCTATGTTTCACGTTGGCACTCTTAAAATTCAATATTAAGTATCAACTTGTGCTCTTCAGTCATGTTTATTCAAATAATTTTCAAATACTGCAATTATACGTTTCAGGAAAGTGCCAACAAGTAATTTTTTATCCAAAAGATGTTCAGATACTTGAAGGTAGAAAAAGGGAAATTAGCAATAAAAGAATGTTTGAGATAGAAGTTTGTTATTTTATTTCTTTGATTGTCTTGATTCCTTACATTGATCTTTTTCTACAGCTAAGAGACTCATCACTTATATATCTATTGAAAGTGGTCAATGACCAGGTCAATGATCAAGTTAACAGTCAGATCATTGATCAGGTCAATGATCACTATTTAAAAATAGAGTGGCTAATTATATAACATCAGTGGCTAATACATGTGATAACTAATAAAAACTATGAGTTTTAACCATAATACTATATTACCCAATTTTTTATGCTATGAATAACATCTTTTTGTTTTACAGAGACATTAATACTTCAAATATTACATGTTGTAAATCTCCAAACCAGATCTGTTATTGAGAAGAAAGATCTTTTACACCCAAGTCAACATTGTCTATTTTAGCTATTTGGTTCATAACTGTGTTTAATAAACTGTTTAAAGTCTCTTTTAGTCTCGAAACAACCAAAGAATTAATACTTACTACTCTTACAATAGGCTTATCACTAATGACTATACTTAAATCTTCACTTATTACTGTATTTGCTTTTTGATTTTGTGATAAAAGGGTCACCAACAGTTAACATTCAGGATTAGATTGGAAAACCATTGGCTCAAATATATTCAACCTCTTAGCCAGCTTGTTTACTTTTTCTGCAAAACTGGCAAGACTGTATTTAAAAGCAGCAAACCTATTATTCATTTCCAAAGAAACCAGTAGAAGAAGTTTATTATTCAAAAATAAACCAGTACTAGGAAAAACCAAAGACATCACATAAAAAATAGAACCACTAGCAACTTGAATCCAAGTTTTACCATTAAAAGACACCAAATAGACAATTGGTGCCTGTTTCCTTTTATATATATTGGCTAAACAAGTCTGATCTTAAGAATTCAATATATGTTTACCACAACTACCAGAATTTCCACTCACTAAACAAATATTAGAAATGTGACCAAACTGCTTGCATTGGGCACAACAAGCCAAAAAAAGATCAGTCTAATATAAATTTATACTCTTGAAAACTGGCACAAAACTAATAGCAACCAATTTGAATGCTTTATCAATAAAACAAATTATAACATATTTGTTATGCATATATGAACTTGATTTATGACCAATAAAGCAAATTTTTCTACCATAAGAGCTCAATAAATCAGACAAATCATGAGCTATAGTGCCAATTGACAAAGTATACAACAAAGTCTGATGTTGATCCCTTAATGTCCATAAATGTTTATGATTAACAGCCAAAACTACATGCACTAAATTCTTTTTCATAAGCACCAACTACTTAAAAATAAATAAATTGGTTATATCCACTAATTTAAACTTAATAAAAGTCTTTTGCCAAAAACCAATTAGCTGTAATTTGATTAAAACAATTTTACTGAATTTAAAAAAAACTAACTTTAGGAAGATTTATAGGGATCTTCTTAATAACTATTTCCTAATCTGTATGGCCATTTGTTTTTCTTATATTATTATTAACCAAAATTTTTTTTTTAATTGTCATATAAAAAAAGATTTGATGATCTCTAAAAATTTTGAGGGAGTAGAAGCTTCTCCAAAACCATTTACATGATAAAAAATTTTTTTTATACACAATAATTTATCACTGAAAGTCTTACCAGGCATTGCAGAAAAGTTGATATCTAATGCAAAAAATTTAGCCAAATT
The DNA here is from genome assembly GCA_016748015.1 of Geosiphon pyriformis. Taxonomy (NCBI): domain Eukaryota; kingdom Fungi; phylum Glomeromycota; class Glomeromycetes; order Archaeosporales; family Geosiphonaceae; genus Geosiphon; species Geosiphon pyriformis. Next base: position 125,916 of record JAAOMT010000778.1, read on the forward strand.
GACATTCTATTTCTCTGAGTTACATAATCCGAACACCAAAATTTGTTTGAAATCATTAAACTTAGGTAATAGAAGCATTAACACATTATCATTATTACTTAAATCAGCAAACAAAAAAGTTTTTGGTAGCTGGCCCAATATATATGTTTGAGTGCATATTTTTTGTAATATAGTGTTGTCTATAGTCTTATTGATCACCAAATTATTTGAGTTTACATAGTTCATTTTCTTGGCAATCATATTTTTTATGTTCTTAATATCTGACAAACTGCTAATACTATTAGCTTTACTGTTAACATTACTACTTTAAGACATTACAGGTTTTTTATTAGTACCAACTATACTTTTGAGACTCAAAGAACCAATAAACAAATTGATTATACCAATATCTGTAACAGGTTTCTTTGGCTTTTTATGAGATATACTGTGAAAATACACACTTTCTACATAATTTTTCTTCACATTTAAACAGATTTCTAATCCAGCCAAAACTAAATCAAAACCACTAACAGACAAACCTATTGGTTTTATTATAACAAAAAGAGGTGTATTAAAAGAAATAACTTAAAAAAACAAAGAGAAAAGGAAAAAAAACCAATTTTTTCAAAAAATTCTTTTGCTTTTATCATGGTCAGAAAATTGACAAAAAAAAGATTTTTTTTGTGTTAATAATTTATTAATATAATAATTTGGTAAAAAAATTAAAATTTATTAATTATAAATAAGTAATGTAAATTAAAATAATTATAGTTAAAAATAATTATAATAACTTAATAGAATAAAAAATTCTAATATTTCTGTTTTTATATAAATAAAATCCAAAAAATAAAATTTTTAAATCTTATAAAAACTTTTAAAACACTAAAAATTAATATTATATAAAATATTAAAAGTTATATTATTTTATTTAAATAAAAAAAACTTTTATTTAAAGTCAAAAATACTGTTTTAAAATCAATAAAACTGGTTTATTATTATTTTATTTAAAAAAAATGCTTTTATAAAATATTATTAAGCAGTTTTAATAACTGTAAAAACTTTATCAATAAAAATATTTTTAGTTAGTTTAAAAAATAAAATTCCAATTTGTTTTAAGTATAATCATAAAAATTTTAAAAATATATAGATATAAGTAAATTTAATTAAAAAAAAATAACAAAATAAAAAATAGATAAAACTAATTAAAAAATCCAATTTATTAAAAATATTGTATTTAAACACATAAAATCCAAAATTATTTAATTATTACTTAAATAAAATTTTTATTATTTTATTAATAACAATTCTAAAACAATATTAACATTATTATATATTTTTAAATAATTACAAAATAGTCTTAAAAAAATCCAAATCCAAATACAAAACTTTTAATATTTTTTAAAAATTAATATTAACGAAATAAAATATATTTCTTAAAAAACTTATGTTTATATTTTTAAATTTATTAAAAAGTATAAGCAAAAACTTCTATAAATATTAAAAAACATTTGTAATATTTAATAATTCTTTAAAAATATAATTAATTATTAATTAAATACATGTTTCTTATAAGTAATTATTAAAGTAGTAAAACAAAACTCTTTAATAGACTTTACTTATTAATTATACCAATATTATTGATCGGTTTTGGACTCGAACCTGCTCTATCATTGCTTTCTGTTGGTTTTTGTAGACCCGTGAGTACTTTGTAGTGTTGCCTTGATCTGCTCGAGTAGCTGGTCACGTGTAGAAAAGGCATGAGCCATACTTATTTTAGATTCCACAGTGAATGTTTGGTAATAAGGATGCACTCATTAAATAAATAAATAAAAAAAACCAAAATCATTTTTATTTTTAATTATTATTTCAAGTAAAATTAAAGCAAATTCTAAAATTTTAATCACATTAATATAAAAAAAAGCCTGAATTCTTTTGTTAAAAGAACAAATTAATGTAGTATAAATAATAAATATTGTTAAGTATTAATAATAATTAGTTATTATAATATTATTAATTAATTTACTTTTTAATTGCTTTGTTACAATACACACACAAAGTTTTTATGTTGCTTATTTCTAAATTAAAATTGAGAAATGGGCCTATTTTTCGAAACCTCACGATATTCTTTTTATTTACTTAATATTTTTATAAGTCACATCCTGAACTACTTAGTTCATCGCTATCATTAGTGTTTAATTCTAATTATCGAGCTTTGACAAAACTATATCACGTCCCGTTATTAATTCATTCCTCTTCTTTCTGTTTCAGAGAATTAATTCTTTCGAATACGGCCTGTCTTTCTTTCGAAAGGTGAGCAAATCTTGTTTGCAATTCAGTTTCCTTTTTAGCGAGATAATCAACTTCACCGACAAAAATCTGCTCGATTAGGAAAATAAATATGTTAATATGGATATAATATACTTACATTAAAATTTCAAAAACCCCTACCTCTGTACGTCTCAGTATGGCATCTTTTTCTAAGACTCTCAAAGATTTAAAAGAGTCCAATTCAATCGTAACTTTCTCCAATTCCTCAAAAGTCTCTATAATTTTTTTGGAAAGCGACTGAGAGCGTGTCTGATTTTAATAAATAGAGTCAGTATTAAGTTGCAGGGAAAAAATCAGGAAGAAAAAAGAATGGCACCATATATCCCCCTAAGGTAAGATTCAACTTTTTGTCAATCTTTGTGGCTCTTATTGCCTCTTTTATCATTACGTTTCGATTGGTCTATAGAATATGTGGGTTAAGAGTTAGACAACAAAATTATGGTAATATAACCAACTATTCAGCTTCACATTACTTCTAAGGCTTTCTGAAATTTCTTGATAGACTGTTCTTCACTTTTCGTATCAGAGACATCATTGATCTTGGTCCAAAGATGATCAAATTCTTCGATCTCTGGAATCTGAATCTCGCCAACATTTTCAGAGGCTTTCTGCATCATTACTGAGAGTTGATCAGCTATAGCTTTACGGGCCTTGAGCCAAACAAAAGTTTGTGAGGTTAATTTAAAATAGCACAAATAAATGTCTCATTTAATAGAAATCTTTATTCCAAGATCAATTACTTCTCCCAATAACTCATCGGAGATTTCTTCAAGTGGTTCCGCATATCCTCCTGCGATTTTTCCGCAAAGGACAGGATGTTTGACAGCATCGTATCGCAATAAATTAATCATTTCTGTAAGGACTAACTGTGAGATCTCATCATCACTTCGTGCCATTTGGATTAGTGCTTTTTCGTTCACACTAGTCGGACGGGGAAGATTTCGTTGGACTGCTTGTGATCGACGAGCAAGAAGAGCACGTTCTTTAAACCAGAAGAAAAAATGATAATTCTATGAATGGTTAGATGCCTTACATATCAATTATATTTGAATTAAAAACTCAAAGTAATTTTCATTCATAAAATTATTGAAAACCTTCGGCTTCTTGTTGTTGTTTAAGCTTACGGTCCCGATCACTAGCGTCTTCTTCGGTAAGTTCGACGTCGTTTCTTGCTTCAATGGACAAATCGAATTCTGGCAAAACAATTTCAAAGTCGTTCTTAGGCGCAGGTAAATTCATTAGACTATTTCTAAGTTGCTTGACTGCCGCCGGATTAGCTAATAAAAATTTTTAAATTAGTTGTAAAGTTCTAAGCAAAAGATTTTAATATAATAATTTTGAAAAAATTAATAGAGAATATACCAAATGCAGGAGTTCTTGGTGTTCTCAAGGATGTCATGACAGTAGTAGCCGGTGTTTTGGGAGTTAACATTGAAAGGCCTGGCGTATGAGCTCGGGGTGTCCTTAATGGCATACCTGTCGATACAGGTGTGTAATCAGCTAGGGCCGAGGTATTTTCAGTTTCACCAACTATGGCTTTAGTGTTTTCGCCAGCAAATCCAATTTTGACAATCTAAATATCCAAAGTAATTTATGGCCTTTATAAGAAAAAATACACCTCTCATGTAAAGGCTTGGGTCGAGCCCAATTATTTATCTCAGCTGACATTAAAACTATAGATTAACCAATTGATTTGTATATACCTCTTCAAGCTCATCTTCCCCAACTTGCGGGGCTGGTAGAATTAATTTTCTTCTTTTGCTAATTTGTTCTGCTTGTTTCAACTTAGTTAGCTGAGCTGAGCTGGCAGGTACGAAATCAATATGACCTCCATCTTTTTCATTTTTCCCGGATTTCTGACGCTTCCGTTTTTTGTTGTCAGCCGGTTCTGGCCTTTTTTTCCCCTCTAGCTTTTGCAGGTTAGCATTATTCATTCCATGTTCAGCTTGTTGATTCTTTTCTTCTGTGGTATCATAGAATCCTCGGGCAGGCTTCTTTTCAAATGGAATGTCAGCATTATAGTCCATTCCCTTCTTTTTCTTTTTCACTTTCAAACTGAAAAATTAAAACCTTATAATATTATTGCAAATAATATTAACTTAAAGACCTGGTTTTATTTAACTTACTCTATCCCAGCGGCTTTCAATTCTCTTCTCTTTTGCAATGAAGCCAATCTTCTTGCTTCTTCCAACTGTTTCTCACGAGCCTTCCTTTTAGCCTTTTTGCCTTGAGTGTTGGCCAATCTGGCACGGGCCTCAGATAACATTTCCTTTTCTATGGAAAAAAACAGTGAAATTATTCTGGGATGTTTGAGTGATTAAATATCTTTAAGTCTATTACCATCTTCATCCATGTCAACTGGATCAGGCCTTGCAGGCTTTGTTTCTGGATCAGGGTCAATTTCACCAGGCCTTAGCCTTCGCACATCGTCAGCGCTTGGGCCTGCATCGCCCGAAGGCCCCGTCAAATCTAAATCAGCGCCTTCCTTGGCTTCTGCTTCATCAAGCAATTTTTGATATCTCTCGAGACATTGAGACGGTGTGCGACCAACGATCGGAGCGATAGTTCGCCACTGCGTTGGCATAAGTTTAGCCAAATGAAGAAGTTTTTCATCTTCCTCCTTTGACCACTCGGTCTGTATAAAGATTTTAAGAATTAATGAACCTTATTTTTTAATGATAAGTTGACCAAATAAACAAAATCGCGAAAAAATATTGATCTTGAGTTTACAATGAGAAAATTTTGGGCCTAGTTTAACGAGTTGTCACATACTTTTTTGATGCTTGGATCTAACCACTCATACCACCTCGCTTTGCATTGTTTTGGAGATTTTCTAACAAGCAAAGAGGAAATGCGTGCCCACTGATTTTTCCCATATTTGCTGACAGCGGCTTTTAATATTTCGTCTGAATGTAACTTAAAGTTAATGTATGGCTGTTGATTTTTAATAGTTCAAGGATAAAAAACCCGTTCCACCAACCCTCTGTATTCTTCCAAATTCCGCCTTTAATAATAATTCTCATGGTTATGTTAAAAAGAGCGAGTTTTAGTTTACTGACACCCGAGCCTTTGACCGAGTCCTTAATTCAGTCCTCAACTTTATACGTCATGTATTACCTAAATTTCATTTATAAATTTGAATTATTATATTATATTATAAATTATTTAGTCTTTTAACAATTTGACAGTGTTTTGAATTCAAGAATTCAGACAGTAAAAAAACATAAACAACTATTTTTAGATATTATTAATTTTAAATATCAATAAACAAAAATTCAACATATTAAAAAATAATATTTTTAAGCAGATTTATGATTTTTAGGTTTAAAAAGTTAATATTTTATTAAAATACTTAGTATAATTAATTTTTTAAAAAAATAATAAAAATTATGAAAATAATAACATTAATTATTATTTTTAATTAAAACATTTTATATTACTAAATAAAAAAAGGCTTATTTAATTCAAATAACAAAAATAATATTATATAATTAGTACATATTAAATTAAATTAAAAATAATCGTTAAAAATCTTTTTTGGTTTTTATAATTATAATTTAAAAATTACAAAATTATGTTTTTAATCTTAAGTAAAAGTTTTTTATTTAAAGTATTTTTTAAATAAATAAATAAAACTAATTTTAATATTATTACTATTATTACACAAAGTTTTAAGATTTTAACAACAAATTAATAACAAAACAACTTTTTTTTTAGTAAATTTTTTTATTTTTGTTTAATAATTAAAAAAAAACTTCTTTTTTCTTAAAAATATCATTATTAATTTCTTTAAATACATAAAAATAATGGTTTTTTAATGTTTTTTAAAGCATATTTTTTAATTTAAAGAATATTTTTTTTTATAAAAAATAAAATATTGTTTTTTCAATTCTATTAGATTTTGGTTTAATAATTTTGATTATTATTATATAAACAACCAAAAAAAACAAAATAACAAAAAACAATTTTTTTAATATTTTTTTATAAAAATAAAGCTGTTTTTTAGGTTTTATTAATTTTATTGTGTTAATATTAATTATAATATTTAATTTTATTCTAATTGTAAACAATAATTCTTTTTTTTTAAACAAAAATAATAATATATTTGTTAAATTTAATTTAAATTAATTTTTAATCATATTAGTTAATATATAATTTTAATTAATTATATTATTAATTACTTAATTATTAAAATTAAACTAATAAAATAAAATCAAAACATTTTTTTTTTGTTTTTTAAAAATATTATTGGTTTTAATAATATTTAAACAATTATTAGTTATTAAAGTTTTTTTAAAAAATAATTTTTATTTTAATACATAATAATTTTTTTTTTATTAATTTTTTTAATAAGTATAATTTAATTATTATTTAATATATAAAAACAAATTAAGTATTTTCAATTAAATATAACTTATATATTTATTATAATCAGTTATTTAAGTTAATTAAAATTATATTACATATTTATATATATTATAATATTACTATTTAAATTAAAAAAACAAACATATATTAATTATATAATTTAAAACTTATTGTAAAAATTTTAATAATATTTAATATATATATTATATTATTAAAAAATTTATCTAATAAGTTATACAAATTATAAGATATTAATTTAATATTATTAATTAAATTATTTTATTTTATAATAATTTTATATCTATATAATTATATCTATTTTTGTAATTTATAACTAATTACAATATAAATAGTTAATTTTAAGATAATAGTCTTAATATTTTTAAAAACTAAAAAAGTTTTTTCAAATCAAACTTTAAAAATAAACTTTTTATAAAAAGCAATATATAAATTATTATTAAGAAAAAAATGTGTAAAATTAAAGCAAAACACTTATTAATAATTTTATATTATTATTAATATTTAATTTATATGTAAAAATATAATCAAAAACTTTACTTTTTTATAATACAAACACAAAATTTTTGGATATAAAAACATTTTTTGACTGTTATAAATAATTGTTTATAAACTATTTTTATCAAATAATATACAAATTAATTAAAAATTTGTTAGTAAATTTAAATAGCATATAAAAATTAACAATTATTTTATTATTAAATTTAATTTTTTATTAAGCATAATACATTATTTTGTAAATATTATGAATAAAATACCAAGTATTTTTAGAAACAATAAAACTATTTACTAATAAAAACTTTTTTAAATTAATACAAAAAAACAAAAAAACAGTTTTATTAGTTAAAATATTAACAATATTATATTTATAATATTAAAATAGTTTTTTATTTTAAATTAAATAACTTTTTTCTCTCATTCCTTTACAAATCCCAAAAAAGAGTCAAAAGTTTTTTGAAAGAAGTTTTTTACTATTCAGTACGATAAATCCAAACTGTTTCTGCTTGATTATGAGGCCGTTGTTGGCCCTAATATTGTTGTCATGAAAAAGTCAGTTGAAAGTTCTGGCTTTGTGGGTGGTTTCAAGACTGTTCTGTCAAGGAAAAAGAGAAGAGGTGGTGTTCTTGAAGACAATACTGGTGGTAAAGAGGGTTCTGCTAAGGTGCAAAGTGGTCATTCATGGAGTTCGGAGACTGGTGATACCACAGAATCTGACAGTGTTGATATGGAAGAGGAGTGTCTTGTAGAGGAAACAAGTTTCGATTATGGTGAAAGTGGTGCACTTGTTGGTGGAGATTTGGATTAAACGCTGAAAGATTCGTGAGTGACAACTAGAAAAGCATTGGGAAAGCCTTTGGGAAAGATCAACTTCCTGGATGGCAATGATAATGATGATGTTCTTCTGGATGCCCCTTTGGTGCTTCTCCCTCCTCTTAAGAACCTGGTCAATGTTTCTGTTAGAAAGTCATTTGCTTTGGATTTGGATCTGAAAGCAGTAGAAGGAAATTCGGCCCAAGAAAAGCTCAAAAAAATCAGAAGTTTATTTTCAGGAATCAATGGTTTTGGGAGGGCATCTACCCCCTCAAAATTATTAGGGATCATCAGAGCGACGTTCACTTCCGAATTGGGTCTAATGAAAGCCACTAAAAAGGCTACTGGTGCGAATATCATAGTAAATACCAATCTTAAGAGATCGGCTGGTCGCTCAGATTGGGCTGTGGTGTTGAAGAAAATTCCAGTTGGAACATCAGCTGAGGCTGTGCGCACTGCGCTCTTTGAGTTTGAGACAATTAAGTCAATTAAGATGCAATTGGTGGGGCTGTGGCAGAAGGCTGTGGTAGAATTTGAGCATTCAGACCACACCGATTTGGTCGCAGCAAAGTGGTCAATCTTAATCGAAAAGGATGCTGTACGGGTGGCTAGATCAGATTTGGACAAAGTATCATGGGACACGAGAGATCAGCATAGAGCGCTGCTCTATACTCTGCCAATGGGAACGACTGCTCATGACATCTGGGATTTTATTGGTTCTGTGGGTGGGAAGATGTGTGTCATTGATCGTCATCCTATTACGTATGCTAGGGCTAGGTGTGCTGTTATCTGTTTTGATTCTGCTGAATCATTGAATGCCATTGTGGGAACCATGCCAGTGTTGAGGGGTGCCAATCTACACTGGTCTTGTCTTGTTTCAGCCAAGTATGCCAAGTGTGGGAAATCAGGTCATACGTCATTGGGCTGTGCAATTGGTGGAAGAGTTTCTTCAGGTTTGTCTTCGCGTAAAGTCCTGTCGGATACAGATAAAAGCAGATTGGCGGCCATCTATGCCAAGCGATCAGCTCCAGTTGCTTGTCCAGTCTCTTTTGGTGGTCTCTCTTGGGTAAAGATTGCTAGTGGGTCTTTTTTTCCTTCTTTCTCTGGACAAAATACTTCAGTGGAATTTGGTTCCTCTTCAAAGATAGATCCGTCCCTGCCAGTTTTGATAAAAGTCAATGATAGGTTTGCTGCTCTTGAGTGCAGTCTTGCCAGCCTCATGGAGCAAGTAGGTAAGCTGGCTAAGAGGTTGGATGTACTTGGACCAACAGTTTCCCAGCCAAGCTTTAGATGTCAGCTGTTGGTGACCCCTTCATCACAGAATCAAGGGGCGGATGTAGTGATGAGTGAGAGTTTGGGTGCAGTCACTAGTGGTGAGATTGTTGTGGGAGCAGTGTCTTTCGATGTATCTTTGGTATCCAAGTTGGAAGACAGCATAAAGTGTCTGATAGAAACAGTTCTGGGACTTTCAGCCAAAGTGGACAGTTTTGGGGTGAGTTCAAATTCCTTTTCTTTTTAATGAACAGTTTGGTTTGGAATTTTGCTACTTGCAATGTCAAAGGTATAAACAATCTTGTGAAACAGGACGATATCATTCATTGGCATATAGAGAAGAACAATTTAGTTTCTATTTTTACAGAATCAAAGTTAAGAGAGAAAATTCGCCCCTGGATTGTTAACAAATATGATGGTGTGCGGGTGTTTACCTCTGGTTTGGAATCTGGCTATCTGGGAGCTGGTGTCACTGTCATTATGAATTTTTTCTTGGCAAGACATGTGTGCAAAGTGTCAGAGGTGCCTGGTCGGCTCTTGTCCATTAAGTTACTTTTCAAAAATAAACTTTCGGTGTCTATTCTGGGTCTGTATGCTGGTGCTTCCTCAGCAGTTCGGTTTTCTCAGGCTGGTGAAGTCAACTCTCTCATTGCAAAAGCTGTTAATGAATCTTCCTTCATTGTTCTCAGTGGCAATTTCAATGAAGATGGTTCTCACAGGTGTGCGAGTTTTAAAAAGTGTCTGGATTTGGGTCTGGTTAATGCCTTGGGTGGAAGCTCCTGTGGGAAATTGCCGACTTGGTCTAATTCTCAGGGCGTTGCTAAGACAATTAATTTTATGTTTGTTTCTTCAAATCTGGTCAATGCAATTGTGGGTCGCAATGTGTTTGGCGTTGGGAAATACTTTGATACTGATCATCAGGCTGTCTCAGTGTTAGTGGGTTTGGGTGATCTGCTTGATGTTCAGTTGAATTCTGTTCGCAGACAAGCAAATAGGGATTGCTGGAAGTATGATTGCAAAGGTGCAGATGATGTTAAATGGGCCAAATTTAAGGAAGATACGGTGGCAAATGCTGCTGTATTTCATGACAATTTTCTTGCAGCCAGGGTTCTCTCAGACTTGGATTTGATGTGGGTTGCTCTCCGTAAAGTGATGTGTCTGTCTGCTGAGGTGGTTTTCAGGAAAAAGTGGTTTAAGGAATATGATAAAATTTTTAACAAGGATTCATCCAAATTTCACAAGCTGGAGCTCTTGGTGTCTAAGTTAGTTAGAGCATTTCATATTGATTCTGCTGAGGAGTTTACATCTCTGCTCGACAGGTGGGAAGGTTTGGATTCAGTCAATGCTTCTGCAGTGAAGTCTCTCTTTCTATCAGGTTCCCACTTCAATGCTATTTGGTCAGTTTTGTATAAGGTCAAAAAGTTTTATCACGCATCCAAAATGTCAGAAGTGGAGCGAGTTAGGGAATCTCAAATCAGGTCAGCAATAGATAAGAGGATAAAGAGTTTCGAATTGGACAAAAGTCATATTATTAGGAGTGTATTGGAATGTCCTTTTCACAAAGTAACTTTGGATCATCTGGTTGTTGATGGTGAGTTGGTTTTGGAGCCTGCTCTGGTTAAGGCCAAAGTGGATGCAGTCATGGAGGGATAGACTAGGAAGCGCGATGTAGTTTCTGATGTTACTGGTATCTGGAGTTGCCAATATTAGCCTTTAGAATATGTTTTTAACAACGCTTTTTCTGGTGTAATAAGCTTAATTGATTTTGATGAGATGTCTAGTGTCGTTTTGAACCTGCCTGATGGGAAAGCTGCTGGTCTCTCTAGTATCTCAAATAAGTTGTGGAAACATAGTGACAAATCGGTTTTGGACATGCTTTTAGTGCTTTTAAATGTTTGCTTGGAGTGTGAATCTGTTCCTGGGCCTTGGAAGAAGGCTTGGGTATCGATGATCCCCAAACCTTATGAATGGAAGAATGTTCTCACGAATACCCATCCTATTGCTTTGGTTAAAATGGCTCGCAAAATTCTTTCTAAAGTGCTTTTGGACAGAATTTCTTTGGCTTGTAGTGTTTTTGATGTTCTGAGGGGAAATAATTTTTCTGTTTTAAAAGGCACAACCACACAGTCTCCCATTTTTGCTATTGGTTCGGTCGTTGAGGATGCTTTAGAGAAGAACTGAGAGCTGTGGCTGGTCTTGCAAAACATGCAAAAAGCTTATAATTCTGTTGGCTGGGAGCATCTGAGAAAGAGCTTGGTCAGAATAAAAATGTGTGACAAATTCATTCAGTTTTTTGGTAGCATCCACAATGATCGGGTCAACAGAGTTATGATGAATTTTGGGTTGACTGATGGATATCGGGTACATGATAGTTTAGATCAAGGGGAGGTGTTTTCTCCTCTTCTCTGGCGCATATTTTATGATCCCCTTTTGTGTGAGGTCAAGAGACAAAAAAGTGTATGTGGATATAGGTTAGACTCTTGTTTTGTTGCCAACACTGGCCGCATTGAATCTTGGGCTGGTTTGACTTCTTTCCTTGCTGCTGGTGCTTTCGTCGACGATACAATTTGGATTGGTAGCAGCCAGGCTGCCACCCAACATATTCTCAATGTTACTAGTGAGTTTTTTCAGGTCAATGACATTTCGATCAATAATGACAAAATGGTGGCCATTTCCATTAATTGCAAAGTTTCCAGCCCTCGTTTGTTGATCAGTGGTTTGCCTATTTTGATAGCCAAAAGGGGAGAGCCTCATTGGTACCTGGGTATCTTTCTGTCTACTGAAGGTTTGTCGAAGCCTAGCTTGGCTAAGGCATACTTAGATGTCCAGTTTTTCACCAATCTTGTTCTGAGAAAGGCCATCTCTGATAAGCAGTTCTCGTATTTGGTGTCAGCGGTTCTTCACTCCATAATTGCCTACAGGACTCAATTTAGTTTTGTTTCTATTAGTGTGTGTGCGAAATGGGACACTTTGATTTGTAAAGGTTTGAAGTCCAAATCTGGCCTGCCGCTCGACTTTCCCAATGATGCTATTCATCATCCTTCTCTGTACGGGTTGAAATCTTTTGAACAGGTCCAGGCTGAAAGCAAGTCAGCTGCTGTTGTTTGTTTTGCCAATTCTGTGGGTATTTTGGGCCACCTGTTTGTGCATAGGTCTCATGATTTACAGGTTCTCAACTGGTGCCCTCGTCACTCCCTGCTTTTCCCTTCTTATATTAATATCAGTCCTTTGAATAACTTTTTGGCTGGTGTTGTCTGGATTTTTTTGGGTTGCAATCTTTCTCTGAGTGGTCTCATAACCAAAGCTTTTTGTTTTTAAAAAGGGACCCCAATGTCTATTGTTCTTGACGAGTTAGCTTTTTATAAATGTGTCTCTTCGCTTCGGCAATATGGAATTGTCTTTGTTGAGCAGCTTTGCGATCGAACTGGTTCTGTTTTCAAATGGAGGACTTTTAAGTGGTGAAAGAGACTGGACCCTTAGGGCCCGATTCCTGATTGGTTTAATGCTGCTGTTCACTTTTTGTCTGGTTCTGGATCATCTCCCGTTTGTTCTCTTTTGTCACTGAATGTTGACTCATCTGACGTACTTGTGTCTTGCGAGTTTGATGTTGTTTGCAATCGCTTATTGGAGATTGATTCCAATTGTCTTTCTTTGTTTACAGATGGTTCTCTGTGTGGGCTGGGTACTCTTGGTATAAAGACTGGCACTGCTGTTTTTTTTGAGGACATTGATTTGGGTTTGGGTGTGGAAGTTTCTGGTTTGGTTTCTTCTACCATGATGGAGCTGCAGGCCATTGCTTTGGCTCTCGAGTGTGTCCCTTCTTCTCATTCGGTTAATCTGTTTTCGGACAGCCAGGCCGCTTTGGATGCATGCAGGTCAGAGTTAATATTAGGGCGTCCAGATTTCAGGAATCAGTGTTGGGTTGAACACCGCCATATTTCTAATGTCATTTGTCGCAAAAATTTGGATGTTAATTGGATTAAAGTTAAGGGTCACTCTGGAGTCTTAGGCAATGAGCATGCTGACACTTTGGCTAAGGCTGCAGTGTCTTCTGGTGTGCATCTTCCTCACAAGATCGATGAACATTTTCTCAAGGCTGGAGGTACTGTGGTTTCTGGTAATTCTAGACATTTTGTTTGTGGTGTTTTCTGCTTTATTCACCGTGCACATTGAGAGGTTGGTTCTGGTTCTCGGGTATTGGTGGACAGCCTGCGTGCTGATGTTGATTGGTCCAGATCGTGTTCGGTGTGGCATCCAGACTCTCATTTGGCCGCTGGCTTCACTAGTGCTCGTACTGCTGGTTCTCGGACGTATTTTATGAAGGCATTGCATCATCATCTTCCTGTTGCTGTGCATAAGTGACTTTACAATAAGGGGTATCTCAGTGTGTTGTGTTTGTTCTGTGGCAATGTTGAGATTTCAGATCATGTGTTTTCATGCCCATTCGATGCTGGTGATTGTGCTTGGTTGATGAATGCTCATGCATCTGTTTGGGAGATGCATTCAGATTTATCTCACTCGACTTTATGTGTTTCACAGTTCCGATGCTGTTGTTAGTACGGCTATATGTAAGAGCTTTGTATTCAATAAGTGGTATTGTGAATCTTTTTCTGTTTTCAAGGATGCTAAAACGGCAGCTCAGAATATCGTGGCATTTGTGCGCAAATTCTGTCTTGCATTCCGAGATGATATTTGGCTGGTACGTGCGAAGCACAGAGCTGTTATGAAAAAGGGTGGCCTGATTCCATGTGATGGTTCTATTCCTGTCTCGATTTCTGGTCTTTCTTCAGTGCTCTCATCCAGTGTGGTTAGATTGTTGGGTATGGCTGATGCATTTAGTATTGGTTTTGGGTTTCATGAATCTAGTTTATTCTTTTCTGGTGTAGGTAAATTGGTCTCAGTGCGTATAGGTGTCTAGTGTTGTCCTGACTAGTCTGAATGGCTGGTCACATGTAGAAAGAGCATGATTCATGCCTAGTTTAAATTACTTGTATGATATATTGTACTAGGTAGTGTTTGGACCTCATTCGTTAAAATAAATAAATAAAAAAAAATTAAATAACATAAATAATTTTAGTATAAATAATATTTATAATTTGTTTTTTTTTATTCAATAATAATTATAAAAATCTAATATTATTAAAATAAGGCTAAAAATATATTTATTAAGAACAGTTTAATTATTAAAATAAATTACAATTGTATAAATTTTAATATATACTTAAAAAAAACTTTAATCAATTTTTTTTGTCAATCTCTTGATCATGACGAGAGTAAAAATTTATTGAAGAATTAACAACCTCTTTTTTTCTTTTTCTTTCACCTTTTCATAATTATTTCTTCTAATACACCTGTTTTAGTTGTCATAGAACCAGTAGGCTCTTCTACTGGTGGTTTTGGTTTGGGTTTGGCTGGTTTGGAGACCCACCCACATACTAAAAAGAAATGTGTAAAGAGCATCTACTCTTGTATTACATTATATAAAAAGCCAAAAAAACCTAATGCTAGTGGTGTTTTGGTCAACTTGTCTATTGGCCCTCTGATATTAGAAGATATTGGTATTTCTGGTAATAAGCCTACTGTATTCTGGGGAAGTGAAGTTGGCAGTATTGCTAATAGTATAAGTGATTTCTCAGATATTGAGAATATGGTGAACATAGTTGTCAAAAAAATGAGCTACATTGAATTAAATGAGAATGACAATATAAATAATGCTATGTTGAGAAAAACTTGCATTTAAATATATGTGTTGGGCAATCCTCTGAAGGCTCCAACATTTGACATTATAAGCAATGATAAAAATGTGCTGGGTCTTCTGTCTCCAAAGTTTAATGGTTTCAATCAGCTGCCATCTGTTAAGTCATATGTTCTGAAGAAACATAGCTTTAAACCAGTCAAATTGTTTGCATTGAATGTTGAGTTGTCTGCTGTGCCTGGTGTTACAGTTTAAGAATTTAGCAAAAGAATCATAAAAATAATATAAACTATTCAATCATAATATAGTGCAGTAATAATCTTAGAAAAGTAATGATTAATATAGTAGCAAACACCATCTCGCAATAGTGGCAAGCACCAGTTTACAATAGCAGCCAACACCAACTGGTGATAGCAGCAAACACCAGATTGAAATATCAAAAAGAAAGTATTACAATGTGTTTTCTCATAGAACTACAAACATGTATATATACAGTAGCTTAAATATTGAGAAAAGTCAATCAAGTAATAAAAATCATAACTTATCAAGCAATAGATCCAATTTATCCAACAAACTCCACTTTAAATCATATCTTTAAATAGTACCTTTAAATTAAATATCCCAAGAAACCTTTAAATCAAAAAGAAATGAAAAAAAATATTTAAAACTGAATTATCACAACCCCAAAGTAGTAAGAAACTCACTTGTGTTAATTATTGAATGAAACTATCATTCATCAGTTGAATTCCTTGGAAGAATAATTCCTGATCAAGATTATTCACATTGTTACTAATTGATAAAAGCTTTATTGTGAGAATTAAGAAAAGTGCTAAAGACTATTAATATTCTGTGTTTCTAGATTAGAGAAACACATCAGGCAATTGCAAAGATAGCCTCAGAGAAGACCCCAAACAGTGGGTAGATTTCAGTTCAGCTTCTGAAAAGGAGTACATAAACACACACAACAATCAGGAATTGAGAAATAACTTACATTGCAACATTAAAGAGAAAGCCTTCAATATAACAGTAATATTATCACACAAATAGAATTAAGAAATTCACAAAAGACTGATTGCAATTAAAACGGGATATCAGCAATTAAATATACCAAGAAAACCATCCCATAACATTTGGTAAACCCTACGAGGAAAGGAAATCAAAAAAAAATAATAATTAACAATAATTCATTGCTAAAAAGGAAGAAACAAAAGTGGCAACAAAAACCCCTACTCTTACTGTTCTTGAATTCTGTCATGCTATTTACACACAAAATCAAAGTAATCTTGAATTACCAGAAGGGTGTTGTCTAGCAGAATTTGCCTTCACTTATTATATCAATGCCAGAATAAATTATCATATAAGAAAGGAAGAAGAACCACACAATGCAAAACTTGGATTGTATAGAGAATTATCACAATACACTACAAAGGAAGTAGCAGTAATAGTCGCAACTATTGTCAAAATCTATCAAGAAATTGAGCAATATGCCAATGAAAATTTTTCAATATCCATAGGAAACACTAAGAAATGCACCAACAAAACCAAAGAAAATTTAGAAACTAATCAGAAAAGTAACCAGCAAAAACTAGGAACATCTGCTCAAACACCAAAGAAAACTGTTACTCAATCAATAAAGAAACAATGTATTTATTCACCAGAAGATAAATCATACCATTTTTCACCAGAAAATAAGATACAAATTCCATTAGAAGCTGCATTATCATTAACATCAATTCCACAAATGCCAAGAACTCTTAGTTATACTGATAAAATTAAACAACATAACTGGGAAGACATACCAATTACAAGAAGATATTTATCACTATTCCAAAACCCTTTTTTTCAGCCAAAATTTGGAATGGAGTTTGAAAACCATAAAGAGGAGTCTAAATCGGAATCTGAAAAAGAGACCAGTAAAAAAACAATTATAAGACTGGTCACTGGAACAAGCAGTTAGTCCAGAAACCAAGAAACTTATGATCAAAAGAAAGAACCAGATATAAGGGAAGCCACTTTTAGGAATGCTCAAAGAAATATCATCCCACCTCTTCTTAGACCAATAAGCCCACCAGCAGAAAACAGTGACAAAATGGCCACATCATACATTACAAGACTAACAGATTTCTCAGGAGAGAAAGAAGAAATGGATGTGTACATATGGCTCAGAGAAGCACAAAAAGCCATTCAGGCAAATAACTGGAACAATCAAAGAGCAATTCAAACATTACCTTTCTTCCTGAAAGGCATAGCCGACTTGTGGTATCAAAGCCTAGAAACAAAACTCACAAGCTTCGCCAAATTTAAAAATGCACTCTTAGAGTATTTTAGTAATCCAAATGCCATAATTCAACTACAAAACAAATTCAATACTATCAAGCAAAATACTGATGAAACTGTTACTCAATACTTTGCTTAATTCAATTGAATTTGCCATCAAATTGAAGCAATTGAACAAGGATACTACACTGATTCTCAGGTTTTAAATCAGTTTATTAGAGGATTAAAAAGCAGCATTTTAGGAAAAGTATGCCCTGCCCACCCTAATTTCTTATTAGAAGCCGTTACACTTGCCAAAGCTCTTGAATCAGCTGAGAAAGAAGCTAACCATAGTCAAATGGTTAACATGGTAATGGAAGAAAATAAGACAAAAACATTAAAAAAAAGAGTAATGCAATTAGGGGAGAAACTCTCTAAGAAAATAGAAAGTTATCTCATCCCAGATCCAAGAAGAAATACATACCAACCACTCCAAAGATACAGCCAGGAAGTCAGCAACAGTCAAAATAATTACTTGTTGTGCCAGGAATTCAGAACAGAAATGCATGCCTGCTATTTTTGCAAATGCATAGGACATTTGATTAATCAATGTCGAATGCAAATGATACAGAAAGCACATGAAAATAATTATTACATGCCACCTCAAATGCCCAGAAACCAGTACATACCAATACCATGCCAATATTTTACCACATATCAAAATCAAGAAACTTACTAGCAACAGTCCATGATAGCCAACCCAAATTGGTGTCTCAAGCCCCAAAATTAGCCCATGTAGAACCAGAACGTATTGGTCCAGAGAAATCCAAACTGCGCTAAAACCAGTTAGCAAACCAATCCAAACTACCAAAATTATCAACAAACTTATCTTAATATGGTTAATCATCAGGTTAATAACTAGATTAATAATTACTATCTAAAAATATGATGGCTAATTATATGACATTAGGAGCTAATACATATGATAACTAATAAAAAGTATGAGTTTCAATTATAACAATACCAACCCAAATAATCAGCAAAAATTAGGTATAAATAAATACACTATTTTCAAAACAGAGATATCTTTAATCAACATAAACAATTATTTCTTGGATTAAAATATTCAAAATGTTTTTTATACTCTTCATAAATATTGGATTAAAAACTATTCAAATATTACTTTGATTATTAAATAACAGACCACTATAACTGATAATAATAGAATACATACTGTTATTAAACCAAAAAAAACCATTACCAGAAAAGAAAAAATTGGTAGCAAAATGAATAAATATATGCTAAAAAGTATAATAACAATGATATTTTTACTTTTTAACACAATTGAAAAAACAATCCAAGAAATCTTGTTTATAAACAAAAACTTGTCATATAAAAGACAATTAAACTTCTATGGTTATCTTGGTGAAATTATAGAAGATATAAAACTTATGAAGAAAACAACTTTAAAGATACAGGTAGAAATTTTAGACATTATATAGTTAAATGTTTCAAGAGTTTTGACTATTGCTAAAAAAACCAAAACTTTTATACAAAGATTTGGTTTCTTGGATACAAATCTCATTTTACCTTAGGTATTATATATTTTATCTACAAAAAACTTTAATAAACAAGTTAGTTTTAAGCTAGACAAAACTCTTTAATTAAATTATCTCATAAATAGCTTGATTTTGCCAGAGTTCAATCTCTTTGGAGAGGATAATGTTATGGTTAAAATCCATACTTTTTATTAGTTAACATATGTATTAGTCACTAATATCATATAATTAGCTACTCTATTTTTAGATAGTAATTATTGACTTGATCAATAACTTGACTATTAACCTAATCATTGATCTAATCATTAACTTGATCAATAACTTGATTATTAATCTTATCATTGACTTGATCATTAACTTAGTCATTGACCACTTTCAATAGCTATATAAGTAATAAGTTTTTTAGCTATAAAAAAACATAATTAAAGTAATAAAATAAAACTTACTATCAATTATTTTCTTTTATATTGCTTATTTTTTTTTTCCTATTTTCAAATATCTGAACATCTTAGAATAAAAAATTACTTGTTGGCATTCACATATCTTATCTTTTTTTTTTCTTGATTTGTATTGTTAGAATTAACTTAAGAAGCAATTGCTTGCTTTTGTAATTTATTGAATAAAAAAACAATTAAAAAGCATAACAATACCTGTTATTAATTCTAAAAATTATTGAGTTGAGACATAGAATAATAGCAGTAGTATTATTTTGTTGACAATTACAGACTATTCTTTTATTTTCAGATTTCCAGAAAAATTTTATAACTGTGATTTTTATAAGACTAATTATGCTATTGAATTTTTACTTATTCAATTTATTTTTATATTGTAATTATCTCTTTGATTATTTTCATCACTTTATAATTCTGTTTTCTCTTGCTATCTATTAATTTGTTACTTCAATTTATAATAATATATAACAACTCTACTTTTCAACTTACCAAAATAAATTTATTGTCAGTATTATTCAATATTATTAAAGATTTAAAATCTAAAATAATAGAATTTAATAACCCAAATAGTCCAAATATTAATATATTTGATAAATATAATTTTCAAAATAAAGTATAAAACTATTTTAATAAGTTTGAGTAGACAAAAAAAAAAAAACAGCTAAATATATGGTCTTAAAATATGTGTTGTTACTCATAGAATATAGAAATTAAATATTAGTACATAAATTAGCCAATCAAAATAGACATAGTAAAAGTGGAATTCCAAGATTCTTTTTAGAGAAATTGCAGAATTCCAGAATTACAGAATTCCTGTATGAAAAATTACAGAATTTCAGAAATTCTAGGATTCTTGGCTAGAAAATTGAAGAATTCAAGGAATTTTATACAATGAAATTTATGTATATATAGCAGTAGTATCAAAAGCTAGAAAATTAGTCAAGAAAACTTAAAATCAATTAGACTTTTAAAGTTTATTAGACTTACAGATCATAATTATTAAATATTCTTCCTTTAAAAGATAGAATATTATAACTTGAAGTGAAATTACTTTCATATTAATAAAATTATCTATTATTTTTAAATCCATGTTATTGTTGTTTGTTTAAAAATCTAATCACTTTTCTATTTATTAACACTTCATGTTGATAAAATCCAATACTTAATCATACTAAAACAATAGCTCTTGATTATAGCTATTAATGAAATACTAATTTTTTATTTTTTTTTCTTTATTTCTTTATTTTCTTTTATTCTTTTTATTTTATTTTATTTTATTTTGTTGTTTATTAAATTGATTAAAAAAATTAAGCACTGAGTTATTGACATCATGGATAGCTTGGTAAAAGACCCAGAAATAAGAGTATAAGATTTATAAATTAACAAATAGCTTACCAGAAGAGCATGACTGCCAAAATAAACCAGCCATCATGTTGAAGAAAAAAATTTAATGGAATTGCAATTTTGGGAGGCTACTGATAAAACAACTATTAAATCTTTGTCTATTATACAAAAGACTCAACCAAAACCTTTAGATAACCAAAACCTTCAAATATTATCAACCATATTAGTTATTAAGCACCAAGTTATGCATTTGTTATTTGATTTAAAATCCCAAATAATCACTTGTAATATTTGGTGCTCCCTGTAAGGTATAATCCAACAGAGAACCAGTACTAATAACAACCATGCAGAAAAGTGGCAAACCAAAAAAAAACAAAGAAAAATCACTTAAGATTTGTGAAATTTTTATTTTACCATTACTTTTGTAAAACTTGTTAAATTAAAAACTCTAATTATTCAAAACCTGATTATTAAAACCCCAAACATTTGAAACTTACTATTGTTATGGGTAAACTTGGTGGGGTATAGTGATAATATTTGGTGCTCTAATTTAGTGTTCTAAGATTGTATGTTTTTCATAGGGTTGATGTTTATCAGTCTTTAAAGGTCTTTTCTGAATGTCAATTTACCTGTTGAGTTTTTTGGTTATAAGACACAGAGGTTTGATTTTTGCTGATTGCAACTTCTTTAAAAATGTAAACTATTTTTTTCAAGCTAACGAGCACAGTTGTTAAGATCTGGTATTATCTTTTTACTCTTCTAGTAAGCTAACAAGATAATGTTAATATCCAAAACTTAGAAAGAGCCTTTCTCTTTTACCAGGCTATCATGAAGTCTATTTCCAGACAGTCAATTTTTCTATATTGCTGCTTTACAAGAAAAAAATAAAAAAATAAAATAAAATAAAAGAAAATAAAAGAAAATAAAAAAATAAAAAAAATAAAATAAGAAATAAATGTCCTGTCAATAGCTATGATCAAGAGCTATTGTGCCAGCAGATTAAGTAATAGATAATAACATGAATTTGAAAAATTGAAGAGATATTTTATTGATATAATTCCATTTTGGTTAATAGCAACTATCTTTGAAAGAAAGAGTATTTAATAATTATGACCTGCGAGTCTAATTGACTCTGAAAGTTTAATTGACTTCTGAAAGTTTAATTTTCTTTTTGGATGTCTTTTTAACTTCTACAGCTACTCATTTTATACATTCTTTTTGTTTTATAAGATTGTTTCTGATTGTTTTATTATTGCTAATTATTGCTTTGCTATTTTTGTAATTGCTTCATTTTTCTATGTTATTACTAGTTATTCTATGTTATAATATGTTATCTGGTGTTATTATATGTTATTCTGTGTTATCCTACATTATAATGCATTATCTTGTATTATCCTGCATTATTCTAAGTTATAATGTATTATTCAACATTATTGTATGCTATTTTGTGTTATGTCACGTTTTGGTCATGTTTTTTCATAACTTTGAATCAGTTTTTCTACTCAGGTAACATTATCTTTTTCTTTTAAAATTGAGCTTCTGCAAAATCATAAATTTTTTTTTGTATTAATGTTGTTGCTGTAATTTCTATTGCTATTTTTAAATCTAATTTTATATGTGACTGGGGTTTTTTTTTAACTATAGTGGTCTGTTTAGAATATTCAAGTTTAAATCTTGCATCTGTATGTCCTCATTATTATTGCTGAATTAAGTTAATTTCTGTTCTATTGTAAGATTTAAAAACATGATATATTGTTTGGTGTTTAAAGTAAAGTTTGAATCATTGTTGTCATTGTTGGTGGAGTTTGAATTATTGTTGTTATTATCAGTGGAGTTTGAATTGGAATTAAATTCCGATTCCAATTCTTGCTGATTGGTTTATCTTCCTTGGAATTTGAATATATGATGCATAGAAGTAGATTGTAACTTGGAGCTGTTAGGTGAGTTTTGATGATTTGTTAATCAATTTTGGTACTACTGATTCTCAAATTCCTTTTTTTTCTCTAAGTTTTTTTTGTATTAACACTTTCTCAATGCTGACTTTTGGCATGAAAAAAGGCAATCTTCACACCAGTAAGTATGAATCTGAGTAGTTTTTTTCTGGAATTTTTCCAATGGGTTTTTAAATAATTGGAATTTTGAATTTCTAAAGGTTTGATGAGTTTTATCTAAGGTAAGTTTCCTTGTACAATAGCAGGGTTGAACTTATTAGGTTTTAAATATTTAAGTTTTGAATGATCAAGTTTTGAATAATCAGAGTTTTAACTTTAACAAGTTTTACCAAAGGTAAGTTTTTTTCTACACTAGCAGGGTTAAAATTTATCAAGTTTTGAATGTTCGGATTTTGAATTATTAGGTCTTAAAGAATTGGAGTTTTAACAAGTTTTATTGAAGGTAAGTTTCTTTATATAATAGCAGAGTTGAAATTATTGGGTTTTGAATAATTTTTGAAGTTTTTAATTTAATAAGTTTATTATAGATAAGTTTTTTATACAGCAGAGTTGGAATTATCAGGTTTCAAATAATTTTTGGAGTTTTTAATTTAACAAGTTTATCAAAAGTAAGTTTTTTATATAATAGTAGGGTTGAAATTATCAGTTTTCGAATAATTTTTGGAGTTTTAATTTTAACAAATTTTTAATGAATTTATTAATAGTAATTTTTGAATGTTCAGAGTTTTAATGATCAGATCTTGAATAATTGGAGTTTTAATTTAACAAGTTTTTTAAAGGAAATGCTAAAATAAAAATTTTATGAATCTTAAGTAATTTTTTTCTTGTTTTTTCTTGGTCTTTCACTTTTGTAAATTTCTGGGATGTTCTGTCTTTGTGGATTTTATAACTTTACAGGGAGCACCAAATATTATGAATAAACTTGGTAAAGTATGGTAATAACATTTAATGCTCTAATTTAGTGTTCTAAGGTTGTATGTTTTTTACAGAGTTGATATTTATCAGTCTTTGAAGATTTTTTTTGGATGTTAATTTATCTGTTGAGTTCTTTGGTTATAAGACACAGAGGTTTGGTTTTTGCTGATTGCAACTTCTTTAAAAATGTGAACTATCTTTTCCAAGCTAATGAGTGCAGTTGTTAAGATCTGGTGTTGTCTTTTTGCCTTTCTGGTAAACTAACAAGATAATGTTAATATCCAAAACTTAGGAGGAGCCTCTTTCTTTTATCAGACTATCACAAAGTCTATTTTCAGACAGTCAATTTTTCTATGTTGCCACTTCACAAAAAAAAAATAAAAAAATAAAAAAAAAATAAAAAAAAATAAAAAAATAAAGAAAATAAAATAAGAAATAAGTGTCTTGTCAATAGTTATGATAAAGAGCTATTGTGCCAGCAAGTTAAGTAGTGGATAATAACATGAATTTAAAGAATTGAAGAGATATTTTATTGATATAATTCCATTTTTGTTGATAGCAACTATCCTTGAAAGGAGAAGTATTTAATAATTATAACCTGTAAGTTTAATTGACTCTGAAAGTTTAATTGACTTCTGAAAGTTTAATTTTCTTTTTGGATGTCTTTCTAACTTCTACAGCTACTTATTTTATACATTTTTTTTGTTTTATAAGATTGCTTTTAATTGTTCTGTTATTGCTAACTATTGCTTTGCTATTTCTGTAATTGCTTTATTTTTCTATATTATTACTAGTTATCCTATGTTATAACATATTATCTGGTGTTATTACATGTTATTCTGTGTTATCTTATATTATAATATATTATCCTGTATTATTCTAAGTTATAATGCATTATCCAATGTTATTACATACTATTTTGTATTATGTTATGTTTTGGGCATGTTTTTTTATAACTTTGGATTGGTTTTTCTACTCAGATAACACTGTTAATAAATTTGTTAAAAAACTTATTAAATTAAAAACTTCAATTATTTAAAACCTGATTATTAAAACCCTAGACATTCAAAAATTACCATTGATAAATTTGTTAAAACTCATTAAATTAAAAACTCTGATTATTCAAAACCCAATCATTAAAAACCCAAACATTTGAAACTTACCATTAATAAATTTATTAAAAACTCATTAAATTAAAACTTCGATTATTTAAAATCTGATTATTAAAACTCCAAACATTCAAAAATTACCATTGATAAATTCATTAAAACTCATTAAATTAAAAACTCTGATTATTTAAAACCCAATCATTAAAACCCCGAACATTTAAAACTTACTGTTAATAAATTCATTAAAAACTCATTAAATTAAAACTTTGATTATTCAAGACCTGATTGTTAAAACCCTGAACATTTGAAAATTACCATTGATAAATTCATTAAAACTTATTAAATTAAAAATGTTAATTATTCAAAACCTGATCATTAAAACCCCAAACATTCAAAAAATTACTATTGATAAATTTGTTAAAAACTCATTAAATTAAAAAATACTGATTATTCAAAACCCAATCATTAAAACCCTGAACATTCAAAAAATTACCATTGATAAATTTGTTAAAACTCATTAAATTAAAAAATGCCAATTATTCAAAACCCAATCATTAAAACTCCGAACATTCAAAACTTACCTTTGATAAATTCATTAAAAACTTGTTAAATTAAAATGCCAATTATTCAAAACCCAATTGTTAAAACTCCAAACATTTGAAACTTACCTTTGATAAACTCATTAAAACTCTGATTATTCAAGACTTGATCATTCAAAAACTCAAACATTCAAAACCTGATAATTTTAACCTGCTATCATACAAAAAAACTTACCATTGATAAAACTTATTAAACTTTTAGCAATTTAAACTCCAGAAATTATTCAAAAATCCAAACATTCAAAGTTCAATAAATTCCAAATTCACGATTATACAAAGAAACTTACCTTTGATAATCCAATAAAATCTAATTCTCACAGTACCAATAAATCAGCAAAACTCACCTGATGATTCTGAGTAAGAATATTGGAACAAAGTCACAATCAACTCCCATGTGTCATATATTCAAAGAAGAGCCAATTAGCAAGAACAAATAGGAATCAGAATCAGAACTTAATTCCAATTTAAACTTCACTAATGACAGCAATAATTCAAACTTCACTAATGTCAACAACAATTCAAACTCTACTAATGACAACAATGATTTAAACTCTGTTGATAATGACAACAATTCAAACTCTGTTGATAACAACAACAATTCAAACTCCACTAAATAACAATGATAATTCAAACTCTGCCAACAACAAATTCAAACTCCACTTCAAACACCAAATAATATATCATGCTTTTAGATCTTACAATAGAGCAGAAATTAACTAAATTCAATGATAATAATAAGGGTATTATGTCTGAACATACATAATACAGATACAAAATTTGAAATTGGAGACCACTATAGTTAAAAACCCCAGTCATGTATAAAATTAAAAAAAAAAAACAATAGAAATTACAACAACAACATTAATACAAAAGAGAGATTTAGAAAATTTCACAGGAGTTCAATATTAAAGGAAAGAATAATATTACTTATAGAATATAGGAATTAAATATTAGTACATAAATTAGCCAATCAGAATAGACATAGTAAAAGTAGAATTCCAAGATTTCTTTTAGAGAAATTGCAGGATTTTAGAATTACAGGATTCTTATATAAAGAATTACAGAATTCCAAGAATTCTAAGATTCTTGGCTAGAAAATTGAGGAATTTAAGAAATCTTGTATAATGAAATTTATGTATATATAACAGTAGTATCAAAAGCTAGAAAATTAGTCAAAAAGACTTAAAGTCAATTAAACTTTCAGAGTTTATTAGACTTGTAAATCATAATTATTAAATACACTTTCTTCAAAAAATAGAATACTATAACTTGAAGTGAAATCACTCTTATATTAATAAAATTATCCATTATTCTTAAATCCATGTTATTGTTGTTTGTTTGAAAATCCAATCACTTTTCCATTTATCAATACTTTATGTTAATAAAATCCAATACTTAACCACACTGAAACAATAACTCTTAATCACAGCTATTGATAGAATACTAAGTTCTTATTTTCTTTTCTTTATTTCTTTATTTTCTTTTGTTGTTTACTAAATTGATTAAAAGGATTAAGTGCTGAGTTATTAATGTCATAAATAGTCTGGTAAAAAACCCAGAAATAAGGGTATAAGATTTATAAATTAATGAATAACTTATCAGAAGAGCATAACTACCAGAATAAACTGGTTATTACACTAAAGAAAAAAATTTGACAGAATTGTAATTCCAAAAGACTACTGATAAAACAACTATTGAATCTCTGTTCATTATATAAAGGACTTAACCAAAACCTTCAGATATCATTAATTATATTAGTTATTAAGCACCAAATTATGGGTTTGTTATTTGATTTAAGACTCCAAATAATCATCTGTAATAGTGTATAAACTATTTTCTTGTGAAATTATAGACACTACCAAACTCTTTTATAATATTATTTAATGACTTTTTATTGACAATATATGTTATAATAAAAGAATATTATAAAAAAAGACAAAATGTTTAGAAAGATTACAAGTCAATTGAAAAAATGTTTTAATAGATAAAATTACTATTTTTTTTTATGCTTTTTGGCCAATTTAATTAGAAAACTGCTTTAATTTTTATGATAACTGCTATTAATATTAATAATAAAAAACTTTATAATATTGTTATGATTGAGACTTATACTTCTTATTAATTATCACATGTATTAGCCACTGATGTCATATGATTAGCCACACTATTTTTAGAAAGTGATCATTGACCTGATCAATGACCTGACCATTAACCTAACCGTCGACCTAATTATTAACCTGATCAATGATCTGATCAATGACCTGATCATTAACCTGATTATTGACCTGATTATTGACCACTTTTGATAGTTATATAAGTGATGAATCTCTTAGTTATAGAAAAGCATGTAATAACAAGTATCTAAATAATCAAAAATAAATAAAATAACAATTTTCATCTTAATTTTTCTCCTATCACTAATTTTTTTTTTCCTACCTTCAAGTATCTGAACATCTTAAAGATAAAAAATTACTTGTTGGCCTTTTTCTGACATATATAATTGTAGCATTTGAAGATTATTTGAATAAACATAACTGAAAAACACAAGTTGATATCTGATATTGAATTCTAAGAGTGCTGATGTAAGGCATAGAATTATACCAGTGGTGATCAATTGTTGACAGTACGGACTATCCCTCTACCTTCAAATTTCCCAGTTATCTTTGAAAAGAATAGCAACTGAGATATTTTATGAGACTGATCTTGCACATTGAATCCATACTCATTCAATTCGCTCTTTAAAGTTGAATTCCCCTTTGATTATTTCTATCACCCTACAATCCTGTTCTCCTTTGCTATCCATTAGCTTGTTACTCCAACCCATAACATAAAAGTAGTGCTTCCTGTGAGATTGTCAAAATCCACTTTGTTTTTTATTGTATGAGTGATTATTCATATCTGTCACAATAATCAAAAGAACACTTTAAAGCATACAACAAAAACAATCTAGACTTTATTGAACTTAATTCTTTGCCCCTCTGCTTGATTTGTTTCCCCATTGAAGAACAATCCAGCAGACAATTCCAAGACTTTTGGAACTGGTTCCTGAATGAGCATTCAGCTGAAATCTACACAGCTTATACAACTTATTACTTTGACCAAGCTTATTTTGAAGACAACTTTGAAGAAAAAAACAACAGTATCAATCAGCTCTTATATTCTACAACCTTTGAACAACAGCCTCCTGATCTTGAATATCTGAATCATCAAATTTACATTTGGATTGCTGACCATTAATCAATAGTAACTCCCTTTGAAACAGAAGAAAAAAGCTACCAAACAGCCCCTATTTTTGATCTCTTCTTAAGTGAATCAGAGCACTTCACACAAACAGTTACCCCTAAATCAATAGCTAATGACCCCATGTAAACAAACATTCTGGCCACTCTCCAAGATATACAAACTGCTCTAAAAGAAGAAACAATACCCCACTACCACTATTTAGAGATGATACACAAGATCCAATTGAATAATTGAATGATTTTGAAAGAGCTGCCACAGCCAACCAGTATGATGAAGAATACAAGTTCCAAATCGTTGATGGCTACCTTCAAGGCTCTCCTGCTACCTGGTTCTCACAGGAAACTGATGCTAATGCTCATCAAAGAATCATTAGATGAATGCCAGCAAATGCCGGAGAAAACAACACTTCTTTCACAACCCAGTTTGAAAACAAGTTCAGAACTCCAATCTTGATATCCAAATAGTACATGGAATTAGAAAGAAGAACTCAAGGCCCTGGTGAAATTGTAACTGAATATGCTAAAGCAATCAGAAAGTTAATCAAGCATGTAGACTCTAGAAGAAATTGGACAGAAGAGCAAAAGATTCATTCCTTCACAAAAAAATTGAGAACCAATTTATCTTATGCTCTTTGCCTCTTTTGGCCCTGAAAGACAATCCTACAATAAACATGACCATTGAACTTGCCCAATGAATTGAAGACAACCAAAAAATACATTTGGGATCTATATTTCTAGTTTTTGCTCTTGCTTCTGTTATGGTTCTTGCTCCTTAAATGGCTGCTGTCTCTTTTGCTGCCCAAACTCAAGATTCAAATGAACAATTAATTGATAGACTCACAGCCAATCTTGCCTGGTTATTAAAACCTTTGGCACAAGCAGTTAGAGATAACCAACAACTACAAAGAACCAGATATGAACCACATTTTAATTAGCCCCAGCAACTTCCTTATCAAAAACAGCAAAATCATGGTCCTTCTGTATGTTATAGATGTGGATTAACTGAACATTTCTCAAGAGATTGCAACAATCTTCCTTTATCTCCTCCAGTTCCCAAAAATAATGACAATTAAAACAATAGACCCATTAACAATAATGCTCTCAATCAAAGACCCAACCATACCAACATCAATTTCTTTGGAGAGGATCCTCTAGTTGAAGCCACAGTCTATCAGTCTTTAAACTGATAGGTGCACTTTCAAAGAGTGAGAATGCAAGCCAACCAGAAAAAAATCCCTTTTTTGCTTTTAACTTAACTGATAATAATCATAACATGGATGAATTAGCAATCAACACTTTTGAATCAACCAGAAAAAAGAAGAAAGCCAAGGTTGATTTCATTCTAGATCCTAACAAAGCCTCAACTTCCACTGCTGATAACAATGAGCCACCAAAAACCAAAGTTTTTAAGAACCCTCCAAAGTTAAAATTCCCAAAAATTGTACAAAAATTTGGACCTTATTCTGTTGTCAAAGATCTCATAAAAACCCCAGCACACATTACCTTTGGCCAGTTAATGACCCATCTACAGTTCAGAAAAAATCTCTACAAATCTCTAATTCCCAAAAAGAAAACACCAAAGACCAATAAACACTCTTGTTAAGCTGGATTTACTGACAACAACAATGTCACTCCTCTAATTTGCAAAGCACAAGTGGCTGGTTACTTCATTGACTTGATCCTAGACAGTGGATTATCTGTTAGTGTAATTGCCAAACACTTCCTTAAAGCAATTGGCAGAAAAATTGATGAGCCTTCCACTCGACCAATAACCAATATACATGGTGACAAGAAGAAAGATCTGGGCATTGCCAAAGCTATTTCTGTTCACATCAATGGCATCAGTATAGAAACTGACATAAAAGTTTCTGAAGCTAAAGAATACACCATTATTGTTGGCAATAAGTGGCTCAAGAAAGCAAAAGCCTTACTCGACTATGAACTTTGTAAGCTAATCATAAGATATGGTGAAAAATCCATTGTGGTTAAATATCACTATTGGACAACTCCTCCAGCAACCAAACAAAATCAAGAAGATGAGCAATCAGAGGAATCAGATAATGAAGAGAGTGATAAAAAAGATGAATAAGAAAAACAAGAAGAAACTGCTGAACTCACATATACCATTTTCACCAACAATGGCAGGCCACTAAACAATATTAAAGCTGATAGAAAGGGAATCATTATGAATGGCAAGCTGATCTGCTGGCCCTACTATGATATCTTTAGAAAAACCTTTGACCAAAAACCTGGCAAGAAAGCCAAGTATTATTATTGGTGATATGGTTCTTGTGCCCAGTGCTGGTGCAACCAACCCTTGTATTCTCCAAGTGATGAATGCAAATCATACCTGATCTATTACAAAGATTGGGAACCAATCAGTTTGATACCTAGAGAAGAATTGAAAGAATTCCAAAAATCCTTTGAAAATGAACCACCTGAGATCCAATCACTAGTTGTAGAACAAAGAGAATCCTCTTCAGAAGAAAAAAAAATAAACATTGAAAATTTGCTGACTAGAAACAGCCCAATTATCTCAAAAGAAGGTAATACTCCTGGATGATATTACTCATAGAAATATAGGGAATATATATTAGCATAGTTATTAGCCAATCAGAAGTAAACATAGTAAATGTGGAATTCCAGGATTCCTCGCAGGAATTGCAAGATTCCAGAAATTACAGGATTCTCATGAGGAATTGCAGGATTCCAGAATTCTAGGATTCCTCTCAAAAAGAATTACAGGATTTCTGTTATGAAGAATTGAGGAATTGAGGAATCTCAATTATGTATATATAGCAGTAATATTAGAAGCTGAAAAAAGCAGACTTCTCAGTTTAGATTTCATCTAGACAACCTTTCAAACACAATAAATAACTATTTGGTATCACAAACTTAATTCCACTATTAACACTCCATGTAGATAGTAATTGATACTTAAACACATTGGAACAATAGCTCTTGATCATGGCTATTGATGAGATACTGACTTGCAAAATTACCTTGGCTTATTCATGATTTTCTTTTATTCTTTTCTTTATTTTATTTTATTTTGATTTTATTGTTGTGCACTAATTGGTTAAATAAAGTGCTAGATTACTGACATTAAAAATTGCCTGGTAAAAGACCTCTGTGAGAGGGTAGGACATGTACAGAAGATATGAAATACTTACCAGAGAATTGCTGGCCATCACGCCGAAAGAAGAATTGACAGAATTGCGATTCTGGGAAGCTATGAATAAAACAACTATTGAATCTCTGTCCATTATACAAAAAACTCAAACCAAAACCTTCAGATACAAAACCTTTAGATTAATAACATCAACGTGAATAACTTTTAGCACCAAGTTACAGATTTGTTATTTGATTCAACACCCCAAATACTCATTCATAACATTTGGTGCTCCCTGTGAGGTATAATCCTACAGAGAACCCACATCAACAATTCCATCCAAAAATGACAGAATCAGAAAACATCAGAGCAAACCATCTAGGATTTGTGAAATTTTTATTTCAATATTACTGTCAACATTTGGGATTAACCCATAATCACATATCAGCAGAATCAGCTTTTAATTTTTACGTCAACAAAAAAATTGCTTATCTGTTGGAAACATCCATGAATATTGAATCAGCAAGAGAAACTTTTTACAATGAATTAATTCAAAACACCAGTCTACTCACAAATCATAATTTCACATCTATCATTACTAAGATCAACAAAGAAATTGAACACCACATACAGCAAAGATACCCAATTACTTACACAAGTAAAGGCAAAGAAAAACTACAAACACCAGCAGTAACACCTCAAAGGATACAACCACCCACTTGGAAAAAAACTAGAGTTGAGTCCCCAAACAACCCATTCTACCACTATACTCCTGAAAGTGCCATCAATATATTATCAACAGACGCATCTACATCAAATGCAACATCAACATTTAAATGTTTCTCATTTCAAAGTAAACAAAAGAAAGAGGATTTACTAGGACCATACAGCGAGTATTTTGAAAGATTTAAATCTCAATCGCCAACGCCATCAGGATTTTGATCACCACCACCTTAACCAAATTTCGGAATTGTAAGTCCATAGAAAATTACTGAATTGAAAGAAGAACAAGAAGTAGAAGAAGAAGAAGAATCTGAGGATCACGAATTTACTTACTAAAACCCGATTCTAGAAAACCCAGAAAGTGAAACTTCAAACTTTTAAATCCAGCC
The DNA here is from genome assembly GCA_016748015.1 of Geosiphon pyriformis. Taxonomy (NCBI): domain Eukaryota; kingdom Fungi; phylum Glomeromycota; class Glomeromycetes; order Archaeosporales; family Geosiphonaceae; genus Geosiphon; species Geosiphon pyriformis. Next base: position 158,539 of record JAAOMT010000778.1, read on the forward strand.
AAATTTAAACAATCAAGAAAATGACACTCCGAATATTCAAACACCACCAAATCAGAATAATCCAAACTCCAAAGTAATTAATCAATACTTACCTCTAGTTATTATCATCGATCAACCACCTGTTGAACCAATTGGCCAGCCCATCCAACTACAGAACTAGCAAAATCAACAACCACCACCAGTACTGCCTCAACAACAATAACAACTTTCACTACTACAGCAACAACAAATGGCTTATGCATCCATCACAAAACTCAACAAATTCAATGGTAAAGAAGACAATGCCCAAGTCTGGTTAAATGACGTAGCCAAAGCCATTACAGCCAATAATTGGGATGATGCTAGAGCGATGCAAGCAATCCCTTATTTTCTTCAGAATACTGCTGATGCATGATATCAAAGTCTTGCTGTCAAACCCCAAAATTTTAATGGATTCAAAACTGAATTCTTGTGGTACTTTAGCAACAATAATAGTATCAACAAATTAACCAACACCTTTACAATGATCAGACAAGAAGACACTGAAGTAGTCACTACCTACTTGGGATGCTTCCATAGAAATCTATGCCAAATATAAGCCATCCAAGCCAACTATTTCACAGCACCACAGATTTTAAATCAATTTATTAGAGAATTGCATAGTAGCATCCTACAACAAGTACGTCCAATGCATCCAGTGGACCTTCCAATCACAGTTACATATGCCAGAGATTTTGAAGCAGCTGAATTAGAAGCTAATTACGCTCAAGCTGTAAATCTAGCAATGAATAGATCATCTGAATTGGATTCCAAATTGAAGCAATTCAGTGATTCAATTAATCAGAAATTAGAGGAATACTTAGCTGACAATCGCATAATTTATCAATCTCCTCAATAGTGTAATAATCAGGGAAATGTGAATTGTTTCCAAAATTAGTCACGTCTATCATTGTCATCCAATCAGTCATGGCAGCCAGAGATGTGCATCTGCCACAACTGTGGTAAACAAAGGCACATTAAAGCCAACTGCCATACTTATAGCAATTCACGATTGGGAAATCAATATAGAAACTCTGATTGCCGGTTCTAGATTCTGAACTATCACCCGAATCAAGACCAATACCAACCCACTTACCTGCTTATGACACACCAACCAATTTATTAACTGCCAGTTTATCAACTACAGTTACAAGCAATTTATCAGGTGCAGCCACAAGTAATATATCAACCACAGCCACCAGCAATCTATCAAACACCCACCATTTAAACACTACCAGCAAACCCAGCTCAAATGACATTAGGAAACCCAAGATTGAGGATTACCCAAAACTGGAAATTGGCAATAGTTGTACATCAACCAATCCCCAGCTCTTTTCACCAACAATCAGGATCTCATCAGTGGAATTTGGGCACCAGTCCCACCCAAAACCCGAATTCTCAACACTATTTAAGCCTCCTGGTAACTCCAGAAGATGTCACATCCAGCAATCCGGAAATTAAACAACAACAACTACCTACCAATAATATTCTATCTGCTACAATCACCAAAAATAAATCTTTAGATGCCATCTTTCCATTCGAACTCGAAGAATTGTCAAATGTGCTATTATTTAGTGAAGCTGTACTTGAAGAGAAACTGATCACTACCATGTATACTGATGCCAAGATTGATGGCCACTTCATCAAATTAATTCTTAACAGTGGTTCAGCAGGCAGCATCATCACATGACAACTCATGAATCAATTAGATTGTCAAGTTGATCATGCTACCAGTGCTAGGATTATCACCATGAATAGAGCCACCAAAACCCCAATTGGCAAAATCAATGACTTCCCAATTGAAGTCAATGGCATCATAGTATCCATCAAAGTTCTAGTGATGGAAGCCACCTAATATTAAGCTTTAGTTGGTAATGACTGGCTATCCAAAACCAATTTTATGCTCAATTGGATGACTCAAGAACTAGTACTCAGCCAGAATGATCAACACACACGAGTCCCAGCAATGTGTGGCCATTTCAAACCCAGCAATGTCAAGACAACAACACTGTTTATTGAATTTGAGGAGGAAGAAAACAAACCAATGTGGAAAGCATATCAAGTATCATGGGCTAATGTTAATTACAACAAACTGCTGCCAATACTTTCCTGGGACAACAACAACAATGGAAAAAAAAAACAAAGAGCAAAACTTATCTGGGAAACAGATAACCTGACTTGAACTGATAATGATGAACCGACATTGAGCTGGGAATGAGAAGAAAACAAAGAAAGCAATAAAGGGAAGAAAAAAGAGAAGGAAGAAAAAACAACACTTACCAACACTACTGCTCATAACTTATACACCTATTCATCACTACCAACTAATTATTATTGACCAAAGCTGATATGTGTTAATTGTGGCAAGAAATTGTTGTCAATAGATGCATACTATGATGATGATGAGGAATATTTAATGGCCACCAGATTCTACTGCCACACATGCATCATAGAGTGCTTTGGATGACCGAAACAATGAGGAAAGTGGGACAATCAACTATGTCTTGCATGTGGAACTATCTTACTTGACGAAGGAATGTGGAATAACATTCCTGAGTGGGGAGGAACATGTGACGAGACATGCCAATACACCATCTTGATAAATGACTAGATATGCAAGGGAACACCAATCAACAACACATGGAAAAAAGCACTACAATAATTGGAAGGGTACTTACATGATGAACATGAACTCTGGAGAATGACAAATGTGAAGGCAGAAGGTGTGACAACCAGTGAACTACTAGAAATCAAAAACAACCCCCTATCTCTGTTTGAACCTGAATACATCCTAACATTTGACATATTCGGCAACATTAAGGATGATTTGAAAGAATTCTACGAGCCCTATTAACGGTTGACACCTACTTGAGAAGAACAAGAGCAATGGTTGGAAGAAATAAACACTTGACTATGTAACTACTGTTTAATTTCATATGACTTCCAATATTGTAATGAGTGTGACCTCATTTACAATCTGTCACCACACATAATTTACACAATCCCAGAGGAAGAGGAATTAATCAGCAGCTGTGCATCAGAATCAGAATTGATTTTTAATCCTGATTCAAACTCCAACAATAATGATGACGAAAACACCAGTTTCAGTTCCATCCAATATGGTGATAACAATGACAATGATTCCAACTCAGATTTAAACCCCAATTCAGACTATGAACAATATATTGCACTCTCTGATCTCACCAAGAAACAGGAACTTAAATGGTTTAGTGATAATAATAAAGGTATTATGCCAGATTTGATCTGAGGTATTTAGGAAAAGAGGCCATTCAATTGGAACCACATTCACACACCTGCATTGATTTGAAAATAGCACTGGAAATTCCAGCAACAACAATGGTTCAATTAACATCTAGGAATAGTCTAGCAAAAAGAGGGATAAATATAAGAGGAGGAATAATTGACACAGGATATGTAAGAAATATCATCGCCATGCTACAAAACGACTCAGAAAAGGCCTATATCATAGAGCCAAATGAAAAAATAACACAAGCAATCTTCCTGTCTTTGGTTAAAATAGCTCAATTAGTATCTGTAGAAAACAGAAAAGAACTAGAGATAACAGCAAGAGAGATACAGAGATTTGGATCCATGAGTAGAATAGACATACTAGTCAATATGACAAAGGAAGAAATTATTGGCCAAGGAGAAATTATTTCAACAGGTCAAGCAATTTCCATTCCACCATATGACCAGTACATATTAGCAATAGAAAGAAAGGTAAAAGATCAGGCACAAATTTTTGAAGTAGAAACAAGCTTTTGTGAAACAGAAGAAGTTGGACTTATCAATATACACATACCAGCCAAGAACCACAACCATATCAAAATTCCCATTTACAACAATACAGGAAATGTTGTAGAGATACCAAAAGAAACCACTCTCAGATATTTGACCACTAAAATTGAAGATCAACCACCAAGCATCATTCCAGACTTTTCACAATTGTGTGGATATGTGAATATTATATTACAAACAATCTATGGACGGAATGAATGTTATTTGTTACAATCAGAGCAGCTAGAGCAAATGAACATAGAAAATCTAGATCCACTTCAACAGATGCAACTAAAGATGTTACTTAACAATTTTAATGACATCTTTGCCAGCAAAAACAAATTTGGCAGAACTGATATTATCCAACACCAGATCAAAACTGGAGATGCAATCCCAATCAAACAAAGAGCATACAGAATAGCACCAGCAAGCCATGAGATCATCTGTCAAGAGATTAATCAAATGCTTAACAATAGACTAATCCAATCATTAATGAGCTCATGGTTGTTACCAGTAGTACTTATCTGAAAGAAGAATGGAAAGATCAAATTTTGTGTAGACTACAGAAAACTCAATAGAGTCATTTATGGAGACAATTATCCAACTTCACAGATCCAAGAGTTATTCAATGCTTTTGAAGGAAACAAATGGTTTTCAACATTGGACTTGTATAGTGGTTACTGACAAGTAGCCATGGATCTAGCTGACAAAGAAAAAATAACACTCACTATAAGAGAGAGAAACTTTGAATTTGAAATAATACCATTTGGCTTAACCAATGCCCCAGCAACCTTCCAATGGCTAATGGAAATTGTGTATACTGGCTTATTGTGGAAATCAGTAGTTGTATACTTGGACAACACCAATGTATTCTCAAGAACATTTGATAATCATCTCCATCATCTTTAACAAATATTCAAAAGACTGCGATGAGCAGGGTTAAAGCTAAATACACCAAGTGCTTTTTTGGCAAAACAAAACTGAAGTTTCTGAGACATATAATCAGCAAAGACGGTATCAAGACAAACCCAGACAAGATAGAAATAGTAAAAAACTTTCCAGTGCCAACCAATGGGATTGAACTAAAATCATTCTTGGAATTTACAAGCTATTATCATTGCTTCATCAAAAACTTTTCTAAAATAGCTTAGCCACTTAACCATCTACAAACTAAGAACGTGAAATATAAATGGATGGAAATGCAACAAAAAGCTTTTGACATTTTAAGAGGAAAGCTCATTCAAGCATCAGTATTGATCTATTCAAATCACAACAAACCATTTATCATTACTACTGATGCATTAGGTCAAGCATTGGGAGCAGTACTATCTCAGAAAGGACTGGATGAAAGAGAACATCCAGTAGCATTTGCCAGCTGAAGCTTAACACCAGCCAAAAAAAACTATGGAACACCAGAACAAAAACACTTAGCGATATACTGGGCAGTCATGGAATGGAAAGAATACTTGAGCCAGAAGTTTGAAATGTACACAGATCACAAAAGATTAACATTATTCCAAAAACAAGAATTTGGAGATAGAAGACAGTCAAGATAGAAAATGGCACTTGCACTATATAATTATACTATACATTATAAAAAGGGAAAAAACAATGGAAATGCTGATGGTTTGTTACAAATAAGACAAATCTAAACATTCCAATTCAAAAAATATAACAAAACCAAACTACATCCAACAACAACATAATAAAAGATAAACTCACAAAAATATTAACAACTCAAGCATTATATAAATACTCAACAGTTCAAGGAGAAATTATCTTAAACAGAACAAAATAGTATCAAACAACAATCAAAATATTTTATCATCTACCAGAATATATTTTATTGGAAGAATAGAAAAGATTCAGATCAACCAACCAGAGTAATTACAGAACTGAAAAAAGAAACAATATTATTCAACATGCATTCAAATCCAACAGCAGAACATTTTCATAAAGAGGCAACCAGGGAAAGAACCAGAAAGAGATACTATTGGCCATCAATGTATCCAGATATCATCTAATATGTGCAAAATTGTGATGCTTGTCAAAGAAGAGGAGGAACAAGACCCAGTGAACCATTGAGACCAATCAAAGTGGGACAACTATTTGACCGTATTGGAATCGATTTAGTCAGACCATTGACAATTACCAGCAGAGGCAACAGATATATTGCAGTAGTCATAGACTATCTTACTAAATAACCAGAAGCCAAAGCAATTCAAAGAGTGAATGCAGAATCTGTTGCCAAATTCATCTATCAAGATTTGATTTGTTAACATAGATGTTCAAAAGAACTATTATTAGACTAAGAAACCCATTTTGTGAATAGAACATTAGCAGAACTAAGCCAAAAATTTGGAATTAAAAGACCACTATCATCACCATACCATCCACAAACCAATGGATTAGTTAAAAGATTTAATAGAATATTGTGTAAAGCAATAGCAAAACTCAGCCAAAAAAACCAGGACGAATGAGACTTGTTCATACCATCAGTATTATTTGCTTATTGGACAATGAAGCAAGACACCACACAAGCAACACCATTTGAATTAATATACGGTAGAACAGCAATATTACCAGTTGAGATAGAGATTAACATATATCCAACTGAACCAATAACAGAAAAGAATTTTCAAGAGACATTGTTAAGAAGAACATATGACTTAATAGAAACATTAGAAAACAAATGAAGAAGAGCAGCTGATAACATACAAAAGTCACAAGAGAAACAGAAAGAAAAACATGATAATCAACTACCAAACAAACCAGTTGAATTTAAGATTGAAAACAAAGTACTCTTATATTATACCAAAGCAGAAAAACAATGAAGTGAAAAATTTGACCCCAAATGAGATGAACCATTTCACATAAAAGAAATTCTAAAGAATAGAGCTTACAAATTAAGACTGGATAACAAAATCTTAACCAAAGCAGCACATGGAGATTGACTGAAACTATATCACAACATCACATCACTATCCACCAGTAATATTCCACAATTAGAAGTACAGAAGATACTAATCTAACCAGAGGAGATTCCACGAGATCTGGAACCAATTATCATTATTAACAACAACACATTAATTAATCCATCAAAAGAATATATAAAGACATAGTAGATGCAACAAGAAATATCAGAAAAATGGAAATTACAGACAACATCCACTCACTAGCACAACAACTCTTTCAATTAATTCAACACCAAGAGATAAAAATTACAATTAATCAACAAACCATCTGATATCAAGACACTAGAAAGACATTACCACATAGAACACAGAAGAAAACAGAAAATACTGTTGACAAAATCATGGCGAAAGTAAAATTAGCAATAAAAGAGTCAACAAAAGAGTCACTATATCAAAAGTTGACTAAAAAAACTTGGAATTGGTGAATACAACAATTTCCAAGAAATTATTGTTATTTTTACTTGGGACAACATGTGAATATCCAGAATCTATATACAGATAAAACAAAGCAATTATTTGACACCAGAATACTACAACAATTAGAACATTTTGTGGAAAAGAACAACTTATTCACACAGACCTGAGCCATATACCAAATACACACAGCATTTCAGGATTGACCAGAAATCTTATTTAACAAAGCAATGAACACGGTTACAAGTAATCAATTAGGAAAGATCACCAATGCTCAATTTGAAGAATTACAGACTCAAATAACACAAGTAATTCTCGAAAATGAAATTCAGGAAATACTTCAAGAAAGAGAATTAACAGAGTTAGATTTCAACAGAGCTCAATATTAAAAGGAGGGAATAATGTTACTTATAGAAATATAGAGAATATATATTAGCATAGTTATTAGCCAATCAAAAGTAAATGTAGTAAATGTGGAATTTCAAGATTCCTTTCAGGAATTACAGGATTCCAGGAATTACAGGATTCTCATAAAAAATTGCAGGATTTCAGAATTCCAGGATTTCTCTCAAAAAAAATTGCAGGATTCCAGGAATTCCAGAATTCCTGTTGTGAAGAATTGAGGAATTGAGGAATCTCAATTATGTATATATAACAATAGTATTAGAAGCTGGAAAAGGCAGACCTCTCAGTTTAGATTTCATCTAGACAACCTTCCAAACACAATAAATAACTATTTGGTATCTCAAACCTAATTCCACTATCAACACTCCATATTAATAGTAATTGATACTTAAACATACTAGAACAATAGCTCTTGATTATGGCTATTGATAAGATACTGACTTGCAAAATCACCTTGGCTTATTCATGATTTTCTTTTATTGTTGTGCACTAATTGGTTAAATAAAGCACTAGATTACTAACATCAAAAATTGCCTGGTAAAAGATCTCTGCGAGAGGATAGGACATGTACAAAAAATACAGAATACTTACCAGAGGATTGCTGGCCATTATGCCGAGAGAAGAATTGACAGAATTGCAATTCTGAGAAACTATGGATAAAACAACTATTGAATCTCTGTCCATTATACAAAGAATTTAAACCGAAACCTTCAGATACAAAACCTTCAGATTAATAACATCAATGTGAATAACTTTTAGCACCAAGTTATGGGTTTGTTATTTGATTTAACACCTCAAATACTCACTCATAACAATGAATTCATGTGATACAACACACCATCACCACCAGAAAAACTTGCTTCATCCATCTAAAACTATATCAATCCAATCACTACAATAATGAATTCATCAAGAAAAAAATAAAACGAATGAAAGATCTTGGATTCATACAAAAAACCAAGAGTGAATAGGCTTTTCCAGTTGTAGTGGTATCCAAGAAAGATGAAACCCTGCACTTCTGTGTTGATTATTGCCAATTAAATGCCATTACTAAAAGAAACATGTACTCATTTCCCAAAATTGATGCAATGCTAGATCAATTCAAGAGTGCTGCTTTCTTCTCAACCATTGATCTAATTGCTGGATTTTGGCAAGTAGAGATGAATCCAGAAAGTTGGAAGAAAACCACCTTCATAACCAAGTATGGCACCTATAAATTCACAGTTATGCTTTTTGGTTTCATCAATGCTCCTCCCACTTTTCAATGCTTAATGGACAAAGTATTTGAATTAGTGAAAAAAAATTTTGTTCTGGTTTATTTGGATAACATAATAATGTACTCAAAAATCTGGGATGAACATCTTGAACATTTGCAAAAAGTTTTTGACCTCCTTAGAAATGCTGGCCTTAAAATAAACTCAATCAAATCTTTCTTTAGACAGCAATCAACCCAATTTCTTGGTCATCTTATTACAAAGAATGGAATTTTTCCTGACCCAGCCAAGGTTGAAAAAGTCCAGAACATTAGACAACCAATGAATGTTCATGAACTGCACTCTTTCTTTGGTTTGGTTTCTTATTATCAGAAATTTGTTAAGAATTTTTCCAAAATCACCTCTCCACTCAATCAGCTACTTAGAAAAAATGTCAATTACCACTGGGGTACACATCAGCAGAAAGCATTTGAAACCCTCAAAGAAAAATTGGTTACAAAACTTATTCTCAAGCAACCTAATCTGAATCAACTTTTTATCCTTCATACTAATGTATCTGGTTATGAACTTGGTGCTGTCCTGTCACAAAAAGATGAAGATGGCAGAGAATATGCAATAGCATATGTCAGTAGAACTTTTACACCAGCAGAACAGAACTATTCAGTTACTAAGCAGAAATGCTTAGCAGTAGTCTGGACTATTAGTTACTGAGATAAGTATCTCCTGGGGGTAAAGTTTTTGGTGGTAACAGATCACCAAGCTTTGGTTTGGTTATGCAACAAAAAGAAGCTGGAACATAAAAGAATAACTTGCTGGATACTCCACTTGGACAAATTTGACTATGACATTCAACATCATCAAAACGCCGATGCTCTTTTTAGACTTACCATCTAGTGACAGTACAACTACCTCAAACCAAATCAACCTAATTATTAGTAATTCTCTCACAACCAAACACAATAATAGACTTGGACAACTACTCTGCCTTAATGGAATTTTTGGGTAAAGAACAATACCCACTGGAATACAATTGACAACAAAAAGAACATTTGTGCAAACAATTAAATTTCTATTTGATCTGCCAGAATCAACTATACAAAAGAAACAGAAAAGATTCTGACCATCTCCAAAGAGTCATAAGATTTGAAGAAAGAGAAATTGTGATCTATAATATGCACACTGATCTATTAGCTAGACACTTTGGAAAAACAAAAACAATTTAGAAAACTCTAGCTTGCTATTATTGGTCTACCTTAGAAAAAGACATTGCTGAGTACATTAAAACCTGTGATACCTGCCAAAGAAGAGAAAAACCCAATAGAAAAGAAAATATCTATTCAATCTCTGTTGGCCAATCATTTGACAGGATTGGTATAGATGTTGTTAGACTCTTAACAATAACTCTTAATAGCAACAGATACATTATTACAGCTACTAACTATCTTACAAAGTGGGTAGAAGCAAGAGCCACTTCAGACCAAACAACAGTCTCAATAGCCAATTTCATTTATGAAGATATCATATGCCATCATGGCTGCCCCAGAGAACTTTTATTTGATAGAGGAAAAGCTTTTCTCAGTACACTGGTTAAAGAACTTTGTAGAAAAATGGGAATATGTCACAAACTTTCTTTCCCTTATTACCCCCAAACAAATTACCTAATAGAATATTTTAATAGAACACTATGTGAAACTCTAGCCAAAACAAGTAAAAAAACAAACTTATGAGACAAAGTATTGCTTTCAGCTTTGTTTGCTTATAGAACTGTGAATCATGACATAATAAGTTATGAACCTTTTTATCTGTTCTATGAACACATGGCAATACTACCAATAAAAACTGACATTAAGACAATACCCTTTAAAGAGATCACAATAGCAAATTACAAAAACATTTTGCAAAGAAGACTTGATATCATTCTTGACTTATTGGTAGAAGCACAAATAGTTGCTTTTGAAAAGATAAAACAGTTTTAAGAAAAGCTTAAAAAGAAAAAAACCTATAAAACACTTTCTTTAAGTGTTGGTGACTTGGTATTAGAATACTATTCAAACAGAGACAATGTCTATGATAATAAATTCTTTAGCCAGTAGAAAGAACCCTTTATAGTCAACAAATTTTTGAACAATGGTTTTTATATTCTTCAAGATCAATCTGGAACAATCTTTAATGATCGACCTGTTCACGGCATGCAACTCAAGAAATATTACAAATGACCTGATTGGTTGCCTGTTGTGATAATACTGACTCAAATGATCAACAAAAATCAAGTATAAATAAATGCACTATTCCCAAAACAGAGGTATTTTCAAATTGACATGAACAATTATTTTCTGGATCAAAACATTCAAAATGCCTTCTATACTCTCCATAAGTATTGGATTAAAAACTATTTAAATATTACTTTGACCATTGGAAAACAGACCACAATAACTGATAGCAGTGGAACACATACTGTTATTAGACCAAAGAAAACAACTACCAAAAGAGAAAGAATTGGTAGCAAAATGAATAAATATCTGTTAGAAAATATAACAGCAGCAATACTTGTACCCTCTATCATACTTGGAAAAACAATTAAAGAAATTTTACTCATAGACAAAAACTTGTTATATAGAAGACAATTAGAGCTCTATGGTCGCCTTGGTGAAATCATAGATGACATGAAGCTCATAAAGAAAACAACTTTAGAAATACAGACAGAAATTTTGGGCATTATATAATTAGATATTCCAAGAGTTTTAACCATTACTAAAAGAACCAAAACTCTAATACAAAGATTTGGTTTCTTGAATACAAAACTCATTTCACCTCAAGTATTATATACTCTATCTACAAAAGACTTCAATAAATTAGTTAGCTTTGAATTAGATAAAACTTTTCAAATAGACTACACTATAAATAGCTTGATTTTGCCAGAGCTCAATCTCTTTGGAGAGAATAATGTTATGATTGAGACTTATACTTTTTATTAATTATCACATGTATTAGCCACTGATGTTATATGATTAGTCACACTATTTTTAGAAAGTGATCATTGACCTGATCAATGACCTGACCATTGACCTGACCATTGACTTGATCATTGATCTGATCATTGACCACTTTTGATAACTATATAAGTGATGAATTTCTTAGCTATAGAAAAGCATGTAATAACAAGCATCTGAATAATCAAGAATAAATAAAATAACAATTTTCATCTTAATTCTTTTCTTATTGCTAATTTTTCTTTCCCTACCTTCAAGTATCTGAACATCTTAAAGATAAAAGATTACTTGTTGGCCTTTTCCTGATGTATATAATTGTAGCATTTGAAGATTATTTGAATAAACATGACTGAAAAGCACAAGTTAATATCTGATATTGAATTCTAAGAACGCTGACATGAGACATAGAATTATACCAGTGGTGATCAATTGTTGACAGTATGGACTATCCCTCTACCTTTATATTCTCCAGTTACCTTTGAAAAAAATAGCAACTGAGATATTTTATGAAACTGATCTCACACATTGAATCCATACTTATTCAATTTACTCTTTAAAGTTGAATTCTCCTTTGATTATTTCCATCACCCTACAATCTTGTTCTTTTTTACTATCCATTAGCTTGTTACTCCAATCTGTAATAACATAATTATTATTTGGCTTATTAACTGCTAGTGACTATTTTTTATAGTAAAAAATTCTAAATTAATCAAAATATTTCAATATTTAAATCTTACTTCTTAATCTGTTTGTGCTAATATAATTAAAAATAAAGTCATAAAACTCTATATCTTGGATAAATAAAAATTAAGAATAAATACTATTTTTATTATAAAATATATCTTTTTTTATTCATACTTATAATATGATAAATATATTTAGGTATTATCAAGTCTAAATTTTTTTTACATTAAATTTTTGAACATCTTTCAATAATAAAACTTTTGTTTTTATTATTACTTATTATATTAATAACAATTTGGATCTTTAATAAACAATAATTGATTTTGAATTAATAAGTAAACAGCATAATAAAATAAATATTGTAAACAGATTTTTTAAAATATTAAAAGATTATAAAATTACATTAAAAATACATATATATATTCTTACATAAATTTGAGTTAGTTAATAGTCAATGATAAAATCAATATATCATATAGCATATTAATATTATCTAAAATTCAAAGTTATTATAATGCTCATATTATTAAAAATCATATTTTTTCAATATTAGTTTAAGTTGATTTTTATTATTGCTTCAAAGCTGAATTTTTGGCATTAGCATTATTTAAGGCTCAATATTATTATAGTGCTTATATTATTAAAAACTATATTTTTTTAATATTAGCTTAAGTGGTTTTTATTATTGTCTTAAGCCAAATTTTCAGCCAAAAAAGTTATAAAAGAGTTATATACACTTTTTTTTTATACAAGTTTATCATTAATTTTATTAGTTATAATCTAATTTTTTTTAACAGCTTTTTGTTATTATCTTTGATAATACTGTAAATAATAGTACTTTTATAAAAAAGTTAATAAGAAAATTAAAAGAAAAAAATATTCAATAGAACTTAAAAGATCTTTGATTTTAATGCTTTAATTATATTCTAAACTTGGTAATACAAACAGCTTTAGATAAAATAAAAGATAATGTTTCTAAGATATTTATTAAAAATCCAAACCAAATATATTTATCTAAAATTTTTTTAATGTAAATTTTGAATAAATTAAAGATTAGAAAACTTAACTCTGCAATTTGTATTTTATTTTAATATTTTAAGCTTTTTGAACATATCTATAATATATGTCAAATTAAATACTATAAATCCATTTTGAATTGTTTCATCCAGTAAAATTTTATTTATAATATAATTAAGAATAGATTATTTTTTAAATTGACAAGTTGTTTATTTCTGATTTCATATATTTTAAATACAAAAATTCTAACTGTAAATTTATAAACATTAAACATTTTTATTAATACTTATATTGATTTTTATCAATATGTTATTTTATATAATTAGTGGGCTGTCTTTAATAAAATTGATAAATTTCTTGAATTATTTAAAAATATTATGGTTAAAATATTAGCCAGTTCAAATAATACTGTTTTTTTGATTATTTCTCTCTTTAATATTATTTTTAATTATATTGAAGACATAGTTAATAATAATGAATTTAGTAAAACATTATAATCTTAATTGTATTTATTTAATTATTTATTTAACATATTTAATATTAGATTTATTACTTATTATAATAGCTAAAGCACTAAAAAAAAAGTTGATTGAATATTACTCTAAAACAAATACAACTATAATACTCTGTATTGTATTAAATCTAAAGAAAAAATTTTATTATTTTACAAAAAAAATTTTCAAATAACAATATTAATAAAACAAAAAAACTATAAGTTATTAATTTATTTAAACAGTTTTATTTTTCAACTTTCACACAATAAATAAATCTTTAGAATATGTACTTTCTTTTAAACAAAGTATATAGAGGGGTATAAAAAGTATTGAACATTTAATATAATATATAAAAAAAGCTATATATTGTAATACTATTACCAATTTAAGCCATAATTTTTTTTATAATTACTTATAGTTATAATTTACAAATCAACATAAATTGCATCCTTGTAAAACACAATAGTGGATTATATATGTATATATAAAATATCAAATATTTTTGTCATGAAAAAATTTACCACATTAAATGTGTCTTGGAAAAGAATTTTTTGAATACCAAAAAGGAAAGATTATTTCAGCAAAAATGTTAGAACATACAAACAGTAAGATTTTCATGACTATTGAATGTTCATATTCTTCTATAATACATGTATAGAAGTTATACAAGCTAAAAAAACTTCCTAAAAAATGAATAGACCAACCACAAATTCTTGACAAATGCACATGTAAACAACTTAAATATTCAATAATAAAGAATAAAAAAACCTGCTGCCAAACTCTTTCTCAAATATGATTAAATTTTATTAAAGATACCAACAAATCTATTTCTATATAAACTATTCGAAATAAATTAGCTCAAGAAAGACTTCACTCATGCATTCCTTATCTTAAGCCATTAATTTTCAAATTAAATAAAGAAAAACATTTACAATAGGTTTGTACTTATAAAAATTGGACAGTAAAAGATTTTAACTGAGTTATTTGATTAGATAAATCTATATATACACAATTTAGAAGTACAGGATTTGGACATGTATAGTGTAAATCTTCCCAAGAGTTTCATAAGAATTGTATTACAGCCACAGTTAGAAAAAGCTTTGGTTGCATGTTTTGGGAATGTTTTTTATGGGTTGGTTTGGGTCCTTTGGTTTCTTTGGTTGGTCATATTACTTGAGTTATACATCATAAAACCTTGGCTAATTATGCAATTCCTACAGTAAAACTTTATGTAAAAAAAACCAAAAAAAAGTTTTTTTTTTAGGAAGACAATGCACCAATTCATACATTAAAAGTCGTGCATTCTTTTTTTACCTCTTCAAATGTTGAATTACTTTCTTGGCCACCACAAAGTTCTGATATTACTCCAATAGAAATTTTTTGGTTATATATTGAAGTTAAAATTCATTAATATAATTCACAATTCTCAAATATTATACAATTAGAACAGTGGATTAAGGAAAAATAGGATGCAATATCTGTAAATTATTATTGTAATTTGATCAAGGCTAACCATGTTGAGTTCAAGCTATTCTTGAAGCAAATAGGGGTCAAACAAACTACTAACATGTATTTTAATATAATAATAAAAAATTAATAATTCATAAGTTAGTTCTTTTATATAACATATTATAAAAGTGTCCAATATTTTTTATACTCCTCTGTATATTAAACATTATATTAACATCAAATAACAATTTTTTGTTAAATAACAATTTTAATAATACTATAGCATTAGTCATACAATTTATATTAAAGACAAACTTTAATAATAATAAAGAAAAAAAACTTGATGAAATTAATTGTTAAATCTCTAAAAAAGTGGCTAATAAGGAAATAAATATAATGGCATGATAGAAAATATATTACAAAAAATATTTATTTAAATTAATATTTTATTAATAATTCGATATTTAGATATATTAAACACAATTTTTTTATTTTACATATATAACTTGTAATTATTTGGCAATTCAAAGATTATCTGTTGCTTTTAAACATGTTTTTTCTGCAAATAGAAATATCATTACAAATATGAAGTCTTGTTTAGTGTTTAAAACTATAAGAGCAGCACAGTATTTTCAATTATAGATACAGAAACCATTAAAAAAAAATTAAATAATAATATAATATAATATAATGTTTTTAATAATCAAATCTGAATATATTCATAAACTTCAAACTGAACTTGAATCAGACTTGTTGCATGTGTTTTGATTTGGTTTAAGTTTGGTAATTTTAAGTTTGGTTTAAGTTTGAGTTCAAAATTTTGCCAAATTTTCTGTTCAAGTTCAATTTAATTTGGTAATTTAATTGAACTTGAACCAAATTAAACTGAACATTAAAACTTTACTTTTGTTACAATTCAATTAATTGTAATTGAATTAACACAATTTAACTAAACTTAGATATTGCAGCAATAATTATTTCTTTTAGTGTATTTATAAAAATTTTTTTAATTACTACAGTCTGATTTAAATAAAATTTTGTCTTTTAAAATTATTGTTTACTTTAATGTCTTTTTTTCTGGCCAATAATGTGGTTTTTTTCATGTTTTTTTTAGATATAAATGTAGATTTAATTATTTTTTCAAATTTTAAAAAAGTAGTGTTACAGATTAGAGTAACAAGCTAACAAATAGCAAGAGAGAACAGAATTGTAGGGTGATAAAAGGAATCAAAGGGAATTCAACTTCAAAGAGTGAATTGAATAAGTATGGATTCAATGTGTAAGATCAGTCTCATAAAATATCTCAATTACTATACTTTTCAAGGATAACCGGGAAATCTGAAAGTAGAGAGATAGTCCATACTGTCAACAAATGATCACACCTAGTACAATTCTATGCCTCATGTCAGTGCTCTTAGAATTCAATATCAGGTATTAGATGTACTCTTCAGTTACGTTTTATTCAATAATTTTCAAATGCTGCAATTACACATTTCAGAAAAAGTGTAGAAAATAACCAACAAGTAATCTTTTATCTTTAAAATATTCAGATACTTAAAAATAGGGAAAGGGAAATTAGCAATAAGAGAAAGATTGAAATAAAAGTTGTTATTTTATTTATTTAATTTCCTTGATTTCTTCATGTTTTTCTACAGCTAAAAGATTCATTGCTTATATAGCTGTCAAAAGTGGTTAATGATCAGGTCATTGATCAGGTCAATAATCAGGTCAATAATCAGGTCAATGATCAGGTCATTGATCAGGTCAATGATTACTTACTAAAAATAGAGTGGCTAATTTATGTGATATCAGTGGCTAATACATGTAATAATTAATAAGAAATATAAGTTTCAATCATAACATCATTTTCTCCAAAGAAATTGAGCTCTGGCAAAATCAAGCTATTTATAGTATAATTTATTGAAAGGGTTTTATCTAACTCAAAGTTAACTAGTTTGTTGAAATCTTTTGTGGATAAAGTGTATAGCACTTGAGGCAAAATGAGCTTTGTATTCAAAAAACCAAATTTTTGTATAAAAATTTTGGCTCTTTTTGCAATGGTCAAAACTCTTGGGACATCTAATTATATAATGCTCAAAATTTCCACTTGTATTTCAGAAGTTGTTTTCTTCATGAGTTTCATGTCTTTTATGATTTCACTAAGGCGACCATAGAGTTCTAGTTGTCTTCCATATGACAAGTTTTTGTCTATGGGCAAGATTTCCTTAATCATTTTTTCAATTGTGATAGAAGATATAAGTATTGCTGCTGTTATGCTTTCTAGCAGATATTTATCCATTTTGCTATCAATTTTTTCTTTTCTGGTAGTAGTTTTCTTTGGTCTAATAACAATATGTGTTCCACTGTTATCAGTTATGGTGGTTTGTTTTTCAATGGTCAAAGTAGCATTTAGATAGTTTTTGATTCAATACTTATAGAGAGTATAGAAGGCATTTTGAATGTTTTGATCCAGAAAATAATTGTTCATATTGATTGAAGATACCTCTGTTTTGAGAATGGTGCATTTATTTATACTTGATTTTTGCTGGTCATTTGAGTCGGTATTACCATAACAGACAACCAATCAGGTCGTTTATGATATTTCTTGAGTTGTGTACCATGAACAGAATGATTATTAAAGATTGTTCCGAATTGATCTTGAAGAATATAAGAATCATTGTTCAAAACTTTGTTGACTATAAAAGATTCTTTTCATTGGCTAAAAAAATTATCACCATAAACATTGTTTGTCTGAATAGTATTCTAGTACCAAATCACCAACACTTAAAGAAAGTATTTTACAGATTTTCTTTTTATTAAGCTTTTCTTAGAACTGTTTTATTTTTTTAAAAGCAATTATTCATGCTTCTACTAAGAAGTCAAGAATGGTATCAAGTCTTCTTTGCAAAATGTCTTTGTAATTTCCTATTGTGATCTCTTCAAAAGATATAGTTTCAATGTTAGTTTCTATTGGTAGTGTTGTCATGCATCTATAAAGCAGATAAAAAGATTTATAACTTGTTATGTTATGATTTACAGTTTTATAAGCAAACAAAGCTGAAGACACTACTTTGTCCCATAAGTTTGTTTCTTTACTGGTTTTGGTTAGGGTTTTACATAATGTTCTATTGAAACGTTCCACTAGGCCATTTGTTTGAAGGTGATAAGAGGAGGAAAGTTTATGATGTATTTCCATTTTCCTGCAGAGTTCTTCAACCAGTGTACTGAAAAAAGCTCTTCCTCTATCAGATAAAAGTTCTTTGGAGCAGCCATGACAGCAAATGATATCTTTATAAATGAAATTGGCTATTAAGACTGCTGTTTGGTCTGAAGTGGCTCTTGTTTTTACCCACTTTGTAAGATAGTCAGTAGCTGTGATAATATATCTGTTGCCATTAAGAGTTATTGTTAAAGATCCAACAACATTTATACCAATTCTGTCAATGGTTGACTAACAGAGATTGGATGGATATCTTCTTTTCTATTGGATTTGTCTCTTTTTTGGCAAATGTCACAGGTTTTGATGTATTCAGCAATGTTTTTTTCTAAGGTAGGCCAATAATAGTGAGCTAAAGTTTTCTGTATTGTCTTTGTTTTTTCAAAGTGTCCAGCTAATGGATCAGTATGCATATTGTAAATTACAATTTTTCTTTCTTTAAATCTTATAACTCTCTGGGGGCAGTCAGGATTTTTTCTGTTTCTTTTGTATAATTGGTTCTGGCAGATCAAATAGAAATTTGATTGTTTGCATAAATGTTCTCTTTGTTGTCGAGTGTAGTCTGGTGGGTATTGTTCTTTACCCAAAAATTCCATTAAGACAGAATAGTTGTCCAAGTCTATTATCATGTTTGTTTGTGGGGGAGTTACTAATAATTAAGTTGGTTTGATTTGAGAGGTTGTATTGTTACTGGATGGTAAGTCTAAAGAGAGCGTCGGCATTTTGATAATTAGCTCCTTTGCAGTGTTGAATGTCATAGTTGAATTCATCCAGATGAAGTATCCAGTGAGTTATCTATTTATGTTCCAGATTCTTTTTATTGCACAGCCAAACCAAGGCTTGATGATCTGTTACTATTAAGAATTTGGCATCAAGAAGATATTGGTCCCAATAGCTAGTAGCCCAAACTACTGCCAAGCATTCTTGTTCAGTTACTGAATAGTTCTTTTTCACTGGTATAAGAGATCTACTGACATATGCTATAGCATGTTCTTTGCCATCTTTATTTTTTTGTGAGAGTACAGCACCAAGTTTATAACCAGATGCATCAGTGTAGAGAATAAAAGGTTAGTCCAGGTCAGGTTGCTTAAGGATTGGTTTAGTAACAAGTTTTTCCTTCAGGATTTCAAAGGCTTTTTGCTGGTATGTACTCCAGTGGTAATTGACATTTTTCCTAAGTAGCTGGTTGAGAGAAAAGGCAATTTTAAAGAAATTCTTAATGAATTTGCGATAGTAAGAAGCCAAACCAAGAAAAAAGCATAGTTCAGAAACATTCATTGGTTGTCTAATGTTTTGGACCTTTTTAATTTTAGCTAGGTCAGGAAAGATTCCATCTTTTGTAATAAGATGACCAAGGAACTAGGTGAATTGACATCCAAAAAAAGATTTGATTGAGTTGATCTTAAGGCCAGCATTTCTAAGCAGGTCAAAAATCTTTTGCAAATGTTCAAGATATTCATCCCAGGTTTTTTAGTATACCATTATATTATCCAAGTAAACTAGAACAAAGTTTTCTTTCATTGATTCAAACATCTTGTTCATTAGGCATTGAAAGGTGAGAAGGGCATTTGTGAAACCAAAAGGCATAACTGTAAATTCATAGATGTCATACTTGGTGATAAAGGCAGTTTTTTTTCTGCTTTCTGAATTCATTTTTACTTGCCAGAATCCAGCAGTTAAGTCAATAGTTGAGAAGAAAGCAGCACTATTGAATTTGTCTAACATTACATCAAAATTGAAGAGTAGGTACATATCTCTTATAGTAATGGCATTTAATTGGCAGTAGTTGACACAGAAGTGTAGGGTTCCACCTTTCTTGAATACCACTACAACTGAGAAAACCCATTCACTCTTAGTTTCTTGTATGAATCTAAGATCTTTCATCCTGTTTATCTCTTTTTTGATAAACTCATCATTATGATGGTTGAATTGATAAGGCTTCAAATATATGAGGCAAGTTTTTCTGGTTGTGATGGTGTGTTATATCACATGGGTTTGTCCAGAAGTATTACTTTCTTTTGAGATAACTGGGCTGTTTCTAGCCAATAGATTTTCAATGTCTACTTTTTTTTTTTCTGGGGAAGGTTCTCTTTGTTCTACAACAAGTAATTGGATCTCAGGTGGTTCATTTTTAAAGGACTTCTGTACTTTTTTTATTTCTTTCCTGGATATCAAACTGATTGGTTCCCAATCTTTGTAATAGATTAGGCAGAATTTGTATTCATTATTTGGCGAATACAAAGATTTATTGCATTAGCATCTGACACAAAAGCCATGTCACCAATAGCTGTATTTGGCTTTCTTGCCAGGCTTTGGTCAAAGGTTCTTCTAAGAATATTATAATAGGGCCAGCAAATTAGCTTGCCATTTACCATGATTCTTTCTTTATCTGCTTTAACATTATCTAATGGTTTATCATTGCTGGTAAAAATAGTGTAGGCAAGTTTAGCAGTTTCTTCTTGTTCTTTTTGTTCATCTTCTTCATCATTTTCTTCATCATCTGACTCATCTGATTGCTCTTCTTCTTGGCTTTGTTTGAGTACTGAAGAAGTTGTCCAATGATAACATTTAACCACAATGGGTTTCTCACCACATCTGATGGTTAGTTCACAGAATTCATAATCAAGCAAGACTTTTGCTTTCTTGAGCCATTCATTGCCAACTATTATGGTGTATTCTTTTGCTTCAAACATTTCCATGTTAGTTTCAATACTGATGCCATTGATTTGGACAGGAACAGCTTTGGCTATGCCCAAACCTTTTTTTTTGTTACTATGTATATTGGTCATTAGTTGTGTGGATGATTCATCAATCTTTCTGCCAATTGCTTCTAAGAAGTGTTTGGCAATGACACTAACAGATGATTCACTATCCAGAATTAGATCAATAAAGTAACCAGCCACTTGGGCTTTACAAATGAGAGGTATGACATTGTTGTTGTCAGCAAGTCCAGCTTGGCAAAAGCATTTGTTAGTCTTTGGTATCTTTTTCTTTGGTATTAATGATTTGTGAAGATCTTTTCTGAACTGTGGATGGGTCATTAGTTGGCCAAATATAATGTGTGCTGGAGTTTCCATAAGATCTTTAACAACAGAATAGGGTCCAGATTTTTGTACAATTTCTGGGGGTTCCAACTTTGGAGAATTTTTAAAAACCTTAGTCTTTGGTGGCTTATTGTTATCAGCAGATGATTTTGATGCTTTGTTTAAATCCAAAACGAAATCAACCTTGGTTTTTTTCTTCTTTCTGGTTGATTTAGAAGTGTTGATTGCTAGTTTATCCATATTATGATCATTATCAATTAGGTTAAAAGCATAAAAGGGGTTTTTTTTTGGTTGGCTTGCACTCTTACCCTTTGGAGGTGCACCTACCAGTTTAAAGACTGGTAAACAGTAGCTTTAACTAAAGGATCTTCTCCAAAGAAATTGATGTTGGCATGATTGGGTCTTTGATTAGGAACATTATTATTGTGGAATCTGTTATTCTGGGTATCATTATTTCAGAAAGCTGGAGGAGGCAATGGGGGATTGTTACAGTCTCTGGAAAAATGTCCAGTTAGTCCACAGCAATAGCACACAGGTGGGCCATGATTTTGTTGTCTTTGATATGGTGGTTGCTGGGATTGATTGAAACAGGGTTCAAATCTGGGTCTTTGGAATTGCTGGTTGTTTCTGACTGCTTGGGTTAATGGTTCTAATAGCCAGACAAGATTAACTGTAAGTCTATCTATTAACTGTTTATTTAAGTCTTGAGTTTGGACAGTGAAAAAGATAGCAGTCATTTGGAGAGCAGAAGCCATAATAGAAGCAGAAGCAAAGACTGAAAGTGTAGATTCTAGGTGTATTCTTTGATTGTCTTCTATTCTCTGAGCAAGTTCAATGGCTATATCTATTGTGGGATTATTTTTCAAGGCCAGAAGAGGCCAAAGAGCATATAATAGATTAGTTCTCAGTCCTTTTGTGAAGAAATATATTTTCTGCTCTTCTGTTTAATTTCTTCCAGAGTTCACCTGTTTAATGAGTTTTCTTATTGCTTTGACATATTCTGTTATAATCTTATTAGGGCCTTGAGTTTTTTTTCTAATTCCATACACTATTTTAAGATTAAGATAGGAGTTCTAAATTTCATTTCAAACTGGGTAGTGAAAGAGGTGTTGTCTTCTCCAGTATTTGCTGATGCTCATTTAATAATTCTTTGTTGAGCATTGGCATTGGTTTTTTGTGAGAACCAAGTAACAGAAAAGCCTTAGAGGTAGCCACCAATGATTTGGAATTTGTATTTATTATCATATTAGTTTGCTGTGACAGCTCTCTCAAAATCATCCAGCTATTCGATTGGATCTTAAACATTATCTCTGAATAATGATAATGGGGTGTTGTTTCTTTACCTTAAAACAGTCTATATACCTTGGAGGACAATCAGAATGTTTTGTTGCAAAGGGTCTTGAGCCATTGGTTCAGGTGTAACTGTTTGTGTGAAGTGTTCTGATTCATTTGAAAAGAGATCAAAAACAGGAGCAGTTTGATAGCTTTCTTTTTCTGTTTCAAGAAAAGTTTCTGTTAATTGATAGACAGCAATCCAAATGTGGATTTGATAATTCAGATATTCAAAATCAGGGGGCTGTTGTTCAAAGGTTGTTAAGTATAAAAGTTGATTGATGCTGTTGTTTTTTTCTTCAAAGTTGTCTTCAAAATAAGCTTAATCAAAGTAATAAGTTGTATAAACTGTGTAAGTTTCAGCTAAATGTTCATTCAGGAACCAGTTCTAAAAATCTTGGAATTGTCTACTGGATTAATCTTCAATGAGGAAGCAAATCAAGCAGGAGAACAAAGGATTGAGTTCAATAAAGTCTAGATCATTTTTGTTGTGTGCTTTAAAGTATTCTTCTGATTGTTGTGGCAGGTATGAATAATTACCCATACAATAGAAAACAGAGTGAATTTTGACAACTTCACAGAAAGCATTACTTTTATGTTACAGATTGGAGTAACAAGCTAACGGATAGTAAGAGAGAACAGAATTGTAGAGTGATAAAAAGAATCAAAGAGAATTCAACTTCAAAGAGCAAATTGAATAAATATGGATTTAATGTGTGAAATCAGTTTCATAAAATATCTCAGTTGTTATACTTTTCAAGAATAACTGAAGAATCTGAAGGTAGAGAGATAGTCCATACTGTCAACAAATAATTATGTCTGGTATAATTCTATGTCTTATATTGGTGCTCTTAGAATTTAATATCAGGTATTAGATGTACTTTTCAGTCACGTTTTATTCAATAATCTTCAAATACTGTAATTACATGTTTTAAAAAAAGGGTAGGAAATAACCAACAAGTAATCTTTTATCTTTAAGATGTTCAGATACTTGAAAGTAGGGAAAAGGAAATTAGCAATAAGAGAAGGATTGAGATGAAAGTTGTTATTTTATTTATTTGATTTCCTTGATTTTTTCATGTTTTTCTATAGCTAAGAGATTCATTACTTATATAATTGTCAAAAGTGGTCAATAATCAGGTCAACAACTAAGTCAATAATCAAGTTAATAATTAGGTCAACAGTCAGATTATTGATTAGGTCAATAATTACTTACTAAAAATAGAGTGGCTAATTTATGTAACATCAGTGGCTAATATATGTGATAATTAATAAAAAATATAAGTTTCAACTATAACAGTAGTAATTCTTTTAAAACCATTAATTATTAAAAAAAATTTTAATAGCTTGTGTTTTAGCTATTAATTATTTGTTTTTTTACTGTTAACAAATTAATATTTTGTTTAAAGAAATATTAAGAAAAAGTGAAAGTAATCCAATTTTTTTTT
>JAAOMT010000778.1:183057-193175 GCA_016748015.1 Geosiphon pyriformis
AAGAATCTGAAGGTAGAGAGATAGTCCATACTGTCAACAAATAATTATGTCTGGTATAATTCTATGTCTTATATTGGTGCTCTTAGAATTTAATATCAGGTATTAGATGTACTTTTCAGTCACGTTTTATTCAATAATCTTCAAATACTGTAATTACATGTTTTAAAAAAAGGGTAGGAAATAACCAACAAGTAATCTTTTATCTTTAAGATGTTCAGATACTTGAAAGTAGGGAAAAGGAAATTAGCAATAAGAGAAGGATTGAGATGAAAGTTGTTATTTTATTTATTTGATTTCCTTGATTTTTTCATGTTTTTCTATAGCTAAGAGATTCATTACTTATATAATTGTCAAAAGTGGTCAATAATCAGGTCAACAACTAAGTCAATAATCAAGTTAATAATTAGGTCAACAGTCAGATTATTGATTAGGTCAATAATTACTTACTAAAAATAGAGTGGCTAATTTATGTAACATCAGTGGCTAATATATGTGATAATTAATAAAAAATATAAGTTTCAACTATAACAGTAGTAATTCTTTTAAAACCATTAATTATTAAAAAAAATTTTAATAGCTTGTGTTTTAGCTATTAATTATTTGTTTTTTTACTGTTAACAAATTAATATTTTGTTTAAAGAAATATTAAGAAAAAGTGAAAGTAATCCAATTTTTTTTTCTATATCAAACTTAAGAGAACTTTGAGAAAAACCACAATTTATATTATTAATTATTTTTTTGACTTTAAAAGTAGCAACAGCAAAACTTAAAAAAGATTCACTATTAATGTTTTTTATAATATTACTGTTTTTATTATTATTAGACCAACTGTTTAAATCTAAGTACATACTACTAAGACTAAACTTGACCAATAATATATCTTTTTATCATTAAAGTATTTAATATTACCAAGAACTAACCTTTTTTTTTAAGAAAAAAAAACCATTAGCAAAACCATGAAAAGCTTCTTTAGGCACTTTTTTCTTAAACATATTATTACCTAAAACAGTTTTCAAGTTTATAACAAAAAGGTTATTAAGTTGAAAAATATTAAAAAAAAGCAACAAAAAAAATAAAAACTTTTTTTTTAAAAATAGGCTTCTTGAAGAATTTTTGAACATAAAAAAGAAAGAAATTTTTATCTAAATATCTGTATAACTTTTTTTTTCAATATTTTTTATATAAATAGTTTAATTTTACTAAAATTCAATATTTTTTAAAAAAATAATATTATAATTAAAAATTATAGTTTTTATTAATTATTACATATATTAACCAATAATATTATATAATTAATCATTTTATTTTTAAATAATAATTAATAATTTGGTTATTAATCTGATTATTAATATAATTATTGACTTGATTATTAACTTGATTATTGGCTTAATTGTTAATCTAATCATTAATTTAGTCATTAATTCTTTTTAATAATTATATAAACAATGAATTTCTTAGTTGTAAAAAAGCATAAAATCAAAGTAATAAAAATAATTATTATGTATCCAATATTTTTTTCTATATTGTTTATTTTTCTTTTTCATTTTTTTATCTTTAAGTATTTAAATATCTGTAAATAAAGAATTACTTATTAATATTTACATATCTTATTTTTTTATTATTTGTATTGTTAAAATTAGCCTAAAAAGCATTTTCATATTCTTATAATTTATTAAATAAAGAGATAATTAAAAAGCACGACAATATCTGTTATTAATTCTAAGAATCATCAAGTAAAACATAGAATAATAGCAACAATATTATCTTGTTAACAATCATGAACTATTCTTCTACCTTCAAATTTCCAGAAAAGATTAAGCAACTGTAATTATACACATTGGATCCTTATAAATTTAATTCGCTCTTTTGATTGAATTTCTCTTTTTATTACTTTCAATAGCCTTTTTCTTTGCTATCCGTTAGCTTGTTTCTCAAAAGTGCATGAGTATTTTAAAATTGAATTACAATAAAATATATTACTTAATTAAATCATGTGAAAACTACGCTTCCAGATATGATTGAAAGTCACATGATCTAATTTTTTTTCGATTTTTTATCACGTTTATTTTGAAAAATTTGGGCTACAATTTTATTTGGCTATCTTTTCGTTAAAACAGTATTTCTTTATCGATTTCCCTGATATTAACCAAGCTTAGTTCGTTATGAACGAGAACATAGACCCAGTTGATGTTATAACTTTAGCCGATCTTTCTTGGGCAGATTTTATTAAAAACCGGGCTATTCTCCGAATTACAAGCTCGAAAACACGAGAGCGTTTAGATTTTCTGAATCATTCCTTACTGCCACGCATCAGGGCAGGAGGTGAGGTCTCATTCATTGATTCTAGTTTACTCAACAGCCAAATCTAATCATTTTTTATAAACAAGATCTCTCCGAAAAACTTATTGGAAGTTTACTTCACGTTGTCTTATTAACTTATCCGCGTTACAATGATCGAGAATCCCGTGCTACAGTGCTGACTGTTCTAAAAGAACTTAACAATTGGAATTCCGAGGCATTCTTGAAATCATTTGTACCATTACTCGCCAAAGAAATTGATAAATTAAATAAAAAGAGTTCAGACGGGTAGGACGCTCAAGTACAAATAAGATTAGCAACCAGCTCTTTCTCTTTAATAATGCGGTCAAGTAAACACACATCCACATTTCATCCACCTCAAGCATTTACACGACCTCCTCTACCTACCGATTTGTCCTTCTCACTTGGATCAACTCCATGATCACATTTACGTTGACATCGGTATCTTCTGAGTCATTTATAATGTGGAAGAGTCTGATTGACTTGCAAGCAATCTTACTTGATTCGCTTGTAAATGAGAAGGAAAAACGTAAGAGCGTCACCCGTAGCGCTGTGGTGGATGTGAGGCGGTGTGTTCGAAAGGTGTGCTATAAATGTAATTCTTTATTCTTACAAATGTATATTTATTGGGTCAAAAGCTTTTATTAATAAAAAATGAATTTGGGGGATAATATAGAATTATACCCATATCCCAGCAATTATTAATCATTTGACACAAAGTAAGAAAGGGAGTGCTTCATTTCCTAACGCTGTACTTTTGGGTACTGTGATTGATTGTGCGTTAAGACTCAAAAAAAACAATGATCGAGCTTTTGTCGACAACGCAAAGGTTAGGCCTTGAATAACGATTTTACCGAAACGCCAAGAATATATCAGATTGATTAGCAGAGTTTCAAGAAAACATTTCATGTTATCTATAAAAATGAAACCATGAGTAATCAATCGATCATGTTCTGGTGTTTTTTTTAAAGCACTGCCACTTACTTTTTCGCCTAAATGCCATGATTTCCCTATTTTTGAAAGGATGATATAATACAATTTTATCTGACGTCCATCGCATCATCAAAAATACCTGTACCTACTCAAACTGCGGTAAATCAGTAATAACCGTCTTTTTTGTTATCCTTTTTTAAGCATAGTCTCTGTAAAACTAAGATGGATTCTTTGTAGGACGCCTTTCACGATTTTATTCATTGTACAGTCGTTGAACAAGATTTTCAAGAAAAATTTATTCCTACTCTAGAGAAATTGTTATTGAGAGCACCGGAGATCATTCTAAATGGTTCTTTTTTTAATAACTTAAACACTCCCTTGAATTTAGTGATTAACTCCACTCCGAAGACCATATAACCTCACGATTTTTTTACAGTACTAATTTCCACCATAAAAGCTTTGGGGTTTGACACTTCAGTGGTTTTCAAAAATCATTTCTTGGAATCGTTACTTGGACATGTCAGATCCACCAATAAACTAGTTCAATCAGTTGCAATCGATATGTTGCACATATTTCTAGAAAAAAGTCAAAAGTCTGAAGTTGTCATCGAAATTGGAAAGCAGATGATTCATTATTTAAATGCAGGTTAGTTAACTCAAAACATTTTCTTGGATTTCCTAAACATTTCTCTGTAAAATAAAAATAATTCCACTCAAGGTAAAGTTACAAACCCCGAACATCGTGGGATTATAATTCAAGCCATTGGTCATGTTGATAAATCACCTGCTGTGGCAAGAACTATCGTCGAAGATCTTTTGCCAATTATTTCGAAAGAGAACAGTGAACAATCCTTGGCAAAAGCTATTGACACGTTGATTTCCCATGCTGAGTTGTTAATAAACAATGAGAAGGAGAAGGCTGATTTAGATAAGATTGCCTTGGCAGTTTTTGAGGGGCTTTCTAGTAGCAAATTTGCCGTGAGAAAAGCTTGGACTATTGCCATTGGAAGGATTACATGGAACATAATCCAAGAACCTACCGATTTTCTGCGTGATATAATAAAAAAATGTCTCATTCCACTTATATCGACGCTGGATAAGATACAATCAAATCCATTAGTTTTCCCCGGAGGCCCTATAGAGGGATATATAACGATAGCCATAGTAGAAGGGAGAACGAAAAAGTGGCACGACAAGGAAATTGGTAAGTTTTTGTATAAATTCTTAATATTTCTTTAGACTAATTTTGTATTAACATCAATTTTTCTAGATGATTTACTTCGGACGAAAAAATTAACGCAAAATATTCTCGCTACCACACCCAAACTATCTTTTTGGCTCTGGGACAAAGTGTATTGCAAAATCACAAATTATGAAGAAGGATTATGGTTTATTAGATCGATGGAGGGTTTTCTCTTTGGAGAGAATGAAATTGCATTAGAAAAGAAGGAATTGCGGTATCATTAAAACTTAATTCCTCAAGAATTATTATTTTTGAGTTTTTTCACACACTTATTCTTTCGATATAATTTAGGATCCTTCTCGCTACTGCCTACATTTTCTTAATCACTGCTTCTCCCGATTTTCATACGCGTCGTGAGGCTTATGATAGTCTTGTCAGGTGTAACAAATACAACCCTAAACGCATGGGAACCATTATTCGCGAAGGAATGAATCAATGGGTTTTCCATGTAAATACATATGATACTTTGAGGCCTAAATCTATTTTCTCTTATGAATATATAATCAAATCGCATTATTTGATTGTGTTCCGTAGCTCGAAAAAAACGTCAAAGATTCTACTGCACATTTAGCTTCTACCTTTTCACAATCAGACGCATCAGTTAATGCCTACCAACTCTCAAGAGTTCTTACTGCCATTACTACATTCTCTGAGACTATTGAAAAAGGGTTGATTGAAAATTTATTAGTTGAGCTAATTTTGTTAGCTCATCATCCTGCCATTGGTTCGTATATTTTTTATTCATTCGCTTTAACTTTGTTGATCAAACTTTCAATCTTAATCAACATTTCACTTAATGCAATCGTGCTGTATGAAAATATATTAGTATCTCCAACAAACAAATATAATTGGATCAGTTTGGCTCAAAGAGCGCGCCTTAACCCCGGAAATCTTGTAGAAGTATATCACAACCGATTAGCAGAACTAATTTTCGAAAATATTAAATTTGGCAATGAGGTAAATTATTTTTAACCTAATTAGCATTGTCTTGCGATTATTAAACATTGATTTATAACTTAACACCATATTAGTCAGAAAATTTTTATAAAGCTGCAATGTCGACTGTTTCCACTCTGGTCTTTATCTCGGCGGAGACAACAGTCCCACTATTTCTGGCCCAATCTAAGAATGATTTGGACAGTCAACTTCTCCAAAATATTGGAGATCAGGAGATTGGGATTTGGAAAACACCAGAAAACGTGTTATTTGTTGATGGTACGTTCAAGAGGAAGTTATGATGGTTTGTCTATTAGGCACATTATTTTCACTATCGAGAGGATAAGCTTAGCCTTGATAAATTTTCAATTAACTCTGTAATTTTTCACTTTTCTAGTACTCAAACGCAATAAGCAAAAGATAGTAGAAAATCGTAATCGTAAAGATTACAACACAGAAAAGTGGGAGCAAGAGATCCGTGACGAGATTGCAAAGAAAAAAGGTGCCGAGACTCGGAAGTTGACTAAAGATGAACAAGCCGCTGTCAATGCCCAATTGTTGAAGGAATCAAATGTTCGAAAACAAGTTCAAGAAGTTTATTTCAGATTTACTAGAGGACTCGATCTTGTACATTTTTTGATTACGGGAAATCTCCAGGCATTAGAGAATCATATTGCTGAATTAATGCATATTCTGATTTTTGCGGTAAAAAATGCCAGTGTTCTGATAGGTGATAAAGGGATCGATACCTTCTTGAATCTCGGCATTTGGACATCAGAAAATATAGCACCCATTCGTACTTCAATCGGTTTGGCAACAATTCGTATCATGGAGGCTCAGGAAATCCAAGAAAAATGGCTTGAAGAGCCCTTAGGAAGTCTTATAACAAGAGTTCTCTATCGATTAAGGGTCATTACAGAGCGTACGCGATTATCCCCTGCTTCCTTTGCTTATTGTTTCCCCCTTATTTATCAAGTTATTAAAAAGGGGGGCTCGGTCTATAAAGATGACACGAACAAAGATAGCGAATTATCTATGGAGCAAGTTGCAATGGGATTGGATATAATATCGTTTCATTCTACAATTGGCAATTCATCATTAATTCCGCGTGGCGAGGTAATTGAGGCTCTAATGCACGTCATTAAAGAGTTCCCAAAATTAGCAAAAACTGCCAAGTCTGCACTCATAGACTTATGCCAAGCAATCGGGGATACCGCTAAGGAACGAGAAATTGAAATTCTGTTAGATGGTTTACTTTGCTCCCAACCATTTGTCAGGAATGCATGTTTGCTGGCACTAGAATACCTTGATCTGACCGATAACGATTTTGAAAAGGAATTATGGATTACGCGTTTTGATGGAGACATAACTAATGCGAAATTGGCCGTTACACTTTGGGAAGATAATGGGATGGATGTAGAGTCAAACTATGCTACAGAATTATTACCCTTACTTATACATCCAGAGCATTATGTGCGAATAACCACCTCAAAATCAATAGGTACCGCCGTTAAGTATTTTCCAGAAACTATTTCTGAAACGTTGACTGTTCTGTATAATCTTTATTCAGAAAAGGTGAATATTTTTTTGAATTGCTTTTCCTTTTTAATAATTCTTAATGCTTAAACATAAGTTTTTAAGACACTAGCTCTTAAGCCAGACTATAACGAGTTTGGAGTGATTATTCCCGAATCATTGAATAAGAAAGACAAATGGGAAGAAAGGATTGGAGTTGGTCTCGCTTTAAGTACTCTTGCTTCAAGTATGACATCTTCCGATCTCCTTCCCTTCTTCGAGTTTTTGATCAATCGAGAGGCTGTTGGGGATGTTCATCCTGAGGTTCGGCAGAAGATGTTAGAGGTAATGAATTCTTAAATATCGTCTAAATATATTGCAACCAACTTTGTATCTCAAGATCCCACCTTGATATAGGCAGGTTTGGCTGTTGTTGATGCCCATGGTGGGGAAAATGTAACTTCTTTAATGCCTGTTTTCGAAAAATACCTTGATACACCTGCTCCCGACTCGGAAACTCATGATCGTATTCGGGAGTCTGTCGTTATTTGGTTTGGGGCTTTAGCACGCCATCTTCACCCAACAGATCAGAGAATACCAGTAGTTATTGATAAGCTTTTAGAAACACTCAAAACTCCTTCAGAAACAGTCCAAGTAGCGGTTGGAGATTGTCTACCTCCTTTGATCAAAGCCATAAAAAACTCTGCCCCAGATCTAATTAATGGCTTACTCAACCGATTATATCATGACGAAAAATATGCTGAACGCCGGGGTGCTGCATACGGGCTTTCCGGGGTTATTAAAGGCACCGGCATTTCTGCACTGAAAGACTGTAATGTTATGAATTCACTTAAAGAAAATATTGGCAACAAAAAAGACTATAAGTGTAGGCAGGGGGCCTTGTTTGCATTCGAGACTTTATCTCAAGGACTTGGACGTCTTTTTGAACCATATGTAATTCAAATTTTGCCTTTGCTGTTAACCGCCTTCGGTGATACTAATCCAGATATTCGGGAAGCCGCTTCAGAAACAGCCAGGGTTATCATGAGTAAAATTAGTGGACATTGCGTAAAACTTATACTCCCTTCAATACTGTCAGGTTTAGATGATCGTCAATGGCGCACAAAGAAAGGCTCTGTTGAATTGTTAGGGACAATGGCTTTTTGTGCCCCCAAACAACTTTCAATATCTTTGCCCACAATCGTTCCACGATTGACTGATGTTCTTACAGATTCCCATACCCATGTTCAAGCGGCTGCGAATGAAGCCTTGTTACACTTTGGTGAAGTCATTAGCAATCCAGAAATTAAAGAGCTTGTGCCAATATTATTGCAAGCTTTGAGTGATCCTGATAAAAATACAAATGCAGCGCTAGATGCCTTGCTCGAGACCGCTTTTGTTCATTATATTGATGGGCCCTCTTTAGCTTTGGTAAGAAAACTGTTTTCTCTTTCAAATATTCCTCGTATTTTTTAATGCCATTAATATTATGTAGGTTATGCCAATCCTCGAACGTGGTTTGAAAGAACGAAGTACTGATGTCAAGAAGAAATCGTCTCAGATTGTGGGAAATATGGCTTCCTTGACGGATTTCAAGGATTTGATCCCCTATTTGGAACGCTTGTTACCTGGTCTTAAAGAAGTCTTGGTTGATCCTGTACCAGAAGCTCGATCTACAGCTGCAAAAGCTTTGGGCACTTTAGTAGAAAGATTAGGAGAAGATAAATTCCCAACCCTTGTCACTGAGCTTGTAAATACCCTTAAATCTGATACAAGTGGAGTTGATAGACAAGGTGCTGCGCAAGGCCTTAGTGAAGTTTTGGCTGGCTTGGGACTAGAACGTCTTGATGGGCTTTTACCCGATATAGTGACCAACTCTGAAAGTCCAAAATCTTACGTTCGTGAGGGATTCATATCGTTGCTTATCTACTTGCCAGCTACTTTTGGCCTTCGTTTTCAGCCATATCTAGGGCGTATTATTCCACCAATATTGGCTGGTCTCGCAGATGATTCCGAATACGTTCGGGATGCATCCTTACGTGCTGGCCAAATGATAGTCGCCAATTATGCCACCAAAGCTGTGGATTTATTACTTCCCGAATTAGAAAGGGGATTGTTTGATGATAACTGGAGGATACGGCAAAGCTCTGTTCAACTGATGGGCGATTTACTATACAGAATTACTGGAATCAGTGGCAAATCTGAAGAACTTGAGGGTGATGAAGATGAGACTGGTGGTACCGAAGCTAGCAGGAAAGCTTTACTGGAAGTTCTGGGCAAAGAAAGAAGAGATCGTGTATTAGCCGCTTTGTATATAGTTCGACAAGATGGTATAAATATTACAAACTTGCTCTTCAATTCTGTTATTTATGTCACCTATATTTAACTTCAACTTATTTGCGAATCAAAAGTTTCTGGAATCCTCCGTCAAGCCTCCCTTCATGTATGGAAGGCAATTGTATCAAATACCCCTCGAACTATCAAAGACATTCTACTAGTTATGATGGGGATGATAATTCAAAATCTCGCTGCGCCTAGTTATGAGCGTCGGCAAGTGGCTGCACGCACTTTAGGTGAACTAGTCCGCAAGCTTGGTGAAGGTGTGCTAACTGAAATAATACCAATTTTAGAGAAAGGTCTTGAATCGACCGAGGCTGAGACACGCCAGGGTGTATGTGTCGGTTTAAACGAAATCATGAGCACTGCCAGTAGACTGCATATTATAGAATATGTAGATTCTCTTGTTCCTGCTGTGCGGAGAGCTTTGGTAGACGAATCGGGTGAAGTCCGCGAAGCTGCTGCACAAGGTAAGCATTGATCTTTTTCATCCAATGTTATGGCCGATACTCATTTGCTTTGAAGTATTAGTAATATTTATCTTATCTTACATTTAGCTTTTGATACACTTCACCAGCATGTGGGGCCTAAAGCAATAGACGAGATTTTACCCTCACTTCTTAATTCCCTTCAATCTGGCGAGAACTCCGACTATGCCTTGGAAGCTTTGAAAGAGATAATGGCAGTTCGGGCGAATGTTGTGTTCCCCGTTCTTATTCCTACTCTCATCACTATCCCTATCACTTCATTCAATGCTCGCGCTCTGGCTTCCCTTGTATCAGTGGCTGGCTCTGCCCTTAATAAACGCCTTACGAGTATACTTAATGCCCTTGTG
>JAAOMT010000618.1:3300-149128 GCA_016748015.1 Geosiphon pyriformis
ATGAACCTGTCCGTGAAAAAAGACTTAATTCTGAAGAGATACAAGATGGTAACCATAACACGACAAGATATAAAAGTCAATTAATCTCGTCACTTAGAAAAAGGGAATCTGCTTCTTTTACACATGGTAAGCCTTCCATTTAATTTATTCAACATTGAACGATTTTTTTTAATACGAACGCCTTTTTTTCAGATATGGATTGTGCCATTAGCCTAAGTTATTCATTCAATTAAAAATAGAAACGCACGAAATCAGTAAGCACTTGATATTCTTATTACTATTTATATTTATATTTATATTTAACTATAAAATCGTTTAAACAGATAATTTTTTTTGGTTAAAATGATTTTGAAAAATTTAATATAATTCATATACCTATAAATACGCAAGTATTATTCCATCAGGCTACTAGTTTAGTTTTTATTCTCTAGAAGATAATCTATGTACGTAGATGTAATATTTATTCTAAACTGATATATTCAATAACTAAATTTCTGACTTCTATTACATTTTCCATTTCTCAGATTGTAAAATTTAATAAAATCGTTATTCTTTAATGTATTTGATAATTTGACTTCTCAAATTATTTTAACTTATGATGACATATAAAAACAGCAAAATCACAAATTATGGATATTTCAAAGGAATGGGTTAGGGTTTTAAATCTTTAGAAGAATAAGAAATTTCCTCAGATCCCTAAAACTCAAAACATTTTAATTCATTAAAATCAACAAAAACGGCGGGTAAGTATGATAATATTATAAGGTAGTGGAGGGTCTATTATGGCTTCTTAATTACAATAAAGAAAAGGAATCTCGAATCATATTAGATTTTTAATTTGTTCTTTATCTTAATTTGGTATTTAAAATAAGAAGCATTCATTAATTATTTAGAAAAGTATTACCCTCTAGAAATAATTAAGGTTGTCTAACAAAAATTGTAAAAAACCAGGGCATAGTAAAAGAAAAAAATTGACACTAGTATTTTATCATAATTGTATTCTTATTTTGTTTTCTGTAGTGTTGCTACAGTGATACTTTTGAAATTTAGCTTTCTGATAAGATAAAATTTTTGACAATTAAATATTTTCCCAAAGGCTTTATCAGTTGAAAACTTTACTTTTAAATTTTCTATACCTAAGCGGCTGTTTTCTCTTCAATTTTTTATTATTTTTATTATTTGATGGTATAAAACTCTACTATATTCTTTTATTTTTTTATAGTGTGGTGCTCATGAGAAATTCGTGGATTTGCTGCCTGCTAGGGTGCCGTGACGTGAATGTCGCGTCCGATTGTTTGTTAGATAATGATAACGTAGTGCTAGATCTAGTTTAGGTAGTCTTGATTGGGTTGCTGGCTAGTCACGTTTATATATGTAGATAGCGAAAGGGCTACACTATATTTGGTATTAAAAAAAAAATTCTATTTTCAATGTTTAATTTGAATTTAAATTGAAAAAATTAAAATTTTTATTCTCAATCAAAGTTTTACTTATGATTTGGATTAAATTAAATATTAAGTGCCATTAATAATAAAATTTATAATACTATTAGTGTAAAAATTTTTATAGACTACTTAAATCAGAAACATGGCTAACAATTTAGCAAAAATTATTATTAATTTGTGAAATTCGTCATTTTTCTAATTTAGTTTGTATAATTCTGATTGAAAAATTAGAAAAGGATTTTCCCTTCCCAAAGGGGGTATATTATCGATAAAAATATTCGTTCATTCAACATTATTAATAATCATATTAGACGCAGTAATTTTTTCTACAACGGATGTCATATCTTTGAAATAAATATTTCAATTTTATTTCTACACAAGGAATAGAAACAATTAAATAAAATTGTAAATTATAAAATTCCTCACCTTAAGGAGATTACATGAGTATCGAATGTATAAAACTCATTGAAGACCACTGATTCGGCATTTATATTTAATCCCAAAAAATTTTAAAACCATTGCACATAAAGGATTCAGGTTGTTCTTTTCTGAAACGAAGCTTTGCAATAATATGTTATCTTTTTTCTAAACCATTCTCCTTTAACTCTTAATTTTGCCAAAATCTAATTAAGTATATTATTGCATGAATTACTCTAAAGAGCTGAGATTTATGATTCGAACATGCTGCAATGAATTCCACTGATAGTTTCCATTATATCTAAATATAGCATTTCTATAAATGCATTTTTTGATCTTAAAATGAAATAATGACCAAATACCTAATTGTAACTGGTGAGCGAAACAGGGAAGAAAAATAATATTTGGATTTTATAGTCTTAACGTCATCTAAAATATATATAATATTATCATTATTAATATAAATAAAGAATATAGTATTTAGACTTCATATGAAGTTATAAATTAGCAGCAAAAAAATCTGTTGATTCAATATTACTTTAACAATAATGAGGACAGCATCAATCAAATAAAATGTCATTGACTATTTTTGTAACAGTCTTTTTTAATATTCCCCATTTTGAATAGTGTTCACATTCATTGGTGAAAGAACGTTTTAAAGCTTTCTCCTTTGCTAATAATTGTAATGTATTTGGTCAGTCTATATAAAAATTTATTAGTCAAATATCACGTGTTGATTGTAAGATAACAATAATAATGATGAAAATTTGGATTTAGAATACAGATCCTCCATCTACTACATCTATATATTAAAGGGATGAAGAATTTTTAATTAACTGTTCTTTAACACTGTCAACGCGATCTATCAACCCTTGAGTGAATTTCACTGCTTCTCTTCTTTTTAATCTGGCTGTTTCGAATTCTGGAGGACAGCCAACCGAGTCAAGTGATAACAAAGATTGCATAAGCTTTTCGACGATATATTGATGTGCATCTATCAATTTCTGCCGAAGTTTATCATCGTTCGGAACGGAAGAAATATGAGAGGCAACAGACATTTCAAAGGACTCAATTTCTGGCAGTAAGTTACCACTTATTCTTTCGACTGATTGAGAGATTCGTGTCAAAAGAGCATGTTCCTCGGGAGATCCCGTTGAAGTCTGGGCAAGCTCTTTTTGCTATTTCAAGTATTTTTGAAGGTTATCCTTATGCGTACAAAAAGCTGAAACTAACTAAGAAAACTTACATCCGGCTTTGAACCCATCAAGAGAACTTTCGAAGAAGGATGAAGCCCAAGTGAGGAAAGAATCGCTGTTTCATCTTTCATCACAGCTTTTTCAAATTGATTATTTAGTTACTATGTTCAAATCTAAAACAAAAACTTGACTGCAAAATTTTAATTAAATTACTTTAGCACAAACTTACCACCAGATAGTACCAACTTTTGGCCGTTCAACGGTACACCAGTCATTTCCTTTAACCGCTCTTTTAATTCCTTTAAGGTTGTCCCCTCTAGCGATCCTGGCCCTTCTTTTTCAAACCCTACATTAAATTTTTCCCGTCCCCAAGTTATAAAGATCTCTGGATTGCTATGTGGATCTAAAAAATGAAAGCTTTAGACTTGGGAGGAAAATATCTGGGATTTCTAAGATAGGCTCTGTTTCACATCACCTTCCATTGTGTTCTTTGTGGATAAGAAAAAAACATAGGGTTTGGCGTATCGCCAGAGGACAACAAAGGGCAATGCAATGTCCACGGAAATTTTTGTTATTTGAAAAAGGGTAAGTAAAAAATTGAAGTTGAGAGAGGGGCAAAGCTAGTAAAGGCTGTGAATCTCAGGGAACTGTGTCACTTGATAAGATCAATTATCAAGCTAAACTTAAAAAAGCTACAATGATGATCCCCTAGTAAATTCTAAAACGAATTCAAAAGTCCCACTAGTTTCAATTTACTGCACCCTTTTCCTGTATATTATGGCAGCACGCGGAGGTAAAAATTCTAAAGGAGAAGCTGTTCCTCAACCGGTGAAAGTTCAGCGTTATTGGCCGGGAAAGATTCCTGAAGGTGTGAAAGAATATTCTTCGTCTGAGGAAGAGGACGAGGACGAACAACAACAATTCGAAAAACAAAAAGAGCGTGAACTCATAACTAGCGTCCAAAAGGTCGATCTTTCAGAGCGTGAGGTTGCTTCAGATCGACGCTTGCGGAGGCTGCAAGGCGCAAAAGAAGCGGGGACTTTTGAACAAATAGAGCGGAGACGTCATGCCGGAAAAACAGTGATTTCTGACCTTCAAAGTGTGGAAGGGCAACTTCTTTTACAAGAACCTGAAGATGAAAGTGAGATTGCTCTACGTCGTAAACTTTTGAGGGACCGAGCGATCGAGCAGCGTAGACAAGAAGAAGAAAGCCTAAAAGTCGAAGAAGCTCAAAGAAACATTTCAGAGAAGCTAAAGGACACGGAGAATGAGGAGGTAAACGACAATATCTCCTCGCCTTAAAGCTATCATGAAAGTGCGATTTTCTGACTAATGTGTAATCAAATGCTATAGGAAAGTGATAGTGAATATTCCTCTGAATATGAGACAGATACAGAGGAAGACGAAACCATAAATAGACAATTAAAAAAACCGATATTCATACCAAAGTACATCTCAAGTTCTAATACTTTCAAGATTTTCATGGTTCCTAATTTAGGTATTAAAAAATAACGCTGGTCTAAATTTATTATAGAGCTCATCGAGAGACTATAATGGAAAGAGAACGGTTAGAACAAGAAGCGATTGAGGCCGAAAGAAAACAGCAAGAAGCCCTAGAAGAACGCAGAAAAGAAACACATTCATTGTTGGCTGAGAAAATTCAACAAGAGATGTTAAAAGAAGGTTTTTCTCAACTTAATCTCAGTCATCAATTACTTTTCCATTTTCTTGTGTTCTCATTATTTGATATCAAATATACTATAGTAACGGAAGACGCCAACGGTTCTAAAGAAGTCGACGATACGGATGGAGTTGATGAACAGGCTGAATATGAAGCTTGGAAATTGCGTGAATTAAAAAGAATTAAAAGAGACAAAGAAGAGAGAGAGGCGTAAGAAAATTTTTTATTAATCAAATCGAGGTGCAAGTCGAAATTTAATCAAGTTTCTTTTAGAAGGGAGAAGGAACAAGAGGAAATAGAGCATAGACGTAATATGAATGAGCAACAACGCTTGAAAGAAGATTTGGAACGTGTCAAAAAACAGCGCGAAGAAAAGCCGAAAGGAAAATACAAATTTTTGCAAAAGTATTACCATAAGGGTTCATTTTATCTCGTAAGTGTGATCGAATTCTCATTGTTTCCTTTTTTTCAATGAAACTTATTCTTAGATTTTCAAAATTCTAGGACCCAAATGATCTTCTTTACAAAAGGGACTATACGGAGGCAACACCTGATGAAGCCGGTAGGAATTTTGTCTAGGAAAATATTTTACATCAGATTCTAAGGTCTACGAATAAATTACTGACATCTACCTGATATTGATCTTATTTACAAAAGCTCATAAGGAAATGTTACCAAAAGTTATGCAAGTCAAGAATTTTGGACGTGCTGGACAGACAAAATGGACCCATTTGGCTGATCAAGATACCTCAAAAGTTTGTTTTTCCTTTTTGACCTATAAGCTTCAACATATGAAATTTCCTCCTAAGGTTATATAATCTATAATAATGATTATCACTGACTTTCAGAGAGATTCGGCCTGGGTTCAGAAAACCGAAATCAATAAACGTACTATACAAAAGATGGCTGGTTTGCACCCTGGAGGGTTCGATAAACCTACGGCAAAAAAAAGAAGATTTGATTAATGTCATTCTCGGATGGTGGAGGTTGTTCAACACTTTGGACTTTTGTCAGTGTTCGATCTCCAATTTGTCAATCTTATTGCTTAATCTTCTCAAATGCAATGGAAGATTATGGGCATCTTTTAAAATTATCGGAGAAAAGGTGGGTACCATGTAAAATGACCAGTTGTATAGGTCGAATGTGGATATGGTAAGTGTAAAATTTTCGTGTGTTCGTATTATTTAGAGGAAATTTCTCCTCTTGCCGATTACTTCCCCATTGAAAATCCATCTTGTCTGCTAATTCATATATTTTGGTTGACCAACAATTAAGGTGTAGAAATCTATAATTTCCATTAAGATCGATTATTATGAACGGGCAAGAATATTTCAGCATGATCAAAGGGAATTTTTGGTCTGACGCCTAATCCTGGATTGAGGAGATCGGAAACACGTCAATGATTGGTCTGTGATTATCTATTAATCTGGTCAAATGAATATTCGTATCCCATTATAACTGGGACTTGAAAACAATGGAAAATGAAACTATTCAATATAACATTCCATTTAATGAAAATGGGAACAACAACCATTGATATAGGAAGCATAAATTTTGCCTTTTATTAAGACGGAAATGTAGAATTCGAAAGTGCTCTTATTTCTCGACCAACTTCACAGTATACAAGATTGGGACATCTTTTACAAAGAATGAGAAAATATTTGGCTTGTACAATGCTAGCAATCTTCTATAATTTTACGAAGAAAAAATTCCAAGACAAAAGTTTTAGTCTATCCCTTTACATCTAGCTTGCAGTGTTTGAGTATTTTTTATCAATGGCAGTCGACCCACCAAATCCAAAACGGTACCAGTCTAAATCTTTCGACACTGTATCTCACTTTCGTTCGGGTTATGCGCTAGTGCACAATAAAAGCCTAACTTTTGCATTTCGGCAAAAATTTCTTTCTCACTCAACTCTCGTAAGCGTACACAGCTCAACCTCTTCTTGTCGTCGTTTTCGGAGGTTCGACATACCATACTCTGAGGGTCAATTGTATAATTCCCATTTGGTGTTTCTTGAACAAATGATGTAAGACGGGTAACTGCCGCGTGTTTTGGAATGCTTGCCATTTTCATTTAATAATTCACGTCTTTATAAGGAAATCTTGATGATTCACTATTCAACGGCATCACCTCATAATTATATTCCTTACAAAAGCTACCCTTCGATTTTATAAAGTTTTATATGACGCAAATTTTAAGTAATTACCGATAATATTGACATCATGATCAGCTTCCCACGTGTTTAGAAAACTCTAATATTGTGACTTAGGTATTTTACCAACTCAGGAAAATAAATTTAACATGATACTCCTCAAAAATTTAAAAATATCTAGTGTCCCAATTTATACTTTCTTGTCTGCTACTTTATCAAAGAAACCAATATTTCCTCAAATAGCAACAAGATTCGTCTCCAATATATCGAGGGAGTCCGGTGATTTAAGATTTTCATTTATTGAAGAGAACCCCTTGTTTTTTTATCAATGACAGTACGGTGACCAACTTTTATGTAGACTTTTCTGCTCATAATCTCAAAATACGTTTCCAGGGACGACACGACTACAAAATATCCAGCAACTATTTTGTCTCAAATTAACTACTAGAAATATGGCCACAACTTCAATTTCTAGTCCCCGTACCAACCGTTTGGCTAATGAAAAAAGTCCATATCTTTTGGTAAATAATTTTTTATCAATTATTTTAATTTTACAATTGTGCCGTGAAATTTCTTATTGATTGCGGATTTTTTTCCCCAAATAAAGCAACACGCTGATAACCCAGGTGCGCGTTCAATTTTTAAAATGCGACATTTTATCGATCCATCATAATTTTGGAAAATACATAATCTGAATAAATCTTAACTTGCCTAGTCGATTGGTACCCCTGGAGCGAAGAAGCTTTCCAAAAGGCCCGGCGTGAAAATAAGCCAATATTTTTGAGCGTTGGATATAGTACTTGCCAGCAAGTCACTTTTTTTTATCCTTGGAGATTATTTTACCTGAAGTTTCTCAAAGATTTTAATTTTTAACTTTTCTTCAATTTCAACATGTGATAATTTCCTTTTGATATAACTGTGACTATAGCTGGTGTCATGTAATGGTATGACATTGTTTTTATTATTATTTCTATTTATATTTGAAATTTACTCAGATTCTCTTACATTTAGGCTCATGAGTCCTTTGAAAATAAAGAAATTGCTAAACTCATGAACGAAAATTTTGTCAATGTTAAAGGTAATGAATGTTTACTATAATTTCTGTTTGAAATGTAATTTATATTTCTTTTTCACCCAACAATTTTTTTATTTTAGTTGACAGGTATTCTTTTCTAAAGAATAACT
Organism: Geosiphon pyriformis; assembly: GCA_016748015.1. Classification (NCBI taxonomy): domain Eukaryota; kingdom Fungi; phylum Glomeromycota; class Glomeromycetes; order Archaeosporales; family Geosiphonaceae; genus Geosiphon; species Geosiphon pyriformis. The sequence continues at coordinate 11,380 of JAAOMT010000618.1, forward strand.
TGATTTTTCCTGATTTCTTTTCTTAAATATTGATTTTTTTTAATTCCTCTCCAGAGAAGTTCAACCTGATGTTGATCGGATGTATATGGTATTTTTAGTTTAGTATTTTATAATTCATCTCTACTTTGACAAGAATTAAAGCTATTTCTTCTTTTCACCAAAGACATTTGTACAGCTTACATCTGGTGGCGGGGGTTGGCCTATGTCGGTCTTCTTAACGGTAGAGAATCATCATTTTTAATATGTTTATCTCAAAATATTCTTAATTAACATACGGGAAGCTATTATCAAAAATAGCCTGATTTGTACCGTAAGTCGATAAAATTATTTTAAATTTTGGTACTTACACTTCAAAGCCTTATTAACCAGAGATAAAAAATTATTTCAGCGATATTTGGTGGCACTTATTTTCCTCCTAAGGATCAATTCGGCAGGTATGAATTTTAAATTACACAATATTTTTAAACCTTGTGATTTCTAATTTGATCAATATAATGATTGCAGGATCGGATTCCCTTCCTTGTTAAAGCGTGTAGCCAAGATGTACGAACGATTTCGATGCTGTAATAATATTGAAAATATAATTAGATTCTAATCCTTCGAAATTCCACCAGGTGGAAAGAAGACCCTGAAGGGTTAAAAAAATCCGGAGAGAGTCTCATTCAACAATTGCGTCTGTATTCCAACGTAAGCTGTGTGCTTTATTCCACGTTTTTGTGAAAAATAATCAATGGCTGATAATAGCCTTTATTAAAGGCCGATGCTCAAGGTGTTAGCAAAGATGTACTTAATATTAATGTCGCCCATAAATGTTACCAGCATTTCTTCAGTACCTTTGATGAGAAGGAGGGTGGTTTCGGCGGTAAACGCAATTCTTCTTCCCTGCTTGGCACATGTTATATTGTCTCAATTAAATATTCCCAATTACTCTGCTGACTTTAGGTGAGCCCAAATTTCCAACGCCCGTTCAATTCCACTTTCTCCTTCGTTATTACTTTTACATCAACTCCGATCTTGGAAACATGGACGGAGATACTTTTGGTAACATGTCAGTTGCCGAAATTCGTGTAAGAGGAGATCGTTTAGGGATTGATTTTAAAGGATGTTTAGAGAAAGTTGATTTTGTGAATAAAATTCGAAAAGTTGTGGGGAACCGACGTCAAGCAGCCCAAAAAACTATCGAAATGGTGAAATTTACATTGACGGTAAGTTTATCAATGGGCGGATTTTCAATCCTTTACTTTTGGAGCCAATATGTGAGTAATTGATTAAAAATTGTCATCTAGAAAATTGCCAAAGGAGGCATCCATGGTAGGCATGAAGTTTTAACTTTGTCATACTGATAATCTTTCCGTTTCAAATATTATTCTTTAACGGATTTTTTTATACACATAGATCATATAGGCAATGGGTTTCACCGGTAATAACACATCCCAATCATTAATCTTGGCGCATTAGTTAATCAATATATTAAAAGCAATTTTTGACATTACAGTTACTCTACAGATCGTTACTGGCACGTTCCTCATTTTGAGAAAATGGTGAGCGTATTTTAAAAGTTTTTCCTATAAGTGCAGTAATTTAACTTTCATCTCTATCGACTTCAGCTTTACGATCAAGCTCAACTACTTTCGACCTATATCGAAATGTATTTGATAAGCAAAGAAGATTATTTTGCTGAGGTAGTATTAAGTCTTATATCATGTGGATGTGCTTGAACTTTTTATCGACCTAAAAGCTGTTTTTTTAGGTTGCTCGTGATATTGTGAAATACGTCGAACGCGATTTGAGAGATCCTGTTGGAGGAGGTTTTTATTCTGCCGAAGATGCTGATTCATATCCCCATATTGATGCCGAGCATAAACTTGGTAAGATAATATCTTTACATAAAATATCCCCGAGAAATTTAACTTTCGCGAGTATTTGGTAAAGATTACCTTTTTTTTGTATTTAGAGGGCGCTTTTGCAGTTTGGGAAAAGTCTGAAATATACAATATTCTTGGGCAAGAGGACTCGGAAATATTCTGTTGGCATTTCGGTGTTGAAGAGAAAGGGAATGTTCCCAGCGAGAAAGATATACAGGGCGAGTTGGTTAACAAAGTATTTATCTTCGGTTTTTCAAGGCTTCATAAGATATCAATATATTAATGGATCGGACTACGCTAATAAGCACTTACAACTCCTTTTTTGGTTGCTATTCTTTACTATTTTATTCATTTGGATTAGAACGTTTTAATTGAGCGCCACACGATTGAAGAAACCGCAAATCAATTCAAAATTTCCCTCGAAAACTTGAATCAAATTCTTACGAGATCCAAGGAAAAGTTGGCAAAACATCGATTTGAGAAGCGGCCAAAGCCTCACAGAGATGAAAAAATTCTTACTGCCTGGAATGGTAACAAGTCACCCAGAACAAAGAATATGGTCTTGCAGAGATTGGTTTGTTGATGCTTAGTTACTTTTTGAACTCTTAGGCCTGATGATATCGGCCCTCGTGCGAGCCTATGAAGCATTAGGTGAAAAAAAGTATCTTGCTCTAGCTATAAACTCGGCCAAATTTTTGAAAGAGAAGATGTATGACCCAGACCGTAAGGTGCTGCGTCGAAGTTTTTTAGGAGAGCCCAGCAAAGTTGATGGGTTTTCAGATGACTACAGGTTATTAAGGATTCTAATCTAAGATATTTCAATTAAGTTGAATATATATTGTATATTTACTGATATTCATCTTTATTAGTTTTTTAATTCAAGGTACATGCTTCGATTCGAATTGATCAATTACTATAAGTCCCAATTGTATTCAATTTAATGAAAATGGACTTGATCTTTCATTTAGGTCTCCTTGATCTTTACGAAGCCACATTAAATGAAGAGCATCTTGCTTGGGCCATCGATCTTCAAAACACACAAAATGAATTGTTTTATGATCGAGAAGGTGGAGGCTTTTTCAATGCTCCCGCGGGAAATAAGAATATCCTCCTCAGGATGAAGGATGGCGAGTAATAAATATTTTAAGATCAATATATTTATACTACATAAGATTACTTATTTATTTTTTAATAGAACATGATGGAGCCGAACCTTCATCGTATGTGTTTCTGGTTTTTCTAATTTACGCACTCCAGTTGCTGATATTATCAAAATTCTTTTTGAACCTTAATGTAATTCCTATTATTTACCAGAAACTCGGTCTCCGTGAGCAACTTGGTTCGATTATACACTTACATTCAAAATCCAGACTATAACTCGAAAGCAGAAGCAACTTTATTATCCAATGTGAAAACATTACAACAACATCCATATGCGATGCCTGCATTGGTTGCCAGCATGATCCTTTATTTAAAAGGCATTAAACAAGTAAGTCAATAGTGAAACTCAAAATCTTGATCGCTGAGATGGAGCATCTTCCATCTTTACGATACCAAAGTTTCTTATAAGTTCCTTCTCATTTTCGTAGATCGTGATTATTGGTTCTCCTGATCATCCTACTGTTGGGAAATATCTAGAGATCATTCGACAGCGTTTCTTGCCCAACCGCGCATTGATTTTGACTCCAACTTCCTCTGATATAGGTTCTTCTATTTTGGCTAAGAGAAATGATGTAGTGAAAAGTATCTTACAAATAGATGGGGGAATTAGCAGCGGACAAAATGAAGCATCACCTGCCATTCATATTTGCGAGAATTTCACATGCGGCTTGCCAATTCAAGAACCCGCAGTTTTTAAAGACCAACTAGAGAAATCCCTTTAAGCCAGGAGCAATTATCCTTTTTTCAAAGCCTCGTTGGAATCAGGAGTCTTTCTTTTTGTATCACCAAACTTCTTGGTTTTTGTTGGAATCTTGAATAAATATTTTGTTTAGTATTATTATTATTAACCTATAGAGGGTTTGCATTTCTTACGTTCCCAAATAGATTATGTCAAAAATAATTCAACCTTGACAGAATATGTATTTCTCAATTTCAAATCTATTTTTGAAAATTTCTGCTTTATAAAAAAATAAAGAACTCGATAAGTAAAAACTTTAAACAAAAAAATTTTCAAAGACTGATAGATTAATTTATGATTAAAACTAGTTTATTCAAATAACCATTCAGCTTTTATTATCAAATTACAAGTGTTAAACATTATGATTATACTTTACCAAGTTTACTTATAACATTTGGTGTTCTTTGTAAGGTTATAAAATTCATAAAAACAAAGCACCTGAAAAACTCACAAAATAATAATTATTGGAACTGTTAAAAAAAATCATTTGTTTTTTAAAAAAGTCTTATATCAACACTTTTAAAATATCAAAAAAGATATTTACTACTAAAAATGATTTTTTTTATTATATACAAGTTAAAATTGACTATTATTTAGACAAAACAACTAATATTAAAAAACTTAAAATTATAACTACCAAAAGAACAATAACAGAGATCTTTTTTTTATTAACAAGAAAATTGAGTTATATACTAAAAATCAATATTTACAATTATAAAAAAACCATAATATAAAATCCAATTCCAAAAAATCAAAATCTAATTTAGAAAGTAATACTCAATAATAGTCTGTACAAAAAAAAACCACAACCTACTATTAACAAGAAATCAAGATTTTTTTGGTTTGTAAATTTGTTTTTAATTTATAAACTTAAGTATAAGTTTTTATAATTTTAATATTACACAATATATTAATTTAATTATTAATTTTTGTCATTAAATTAATAATTAAAAAATACTATTATAATTGAAATTTATATTTTTTATTAATTATTACATGTATTAATTACTAATGTTATATAATTAGCTACTCTATTTTTAGATAGTAATCATTAACCTAATTAATGACTTAACTATTAATCTAATCATTAACCTGATCATTAACCACTTTTGATAACTATATAAGCAATAAATTTCTTAGCTATAGAAATACATATCAGAAATTAAGGAAATTAAATAAATAAAATAACAACTTTCATTTCAATTTTTCTTTTATCACTAATTTCTCTTTCTCTACTTTCAATTATTTAAACATCTTAGAATAAAAGATTACTTATTGGTTATTTCCTACTTTTTTTCTGAAATGTGTAATTGTAATATTTAAAAATTATTAAATAAAACATGACTGAAGAGTACATCTAATACCTGATATTGAATTCTAAAAGTGTTAATATAAAGCATAGAATTATACCAGTATGTAATCATTTGTTAACAGTACAGACTATTTCTCTACTTTTAAATTTTCTGGTTATTTTTTAAAAAGTATAGCAACTAAGATATTTTATGAAACTGATTTCACATATTGAATCCATACTTATTTAATTCATTTTTTAAAGTTGAATTCTTTTTAATTCCTTTATTACTCTATAATTCTGTTCTCTTTTGCTATCTATTAACTTATTATTTTAATTCATAACATAAAAGTGGTGCTCCTTGTGAGGTTGTCAAAATCTATTTTGTTTCTTATTATATGAATAATTATTTATATTTGTCACAATAATCAGAAGAATACTTTAAAGCACACAATAAAAATAATCTAGACTTTATTAAACTTAATTCTTTGCCCTTTTGCTTGATTTGCTTCTCTATTGAAAAACAATCTAGTAGACAATTCCAAAACTTTTAGAACTTGTTCTTAAACAAGTATTTAACTAAAACTTATACAGCTTATACAACCTATTACTTTAACCAAGCTTATCTTGAAAACAACTTTAAAGAAAAAACAACAGCATTAATCAGCTTTTATATTAAACAATAATATCCTGATTTTGAATATCTAAATTACCAAATTTACATCTGGATTGCTGCTCACCACTTAACTGAAACTTTCTTTGAAACAGAAGAAGAAAGTTATCAAATTGCTCTTGTTTTTGATTTTTTTTTAAGTAAATCAGAACACTCTACACAAACAGTTATTTCTAAACCAATGGCTAATGACCCTATACAACAAAATATTTTAGTCACTCTTCAAAACATACAAACTGCTTTAAGGCAAAAAAACAATATCTCATTACTATTATTCAGAAGTAATACACAAGATCTAATTAAATGGTTGGATGACTTTGAAAGAACTGCTACAGCCAATCAATATAATAATAAATACAAATTCAAACTCATTGATGGCTATCTTCAAGGCTCTTCTGCTACTTGGTTTTTACAAAAAACCAATGCTAATGCTCAGCAAAGAATTATTAAATGGACATCAACAAATACTAGAGAAAACAACACCTCTTTTACTATCTGGTTTGAAATAAAATTTAGAACTCTTATTTTAATATCCAAATAATACATGAAATTAGAAAGAAAAACTCAAGATCCTGGTGAAGTTGTAACTAAGTATGTCAAAGCAATCAGAAAGTTAATTAAGCAAATAGACTTTGGAAAGAATTAGACAAAAAAACAAAAGATTTATTCCTTTACAAAAAGATTAAAAACTGATCTTTCCTATGCTTTTTGGTCTCTTCTGGCTCTAAAAAATAATCTTACAATAGATATGGCTATTGAACTTGCCCAGAAAATAGAAGACAATCAAAAAATACATCTAAGATCTATACTTCTAGTTTTTGTTTTTGCTCTTGTTATGGCTCCTGCTCCCCAAATAGTTGCTACCTCTTTTGCTGTCCAAATTCAAGACCCAAATGAACAGTTGATAGATAAACTCACAGCCAATCTTGTCTAGTTACTGGAACTCTTAGTCCAAGCAATCAAAAATAATTAACAATCACAAAGACCCAGATTTGAACCCCATTTTAATCAGCCTCAGCAACTTCCTTATCAAAGACAATAAAATTGTGGCCCATTTGTATGTTATCACTGTAAATTAACTAAACATTTTTTCAGAAATTGTAACAATTTTTCTTTGTCTTTTCCAGCTTCCAAAAACAATAACAATCAAAACAACAGAATCATTAATAACAATGTCTCTAATCAAAGATCTAATCATGCCAACATTAATTTCTTTGGAAAGAATCTCTTAGTTAAAGCCACTGTTTATTAGCCTTTAAACTAGTAGACATATCTTCAAAGGGTAAGAGTACAAGCCAACCAAAAAAAAACTCTTTTTATGCTTTTAACTTAACTGATGATAATCATAACATGAATGAACTAGTAATCAACACTTCTGAATCAACAAAAAAAAAAAAAAGGCCAAGATTAATTTCGTTTTAGACTCAAATAAAGCATTTACATCAACTGCTAATAACAATAAGCCACCAAAGACTAAAGTTTTTAAGAATTTTTCAAAGCTAGAATCCTTAAAAATTGTACAAAAATCTGGTCTTTATTCAGTTGTCAAAGATCTTATAAAAACCCCAGTTCACATTACTTTTGGCCAATTAATGATTCAGAAAAGACCTTCACAAATCCTTGATCTTAAAAAAAAAGACACTAAAAACCAACAAACACTCTTGTCAAGCTGAACTTACTGACAACAGCAATATTATCTTTCTTATTTGCAAGACCCAAATGGCTGGTTATTTTATTGACTTGATCTTAAACAGTGAATCATTTGTCAGTATAATTGCCAAATACTTTCTAGAAACTATTAGAAGAAAGATTAATAAATCTTCTATCTAGCCTATGATCAATGTATATGGTAACAAGAAAAAAGACCTGGGCATAGCCAAAACTGTTTCTGTTTGGATTAACAGCATTAGCATTAAAACTGACATAGAAGTATCTAAAACAAAAGAGTATACTATAATTGTTGGCAATAAGTGGCTTAAGAAAACCAAAGTACTACTTGACTATAAACTTTATAAGCTAATCATCAGATATGATAAAAATCTCATTGTGGTTAAGTATTATTATTGGACAACTCTTTCAGTACCCAAACAAAACCAAGAAAAAAAACAATTAGATGAATCAGATAATAATGAGAGCGATAAAGAAAAAGATCAAAAAGAACAAGAAAAAACTGCTGAATTCATCTATACTATTTTCACCAATAATAACAAGTCATTAGATAAAATTAAAGCTGACAAAAAAGAAATTATTGTAAATGGCAAGCTGATTTACTGCTCTACTATAATGTTTTCAGAAAAACTTTTGATAGAAAATCTGGCAAAAAAGCCAAATACAGTTATTAGTAGTATGGTCCTTATGTCAAGTGCTAATACAATAAATCTTTGTATTCTCCTAGTAATGAATATAAGTTCTGCCTAATCTATTATAAATATTGGGAGCCAATTAGTTTAATACCCAGAAAAAAAATAAAAGAAATACAGAAGTCCTTTGAGAATAAATTATCTAAGATCTAATCACTTACAATAAAATAAAAAGAACTCTTTTCTAAAGAAAAAAAAGTAGACATTGAAAATCTGTTGGCTAAAAATAGTCCAGTTATCTCAAAACAAGGTAATATCTTTAGATAAACTCATGTAATACAATACACTATCACCATTAGAGAAACTCATCTTATCTATTTGAAGTTTTATTAATTCAATTGACACAATAATAAGTTTATCAAAAAAGAAATAACCTGAATAAAAAATCTTGGATTTATACAAGAAACCAAATGGGCTTTTCCAGTTGTAGTAATATCCAAGAAAGATAAAACCCTATGTTTCTGTGTTGATTATTATCAATTAAATGCCATTACTATAAAAGACATATATCTACTTTTCAAAATTAATATAATGCTAAACAAATTTAATAGTGCTGCTTTTTTTTCAACTATTGACTTAACTACTGGATTCTGCCAAATAGAGATAGATCCAGAAAGCAGAAAGAAAACTGCTTTCATTATTAAGTATGGTATCTATGAATTCACAGCTATGTCTTTTGGTTTTACCAATGTCTCTTTTATTTTTCAATGCCTAATGAACAAAGTGTTTAAATCAGTAAAAAAAAACTTTGTTTTAGTCTATTTGGATGACATAATTGTATATTTAAAAACTTGGGATAAACATCTAGAATATTTACAAAAGATTTTTGACCTCCTAAAAAATGCTGGTCTTAAGATAAATCCAATCAAATTTTTCTTTAGATAACAATCCACCCAGTTTTTTGGTTATTTTATTACAAAAAATGGAATCTTTCTTGATCTAGCTAAAGTTGAAAAAATTCAAAACATTAGACAACCAATGAATGTTCCTGAACTATGCTCTTTTTTTGGTTTGGCTTCTTACTATCACAAATTTATCAAGGATTTTTATAAAATTACTTTTTCTCTTAATTAGCTACTCAAAAAAAATGTTAATTATTACTGAAGCACTTATTAACAAAAAGCTTTTAAAACACTGAAGAAAAAACTTGTTACTGAACTAATCTTTAAGCAATCTAACCTAAACCAACTTTTTATTCTCTATATTAATGTATCTGGCTATGAACTTGAAACTGTTTTCTCACAAAAAAATGAAAATAGCAAGGAACATGCTATAGCATATGTTAGTAAATCTCTTACATCAGCAGAAAAAAACTATTCAGTTACTGAACAAAAATGCTTAGTAGTAGTTTGGACTACTAGTTATTGGGATCAATATTTTTTTGGTGTGAAATTCCTAGTAGTAACAGATCATCAAGCCTTGGTTTGGCTGTATAACAAAAAAAAGCTGGAATATAAATAGATAACTTATTGAATACTCTATCTAAATGAATTTAACTATAACATTTAACATTACAAAGGAGCTAATTATCAAAATGCCAATGCTTTCTCCAGACTTACCATTCAGTAATAGTACAACTTTTCAACCAAACCAACTTAAATTATTAGTAACTCCCTTATAAACAAACACAATAATAGACTTAGACAACTACTCTGCCTTAATAAAATTTTTGGATAAAAGACAATACTCACCAGACTACACTCAACAGCAAAGAGAACATTTGTGTAAACAATCAAATTTTTATTTAATCTACTAGAACCAGTTATATAAAAGAAACAAAAAAGATCTTGACTATTTCCAAAAAATTATCAGATTTGAAAAATGAGAAATTGTAATATATAATATGCACATTAACTCATTAATTAGACACTTTAAAAAAACAAAAACAATTCAGAAAATCTTAACTCACTATTATTAATCTACCTTGGGAAAAGACATTGCTAAGTACATTAAAATCTATGACATCTGCCAAAGAAAAGACAAATCCAATCAAAAAAAAAATATCCATCCAATTTCTGTTGGTCAACTATTTGATAAAATATTGTTGAATCTTTAACAATAACTTCTAAAGGCAATAAATATATTATTATAACTACTGACTATTTTACAAAGTGAGTAGAAGCAAGAGCCACTCCAGACTAAACAGCAGTTTCAATAGCCAATTTTATTTATAAAGATATTATTTGCTGTCATAGCTGCTCCAAAAAACTTTTATCTGATAGAAAAAGAGCTTTTCTTAGTACACTAATTAAAGAACTTTGTAAAAAAATAGAAATATGTCATAAACTTTTCTCTTTTTACCACCTTCAAAAAAATGGTTTAATGAAATATTTTAATAAAACATTATGTAAAACCTTAGCCAAAACCAGTAAAAAAACAAACTTATAAAACAAAGTACTGTCTTTAGCTTTGTTTGTTTATAGAACTGTAAATTATAACATAACAAGTTATAAATTTTTTTATCTGCTCTATGGACATATAACAACACTATCAATAGAAATTGATATTGAAACAATATTCTTTAAAGAAATCACAATAGAGAATTATAAAAACATTTTGCAAAGAAAACTTGATACCATTCTTAACTTATTGATAGAAGCACAAATAATTGCCTTTGAAAAGATAAAACAGTTCTAAGAAAAGCTTAAGAAAAAAAAAACTTATAAAACACTTTTTTTAAGTATTGATGACTTGGTTTTGGAATATTGCTTAAACAAAAACAATGTTTATGATAATAAATTCTCTAGCCAGTAGAAAAAATCTTTTATAGTTAACAAAATTTTAAACAATAGTTCTTATATCTTACAAAATTAATATGGAACAATCTTCAATGATTGTCTTATTCATAATACATAATTTAAGAAATATTATAAACAATTTGATTAGTTGTTTATTGTGGTAATACCAATTTAAATAATCAGCAAAAATCAAGTATAAATAAATGCACCATTCCCAAAACAGAAGTATCTTCAATTAACATAAATAATTATTTTCTGGATCAAAACATTTAAAACACTTTCTATACTCTCCATGAGTATTAAATCAAAAACTATTCAAATGCTATTCTGACCATTAGAAAACAGACCATTATAACTAATAATAGTGGAACACATACTGTTATTAGATCTAAGAAAACCACTACCAGAAAAAAAAAATTGGTAACAAAATAGATAAATATTTATTGAAAAATATAACAGCAGTTATACTCTCACTTTACAGCACAATTAAAAAAACAATTCAAAAAATATTGTACATAGACAAAAACTTGTCATATAAAAAGCAACTAGAACTTTATAATCACTTTAGTAAAATTATAGAAAATATGAAACTCTTGAAAAAAACAACTTTAGAGATACAGATAGAATTTTTGAGCATTATATGGTTAGATATTCTAAGAGTTTTAACTATTGCTAAAAGAGCTAAAACTCTAATACAAAGATTTGGTCTCTTGGATACAAAATTTATTTCACCTCAAGTATTATATACTTTATTTACAAAAGGCTTCAACAAACTAGTTAGCTTTAAGTTAAACAAAACTTTTCAAATAGATTACATTATAAATAACTTGATTTTGCTGGAACTCAATCTCTTTGAAAAGAATGATATTATGATTGAAACTCATACTTTTTATTAATTATTACATATATTAATCACTGATGTCATATAATTAGCCACCTTATTTTTAGATACTGATTATTGATCTGATCAATAACCTGATCATTAATCTAATTATTGACCTGATCATTAACTTGATCATTAATTTGATTATTGATCTGATTATTAACCTAATCAATGACCTAATTATTGACTTGATTATTAATTTGATTATTGATCTAGTCATTAACTTGATCATTGACTATTTTTAATAGCTATATAAACAATAAATTTTTTAGCTATAAAAATACATGTCAGAAATCAATGAAATCAAATAAATAAAATAATAACTTTTATCTTAATTCTTCTCTTATTGCTAATTTTTTTTTCTTTACCTTCAAATATGCAAACATCTTAGAATAAAAGATTGTTTGTTATTTTCTACTCTTTTTTTGAAATATGTAATTGTAGCATTTAAAAATTATTGAATAAAACATGACTAAAAAGTATATCTAATATCTAATATTAAATTTTAAGAGTGCTAACATGAAACATAGAATTATACCAATATGTAATTATTTATTAACAGTATAGACTATCTTTTTACCTTCAGATTCTACAGTTATTTTTTAAAAAGTATAGCAATTGAGATATTTTATGAGATTGATTTCACACATTAAATCTATACTTATTCAATTCACTCTTTGAAGTTGAATTTTTTTTGATTTCTTTTATAACCCTACAATTCTGTTCTCTCTTACTATTCATTAGCTTATTACTCCAACTTGTAACAATATTAAGCACCAAGTTATAAGTTTGTTATTTGTTTTAACACCCCAAATAATTATTTGTAATATTAAAAAACTATTACTAGTTGTTAAAAATTTACTGGATGAGTTATTTTTACTCTAGTACTTGGTGATACTTTCAAGATCAAATTGGTTCATGTTAAAACTGTTTTTTGGTCTGTACATAGTTTTTTGGGTATGAAGTTAGTATTAAAAGACAATGTAAAACTTTTTTGTATAGAGTTTGCTTCTTAAAGTTCTTTGAATACTGTATTTCTGGTTGAACTTACAAGCTCTGTTTGTTTTGTCACTCTTAAAATTGCCAAGTTTTTGGTAGTTTCTGAATTTGGTTCTTTTTTTGCTGCTGTTGTGCTGCATAATATGCCCTTGAATATATCTGCTATTAATATTAAGTCAGTTTTTAGTGTTTTCAATAAGGTTTTTCATGTTGTACTAAAACTTATTGGTGTTTAACAATACATAGTTGTTTACTTTAATAAATTAGATACTGCTGCATCTGTTCTTAATTACTAGTTAGCATTAGTAAACAAAGATAGTATTTAAATTTTTTTTTTCATAAATTAAAAAGAAACTATTCTGTTTTATGATAAGTTTAGGACCAAGTTGGTCAACTTTTCTTTTGACTGTATTGCTTTTAAGATTAGTAATATGATTTTTTAAGTTGGTAGTTGGGCTTGTTTTATTCTTTGTTTATCTGATTTTGGTCATCATTTTCAGTTTGCTCTGGTTATATTTGGCTCTTAAGTTGATTTGAATTCTGTAATTGTTAAGACTAGTATGCTAAAAAAATGTTATACTTAGTAGTAAAACTTTTGGTTGTTGGTATTACTTTAAATGTCAAAAGATAAATTATTTGGCTATAAATTGTACAGTTTTTTTATCTTCTTCTTTCATGGCTCTCAAGATGTTTAAATTGTATTTTGTGAGTAATGTTTTTTATGCTAAAGTTTCTGCTTATCCAGATTTTTTTAAGTTTCCTTTTTTGATAGCTTTTGTTTCTTTTTTTGTAATTGTTAGTAATCTTCTGTTTTTCTTTTGGCTGGCATCTTTGGAATCTGATTTGGTTAAGTTGTCAGTTTTGGTAAAATTAATTTTTAAATCTGTTAATGTATTGGTTATTGTTGTTACTCATAGAAATATAGAGAATATATATTAACATAGTTATTAACCAATTAGAAATAGATGTAATAAAATGTGGAATTCCAGGATTCCTCTCAGGAATTGCAAAATTCTAGGAATTACAAGATTCTCACAAGAAATTGCAGAATTCCAGAATTTCAAGATTCCTCTTAAAAGAATTGCAGGATTCTTGTTGTGAAGAATTGAGGAATTTCAATTATGTATATATAGCAGTAGAATTAGAAGCTAAAAAAACAGACCTCTCAGTTTAGATTTCATCTAGACAACTTTTCAAACCACAAATAAATAACTGTTTGTTATCTCAAATCCGCTGCCACTATCAACACTTCATGTTGATAGTAATTGATACTTAACCACACTGGAACAATAGCTCTTGATCACAGCTATTGACAGAATACTAACTTGTAAATCGCCTTGGCTTATTTCTTTTCTTTTTTTATTTCTTTTTTTTTCTTTATTTCTTGCTTTGATTTTATTGTTGTTTACTAACTTTATTGAGGATTAATGTGTGGGGTACTGACATCAGAATAAACATAATTGGTAAAAGACCCAGAAATAAGGGTAGAACACTTAATTGAGGATAGCTTACCAGGAGGAATACCAGCCATCAAGCTGAGAAAAAAATTGACAAAATTGTGGTTTTGGGAAGCTACGGATAAAACTATTACCATTGAATCTCTGTCCATTATACAAAGAACTCAACCAAACCCTTCGAATACAAACCTGTCAGACACAAATCTTCAGATTACTATTAACTGCAACTAGATTTGAGCACTAAGTTATGGGTTTGTTATCTAATTCAACACCAAAAATAGTCACCTGTAACATTTGGTGCTCTCTGTAAGATATAATTCTACAGAAAACCAGCACCAACACAAATCTAAAAGTGGCAGAATCAGAAAACATAGGAGCAAATTATCTAGAATTCATGAAATCCTTATTTCAAATCACAACCACATATCAGCAGAATCAGCTTTTAATTTCTATGTCAACAAAAGAATTGCCTATCTGTTAGGAACATCAATAAATATTGAATCGGCAAGAAAAGCCTTTTACAGTGAATTAATTCAAAATACCAACCTGCCAACAAATCACAATTTCGCCTCCATTATCATGGAAATCAACAAAGAATTTGAACACCACACACAGCAAAGATATCTCATTACTTATGTAAACAAAGGCAAAGGAAAACTGCAAACACCAGCAGTAACACCCAAAAAAATACAACCACCTACTTGGAAGAAAACAAAAGTTGAGTTCTCAACTAATCCATTATACCACTATACACCCGGAAGTGCTATTAATATTATATTTACTGGCATGGTGTTATTCATAAAATATAGAAAGTATATTAGCATATAAATTAGCCAATCATAGGTAGATGTAGGAAATGTGGAATTCCAGGATTCTTCTCAGAGAAATTGCAGAATTCCAGGAATTGCAAGATTCTCACATGAGGAATTACAGGATTCCAGAATTCCAGGATTCTTCTCAAAGGAATTGCAGAATTCCAGAAATTTCAGGATTCCTGACATGAAAAATTGAGGAATTGAGGAATCTTAAATACGTATATATAGCAGTAGTATCAGAAGTTAGAAAATTAGTCAATGAGACTTAGAGTCAATTGATTTGTGGAGTCAATTAGACTTATAGAATCAATTAGACTCGCAAAATCATAATTATTAAAATTACAAAAAAAAAATCCTTTAGTGAAATCTTGTAGTTTTAGATTTGATCTAAGCAACCTTCTAGTTCCCAATCATCAAATAAATAATTATTCACTATTCCAATCCCCTTGTCACTATCAACACTTCATGTTGATAGTAATTGATACTTAACCCCACTGGAACAATAGCTCTTGATCACAGCTATTGACAAAATACTAACTTGTGCATTGTTTTGGCTCATTTCTTTATTTTTTTTTCTTTTATTTTCTTTCATTCTTTGATTTTATTATTGTATACTAATTAAGTAAGGATTAAAGCACTGAGTTATTGACGTTGTTACCAGAGGTTTTTGGTTTTTTCTTAACTCTTGTATGTTTTTTGTAATGCTGTTAATTCACGACTATGGGAAGTGTTTGAACCTCTGATAACTGAATTTTATCTTCAAATTATAGAAGATAATTTGAACTGCTGGGCTTATAAATAGAATGGCCAATTCCATGCCAGTTGCTTTATGTAGTTACATTGTAGTAAACGTCAACTCTTTTCCAAGAATTGCTCATCTGGAAGCTCACTAAAAATGTGTAGTTACTTTGCTGTGAAAGTCAACTCTTCTACAGGAATCTTGTCTATAGGCTACCCTAATGATTATAATAAGAAAATAAAAGAAAGAAAATAAAAGAAATGTAAAAGAAATAGAATTCTGTCAAGGGAAACATTTTCTATTCAGGCCTGGAGTCACTAACAGTTTACTGAAATTGGTAGCTAATCAATTTCAAAACATTAGTTGGGTTTTGGAGATTTTTCCAAGTGCAATAATTAAAAAATTTGGTTTTTTGAATTATTTGATATTTATTTCTTTTTGTGTGTGTAGAAATGGTTTTAAGTAATAAATCTAAAGTAAGATACATTTTTTTGAAGAGAGAAGCTCTTCTTTTATACAACTTATTGTAACACTATTCTATGAACTTGAACTGTGTTTTTTTTTCTACAATTTCACTGAACTAAAGATACATTTCGGCAAACTATAAGTTATTTCTGTAAACTATTAGATATTTCAGTGAACTGTCAATTATTTCGGCAAATTTCTACAAATTTTGGCAAACTTTTGAATATTACATATTTTAGGGTATTGCATGATTGATCATCGCACTTAGATTACATTTGTGTTATGTACAAATTGGGTTATTAATTAAATAATAATTTCGGACATTTTGCTAATGTAATAGGTAATAACTTGAAATAATAATATATGCTAATTAATGATAGGAATAAAGATAATTTCATGCTAAATAATATTTCTAATTTCGTCTGATAACATAACCTCCTCCTCAAGACTGAGCTCTGTTAAAATCCAAGTACTGTCTGTAATTTCCAGATAATAATCCAAAATTATTGAAGAAATTTGGTCTGAAAATTGTTGAAATTTCAGTTCTGTGAGCTTTCCAATGTATTGAATCTTCAAAGGTTGTAAAATTGGGTTTTGTAGGACGTTTTCACAGGTGTGAAATAGGTCATAAAGTTTAAGAGCAGTTCTTAGTTTATAATGACTGTTTGTAGGTCCAGCTGTTGTCTTAAATTCATTGTGAAGTTGTTTCCAAATAGCTTTTTTTGTGAGGTTTGCTGCTGTAAGCTCCTATTTTCATTTGTAAAGTGTTTTTTCAATGTAGAAATATCTATATATTGGAGTATAGTTGTAGTTTTTTTCATTAAGACACAGTTGAAGTTTTTGTTGAATAGTAGCATTTGGTGGAATACTAATAGGAATGAGCATTAAGTTTTCTCTTAAAGCAAGCTTTAAAAGTTCTGGCAGGTGAATTCCAGAATAACTTCTTGTGTTCTTCTTATACAGGTGATATTTTCGTGAATTTGGGGCTAAATTTGTAACTATTTCTGTTTGGGTATAATTAATGTGGTTTTCAGTAACAGTAATGGATAATTCGGATATTGTTTTTAAAACTAACATTAGTTTTTGGGATAATTGTTGAATGTTTTGAGGAATAGTCATTATAAGAGATTTGAAAATAAAAGAAAATTATTTTTGGTGTATGGGTTTTTATTATTTTTGCTTTGTTTTTGTGAGATTGTTTCTAAATTATAAGAAGATAACTATAATAATAAATTTAAGTTAAGTGTTCAAGTTGGGAGATTGTTCAATGATGACTATTGGTTCTAAATTTCAGGGAATATCTTCAGGATTGATTAAAGAAGAATGTGTACCAATTTGTGGAATTAATAGTTCAGGATTGTTTCTGGAATTATAGTGTTTCAAACAATCTCTATGTGCAACTTTTGTTAGGATTTTGTCATTAAGTTTTAGCTTGTATGATCCATTGCCTAAGACTTCATGGATAAAGAATGGTCCATTCTATTTATTTTCAAATTTCCCACTCTATTGTTTTTTAGCTTTAGTTCTGTGTAAAAGAACTTTGTTTCTAATTTTAAATCCATTGGTAACTAGAGACAATTTGTCATCATGCTGTTCTTTTTGTTGAGCTTGGGAGTGTTTAATATGGGTGGCTACTATTCATTATTTTCCTTCCAATGTGCTAAGCAGTGTATAGGTTTTTTGTTGTAGTGTTTCCTGAAAGTTGTCTTTATTAATTGGTTGTACTGGGTATGTTTCCATTGTAAAACTAATTGGTAACATTGCTGTCCTTCCATAAGTTAAATCAAATAGTATGTGTTTTATGATATCTTGTTTTAGTGTTCTATATACTAGTAACACTGATGGAATAAAGAAATCCTATTCTTGCTCAAAATCGGTTGAGACTTTGGTTAATGATTTACACAATGTTCTGTTGAAACATTCTACAAGTCCATTTGTTTGTGGATGGTAGGGCAAAAATAATGGTCTCTTGATATTAAATCGTCCACAAATTTCCTGGATTAAATTGTTCAGAAATTGTGTTCCTTGATTAGATAAAAGTTCTATTGAGTATCTATGTCTACAAATGATGTCTTTGTAGATAAAGTTTGCTACTGATTTTGCATCTGCTCATTGAATGGCTTGGGCTTCAGGCCATTTGGTGAGATAGTCTACAGCTACTGCAATATAATGGTTTCCTTGGTTTGTGATAGGGAGTGGTCTGACTAAATTGATACCAACTCAGTTAAAAGGCTGTTCAACTTTAATTGGGTTTAAAGGTTCTGTAGGGCAAATTCCTTTTTTTTTTGACAACTATCACAAGACTTAACATATTCATAAATGTCTTTTTTCATTTGAGACCAAAAATAATATTCTAGTGTTCTCTGGGTGGTGCTGTCTTTTCCTAGGTGTGCTGATAAAGGATCTGAGTGCATGTTATATAAAATAGTTTCTTTTTTATGTTTTTGTATTAATCTGAGTGGATTGTCTAAGTTTCTGAAGTTTTGATAATAAATCATGTTGTTGTGTAAGAAGTATTGTTTGGCTTGTTGTTGTAACCAATGTTTTTTATCTAAGGACCAATCTGTTGGGATTGTTAATGTCTTCAAATATTGTTTAAGATTGTTGTAGTTTTCAGGATTCATTGTTTGTTGTTTTGTTGTTAATTCAAATAGGTGTTGGTTTTGTATTCTAATCTTGTCTTATTCTTGAGAGACAATCAACATTGGTGTGGAGTTTTCCTGGTTTGTGGTATACAATGTATCAGTAATTGGCTAGAAATTCTGTCTATTGAGTTTGTTTTGCGTTTAGCTAAGTGTTTTTGTTCTGAAGCCATTTGAGTCCAATATTATTAGTAATAATATCGAATTCTTTGGGTCTGAAGTAAAGGTTGAAGTGATGTAAGGCCCAGATTACTGCTGTAGTTTTTAATTCTGTTGCAGGGTAGTTCTTTTCGGCTGGTTTTAATGTTCTGTTAGCATAAGCAATTACTCGCTCATTTCCATTGTTATCTAACTGTGATAGGATGACACCAAAGACAGTATAAGAGGCATCTGTTGCTAACTGAAATCAGTTACTGAAATCTGAGTAGGCAAGAATTGGAGCTGTCATTAGTTTTTCTTTGAGAATTTCAAATGCATTTTGGTATTCAGCAGTCCATTTGTATTTGACATTTTTGGTGGTAAGCTGGTTGAGAGATTTTGCGATTTCTGAGAATCCTTTGATAAACTTCTAATAGTAGGAGACTAACTCTATGAATTCTCTTAGTTCTGTAGTGTTTTGAAGAGTTTTGAAGTTTATGACAGTGCTGATTTTTCCAGAGTCTGGTTTGATTCCATCTTTACTAATGATGTAACCAAGAAAAACCAAGCTTGTTTTTCCAAAGTAGCATTTTTTGATGTTGAGTTTCAGTCCTGCTTTTTGTAATCATTAAAAAACTTCTCACAGATGTTTTAAGTATAATTCGAATGATAAAGAATAAACATCAGTATCGTCAAGATAAACAACTACTGACTTCCAAAGAAGTCTTTTGTACACAATATCCATTAATCTCTGAAATGTTGCTGGTGCATTGTATAATCCAAAAGACATTACATTGAATTTGTAGTTTCCTCCTTGGATTGTGAAGGCTGTTTTGGGACAATCTTTGGGGTCCATGGCAACTTGCCAGTATTTGCTTTCTAGATCTAGTGTTGAAAAGTATTTGGCCTTTCCAAGGGCATCTAACATATTATCAATTTGGAGAAAGAGATAGGCATCTCCAATGGTGATACTGTTAAGTTGTCAATAATCAACACAAAATCGTATCTTTCCATTTTTCTTTTTAACTAAGACCACAGATAAGGCCTATAGACTTATTGATGATTAGATAAGCCCATTGTTGAGCATCTGTTATATTTCTTTGCAGATAAATTGGTGGCTTTCTGGAGCAACTTGGTAGGCTTGCTGTCGCCTTGGTTTGGCATCTCCTGTATAGATTTGGTGTTGGACCAAATCAGTTCTTCCTAAGTCATTGTTGTTTTCAGCAAAGATATTAACAAATTCTGCAATTAGCTCTTTGAGCTGGCTCTGTTGTTGTGGTTCAAGTTGTCTCATATTGATTCGAGATAGTTTTTCTATGCCAACATAGTAGTTTTTAGAGCTGGGGTTTGGGTTGATTTTTGGTAGTAAATGTCCAATAATTTCAGAGAAATTGGGGACTGTTTGGGGTAATTTTTGTTGAAAGATATTATTGTGAATAACTCCAATTTCTAAGTTATTTAATAAAACTATGGGGAAATTGTTGGGATTGTAAAAAGTAACTCAGATTTTCTTTGTTCCTTCTGGAATATAAATGTTTGGGATCGAGATATTATGTTCCAAGCAGATTTGTTTGTTGGACTCAAAAATTTGTTGTGTGGTTGTTGGCTTTTCACAAGTGTAAATTTCAGAGTGTTCTCCAAAAAGTGAAATAGTAATTGGTTGTGAAAGTCATAAAATCTGGTGAGATTCTTTCTGTTTATTGAGGGCTATATTTACTGGAACTGTGAATCGTCCAGTTGAACCAAAACCTTGGATTTTTCTTTCACTTTTTTCCAATAGTTTTCTTTAATTGACTAATTGTAAACCCAAAATGTTGATTAAGAGTAAATAAATGGCTTGGGCAATTTTCTTGGCATGTTTAATCTTAAATGACTTGTCAGCTTCATTTTAGAATATTACTGTTATGTCACCAGTATATCCAGCATCAATTATTTTTTCTCTGACATTGATTTCTTTGCTTGCCAGAGAAAACCAGGAGGCGATTTGAATCATTGCTCCTGGCAGGATTTCGAGAGCAATTTTGAGGTTGATTTTTGTGAAAGATTTGGGTTTGAGAACAAGAGTATCCTTGTCTGGATATCTTAGGTTATATCCAGCATCAATTTCATGTGCTTTTTCAGGTTTTATTCTTTGTTCATTGTTGTTGAAGTATTTGAGTTGTAAGACAGGCTGATTTTTAATGAGATAGATGTGTGTTGTTTCAATTTCTTCTGTTGCTTCAGGTTCTCCAAATTCAATTTCATATTCATCATTTTCACTGGGCAAAAGGATGCTAAAAGCATAGCATTCAGAACACCATTGTTCATCACAAGGCATTATGTATTCCTTACATAATTTAATGTTCATTTGTTCTAGCTGTTGAGCTTAAGCTTTTTTAGTCGGGTAGATGTGACTTGCGATTTGATGGTGCACTTCTACTTCATCTTCATAATCAAATCCAGCTAATTCTATGGTGTATTCAATGTATTTTGCTTCTTTTATTTGACAAACATCTTCTTTGGTAGCTCCATTAACTAATGTCATTGTTAGGTTGAAAATCATCTCAGCATCATGGAGGTAATGATAAAGTTTGTTAAAAGCATTGTTGTATGCTGCATCAAAAGGTGTTCCTCTTTTGACTTTTTCTGAAATTGATAAAGCATATTGGCAGGTTTGATCGCAGACTCCTCCTCTTATTGCTATATCAATCCAATTGCATTCTTCTGGTAGCATATTTCCACAAGTCAAACAAGGGGTATTGTCCCATTTTCTACTTCTTTTTATTAGATGGCCCCATTATTCTCTGTGGCAAGTCTTGCAGTAATAACAAGTATAATTTTCATATTTTTCTTCAGGTGAAATGCAGGCTCCCATTGAGAAGAGTTTCTTGTGGCAGTCTTTGCATTTGAGTGGAATGTAAGGATGTCATTTTTTTGGTTCTGGTATAGAATATGGGATGTTTTATCCAGGGGTTTCTGGTTCCTCTGGATATGAGTTTGTTGCAAAATATGTTTGCTTAGTTTCTTCAGCCCAGTTAGATGTTAATTTAAGTGCCATAAATGTTTCAACTACAGGCTTTTTTTCTTCTTTTTCAAATTCGAAGACAGAGGTTTTTTCTGATCATTTGTTGAATGTACCACAAGTAGCGGGTACTTGGGCATGTTGTTCTTGATAAGAGAGTTGTAATTCTTGGGTTTTCCAGTCTAATTTTATATTGGCTTTTTGGAGCCAATTATTTCCAACAAGGGCTTGATATTGGGACGTGTTCATTACAAGAACTTTAACTGGAATAATGATTCTATCAAGAGTGAATGGAAAATTGTCAATTTTTTCTACTGGAGTCTTTTTCATGCCATCAGCAGTAACAATTACTGTTTAAGCTGGTCAGTTGACATTTCTCTTTAATTGTTGTATTAACTGGTAGGTGATGATGCTTTTGGCGGATCCACTATCTAAGATCAAGCAAATTGCCTTTTTTTCAACTTCTGCTTTAGTGTATATAGCAGTAATTGCTTTTTGTTTGTTGGTGGCTGCATTGCTAAGCAGAAATGGTGACTCATTTGCTTTGAACTTAAAAGAAAATATATCTGAAAGATTGGCATTTTCAGCAATTTTGGCTGGTGGTAGGAGTATAAGAAAAGTTTTGTTGTTGTGCTGCAGCTCTACCTTCCAAGAGTGCAGTATGGTAAAAATTCTGTTCTTCAGGTATTGTAAGATAGCTAGGTTGAGTATGATAATGGGTGAGTCTTGGCTGAACTGAATTTCAGAAAACTAATTGGTTATTTGGGTTGATTTTGTTGTTGTTTGTTGTAAATCGATTTTGTGGTGCAAATTGGTTTTGTTGAACCAATCTTTGAGCAGGTACTTGGTAATATTGAATGGGTTGTTAATACTGTTGTTGCATTGGCTGTGAAGCAGATTGATAGTAGTCAGTTTGATATTGTGGTCTTGGTGGATAGTAAGCTGATGGTAGTGGTGGTTGGTAATAAGATTGTTGTGGTGAAGGGTAACATTGATTACTCCTGTTTTGTTGGTCTCATTGTAGCTTTCTGCAATCTTTTTTCCAGTGGCCAAGGATTCTACAGTAATAGCAATTCTGAAGCTGGTTATTAGAAGATGATACGAAGTTGTTTTGATTCTGTCTTTGAGGTGGTTGATATCTTTGGGGTTGCTGTTGTTGTTGGTTGGTGAAATAGTTTTCGACTTTCTTTGTGAGTTGGTCAATTTTCTCTTCAGCTGCTGAGCTGGTCTCTCCAATAGCTAAGTTCATGAGTTTTATATGATTGGCTTCTTCCATGACCAT
Organism: Geosiphon pyriformis; assembly: GCA_016748015.1. NCBI lineage: Eukaryota > Fungi > Glomeromycota > Glomeromycetes > Archaeosporales > Geosiphonaceae > Geosiphon > Geosiphon pyriformis. The sequence goes on from JAAOMT010000618.1 coordinate 34,628, forward strand.
TTCATATCTCTTTGCATGCTAAATGGCAGAGTTTAAATTTTCTAGGGCATGTAGGCAAACCTTTTTAATCAGTTTATCCTTTAAACCAGTGATAAATTGATCCAAGATTTGAGCATCGAAATAATAATCATTAGTTTCAAGTTGGCAAATTTGTTTGAGAAGTTTGTTGAATTTCCCAATATAAGTCATGACAGATTTAGAGAGTTCTTGTTTGATATTGTGAAAACGATTTTGAAGTGTGATTGAGGTGTTGTTATTGGTGAATTGTTCTAAAAAGGCAGTTTTGAAAGCTGTTCAGTCATTAAAAGGGGTGGTCAAGTTTTCGAACTATTTGCCTGCTGTTCCTTTGAGAAAGTAGAGAATTGTTCTTAACATTCTGGCAGCATTCCATTCATTTGCATCTCCAGCTTTAGTAACTTGGTTGAGCCATTCTTGGGAACTGGTCTCAATGTCTTCTCTATTAAATTCAGAGATTTTTGTGATGTATGCTGTCATTTTGTCTTTTTCATTTTCACTGTCTATTAATTCTTCTTTAGATATTTCAGAGTCGTTTTCTTTGTTCGCTGCTGTCTCAAAGTGTTCACTTCGATTTTCAGCTAGAAAGTCAAGAAGATTGGAACTAGTTTGAAGGAGTTCTTGTTGTCTGGTGGAACTTCTAAGTGATGTAAAATCTTCTAGTCTTGCAAATCAATTTAAGGGTGAATTAGGTGTTTGTGCTTGTGCAAATGAAGCTGGAAAAAATGTGATAGTAAGTGGAAGTTTTGAACTGGTTCCTTGTTCAGGTGTTTGTAAGTGTTTGGCAGTTGTTTTTAGTAGTATTGAAGTATTTGGGGTGGTTTTTGAGTATTGCTTCAATTTTTGTTTGCCTTTGTTGTTTGTTTCTGTCTCTGATTCAAAATCAATAGAGTATTGAGACTGCACTGGATATGTTTCTTTACAGTACTTGATAATGTTAAAATTAAGTTCTTAAAAGTAAGTGGCAAGTGTTTCACTGTTAAGGTCTTCAGTTCTCAACTGTGAATAGTGTACTAAATTATTGTAAAGATTGCTTCTAACTTCTGAGATATTGTAATTTCCAAAAAAATAATTGTTGATGCGGTTTTCAATGTATTGGTATACTGATTTCTTAACAACTTCAATTCCATCTGGAATGTTGAATCTTTGCTTGCAGTGGGTGTAAATTGACTGGTAATACTCTAGAGTTGTTGCATTTGGTGTGGTCGCCACTTTGAAGTTGTTTTTGCTGTGTTGTTTCTGTGGGAAAGCACCAAATGTTACTGGAGGTTTTTGGTTTCTTCTTAGCTCTTGTATGTTTGTTGTAATGTTGTTAATTCAGGACTATGGGAAGTGTTTGAACCTCTGATAACTAAATTTTATCTTCAAATTATAGAAGATAATTTGAACTGCTGGGCTTATAATGGAATGGCCAATTCTATGCCAGTTGCTTTGTGTAGTTACATTGTAGTAAATGTTAACTCTTTCCCAAGAATTGCTTGTCTAGAAGCTCACTAAAAATGTGTAGTTACTTTGTTGTGAAAGTCAACTCTTCTACAGGAATCTTGTCTGTAGGTTATCCTAATGATTATAATAAAAAAATAAAAGAAAGAAAATAAAAGAAATGTAAAAGAAATAGAATTCTGTCAAGAGAAACATTTTCTATTCAGGCCTGGAGTTACTAACAGTTTACTGAAATTGGTAACTAATTAATTTCAAAACGTTAGTTGGGTTTTGGGGATTTTTCCAAGTGCAATAATTAAAAAATTTGGTTTTTTGAATTATTTGATATTTATTTCTTTTTGTGTGTGTAAAAATGGTTCTAAGTAATAAATCTAAAGTAAGATACATTTTTTTGAAGAGAGAAGCTCTTCTTTTATACAACTTATTGTAACACTATTCTATAAACTTGAACTTTGTTTTTTTTTCTACAATTTTGCTGAACTAAAGATACATTTCAGCAAACTACAAGTTATTTCTGTAAACTATTAGATATTTCGGTGAACTGTCAATTATTTTGGTGAATTTCTACAAATTTTGGTGAACTTTTGAATGTTATATATTTTGGAGTATTGCATGATTGATCATCACACTTAGGTTACATTTGTGTTATGTACAAATTGGGTTATTAATTAAATGATAATTTCAGACATTTTGCTAATGTAATAGGTGATAATTTGAAATGATAATATATGCTAATTAATGATAGGAATAAAGATAATTTTAAGCTAAATAATATCTCTAATTTTGTCTGATAACAATATCATGGATAGTCTGGTAAAAGACCCAGAGATAAGGGTAGAAGTATATATATTATCAGATAGCTTATTAGAAGGACACAACTGCCAGAATAAATCCAGCCACCAAGCTGAGAAAGAAATTGGGAAACAACTTACCAACAATGACAACACCAATATTAAATCTCTGTCTATTATACAAAAGACTCTATCAAAACCTTCAGATACGAAAACTTTCAGATTACTAACATCCACATCAAGATAGCTTTTGAGCATCAAGTTATGGGTTTGTTATTTAATTTCATAGCAGAAATAATCACCTGTAACATTTGGTGCTTCCTGTAAGGTAAAATCCTACAGAGAACCCACACCAACAAACACCATCTAAAAGTGGCAGAATCAGAAAATATAGAAGCAAACTATTTAGGATTTGCAAAGTTCTTATTTCAACACTATTGTTAATACTTGGGATTAAACCACAATCATATATCCACTGAATCAGCCTTCAATTTCTACATCAATGAAAAGATTTCCTCTTTGTTAGGAACACTAGTGAATACTGAATCAGCAAGGAAAACTTTCTATAGGGAATTAATTCAAAACACCAACCTACCAACAAATCATAATTTTGCATCTATCATCACTGAGATCAACAAAGAAATTGAACATCACACCCAACAAAGATATCCAATTACATACGCTAGTAAAGACAAAGGAAAACTACAAACACCAGCAATAACACCCAGAAAAATACAACCACCTACTTGGAAGAAAAACAGAATTGAATCTCTAAGCAACCCATCCTACTATTATATATCTGGAAGCACTATCAACATATCATTAATAGACGTGTCCCCATCAACTACAACATCAGCATTTGGATGATTCTCATTCCAAAGTAGACAAAGGAAAACAGAATTATTAGGACTATACAGCAAATACTTTGAGGGATTTAATTCACAATTATCAACCCCATCAGGACTTTGATTACTACTGTTTTCACCAGATTTCAGAATTTTTAATCTGTGGGAAGTAACGGAATCAGAAAAAGAGGAAGAAGAATCAGAGGATCAAGAATTTACTTACCAACACCTGATCATTAAAACTCGAAAATTACCATTGATAAATTTGTTAAAAACTCGTTAAATTAAAAAACTCCGTTTATTCAAAATCCGATCATTAAAACTCCAACTATTCGAAATGTACTATTGATAAATTCATTAAAAACTTGTTAAATTTCCGATTATTCAAGACCCGATTGTTAAAACTCCAAACATTCAAAAATTACCATTGATAAATTTGTTAAAAACTCATTAAATTAAAACTCCGATTATTCAAGACCTGATCATTCAAAAAAAAAAATCTCCCAAACATTCAAAACCCAATAATTCTAACCCCACTATTGTACAAAGAAACTTACCATCAATAAAACTCATTAAACCTCTAGCAATTTAAACTCCAGGAATTATAAAAAAAAACCGAACATTTGAAGTCCAATAAATTCCAAACCCTGCTATCATACAAAGAAACTTACTTCTAATAGCCCAATAAAACCTAATTTTCACAGTACTAATAAATCAGCAAAACTCACCTGATGGCTCTAAGTCAGAATATTGAGACATAATCACAATCCACTCCCATGTGTCATATATTCAAAGAAGAGCCAATCAGCGAGAACAAATGGGAATCGAAATTGGAACTTAATCCTGATTCAAACTCCACTGATGACAGCAACAATTCAAACTCTGCTAATAACAGCAATGATTCAAACTCCACTGATGACAACAACAATTTAAACTCTGCTAATGACAACAACAATTCAAACTCCACTAATGACAAATGACAATTTAAACTCCACCAACAACAATTCAAACTCTGCTTTAAACACCAAACAATATATCACACTTTTAGATCTTACAATGAAGCAGGAATTAATTCAATTCAGTGATAATAATGAGAGCATTATGTTTAAACATGCATATAATACAGACGCAAGATTTGAACGTGGATATTCTGGACAGACCACTACAGTTAAAAATCTCAATCACGTATAAAATTAGATTTACAAATAGCAATAGAAATTACCACAACAACATTGATACAAAAGAAAAATTTAGAAGATTTTGCAGAAGCTCAATATTAAAGAAGAGAATAATGTTACTCATAAAATATAGGAAGTATATTAGCATATAAATTAGCCAATCATAGGTAAACATAGTAAATATGGAATTCCAGGATTCCTCTCAGAGGAATTGCAAAATTCTAAGAATTGCAGGATTCTTACATGAGAAATTGCAGGATTCCAGAATTTCAGAATTCCTCTCAAAGGAATTGCAGAATTCCAGAAATTTCAGGATTCCTAACATGAAAAATTGAGGAATTGAGGAATCTCAAATATGTATATATAGCAATAGTATCAGAAGTTAGAAAATTAGTCAATAGAACTTAGAGTCAATTAATTTGCGGAGTCAATTAGACTCATAGAATCAATTAGACTTACAAAATCATAATTATTAAAATTACAAAAAAAAAAAGCTTTTAGTGAGATCTTGCAGTTTTAGATTTGATCTAAGCAACCTTCCAGTTCTCAATCATCAAATAAATAATTATTCACTATTCTAATCTCCTTATTATTATTAATACTTCATGTTAATAGTAATTGATACTTAACCCCACTGGAACAATAGCTCTTGATCATAACTATTGATGGAATACTAACTCGTGCATTGTCTTGGCTCATTTCTTTATTTTTTTTTATTTTATTTTCTTTCATTCTTTGATTTTATTGTTGTATACTAATTAAGTGAGGATTAAAGTGCTAAGTTATTGATGTCATGGATAGTCTGGTAAAAGACCCAGAGATAAGAGTAGAAGTATATATATTATCAGATAGCTTACCAGAAGGGCACGACTGCCAGAATAAATCCGACCACCAAGCTAAGAAAAAAATTGGGAAACAACTTACCAACAACAATGACACCAATATTAAATCTCTGTTCATTATACAAAGGGCTCCATCAAAACCTTCAGATTATTGACATCCACATCAAGATAGCTTTTGAGTACCAAGTTACAGGTTTGTTATTTAATTCCACAGCAGAAATAATCACTTGTAATAGTGGTCACATCAAACATGACATTAGCATTTGGACAATTCCTATTCCAAAGTAAACAAAGAAAAGCAGAGTTATTAGGACTATACGGTGTGTATTTTGAAGGATTTAACTCGCGATCATTAACACCATTAGAACTCTGATCACTACTGCCTCCTTCAGATTTCAGAATTTCTGATCCATAGGAAATAATGGAATCAGAAGAAGCTGAAAATCAAGAATTCATTTACCAGAACCTGATTGCTGAAAACCCGGAATTGAAAATTCCGAATCTTCAAACTCAGCAAAATCTAAACCCAAAAAATTTGGAAATCAAAACTCTAAACATTCAGACACTGCCAACTCAGGATAATCGAAACCCCAATTTAATAAATTAACAAAACTTACCTTCAGTAATCATTATCAATCAACTACCAATTAATTCAATAGCCAAACCCATACAACTGCCACTTCAACTACCACTCCAACAATCCGTGCAACAACAACCATTTCAACTACTACTACAACAACCCAATTTAGATCCAATGGCCTATGCACCAATCGCAAAATTTGACAATTTTATCAGTAAAGAGAATGACACCCAAATATGGCTCAATGACGTTGAAAAAGCCATAGTAGCCAACAAATGAAATGATGATAAAGCTCTTCAAGTGATCCCTTATTTTCTCAAAAATACTGCCAACTCATGGTATTAGAGCCTAACTGCCAAACCACAAACCTTCAATGAGTTTAAAACAGAATTCTTGAAATACTTTAGTAATAACAATAGTATTAATCACTTGACCAACACATTCACCATCATTAAACAAAAAGATACAGAAGCAGTTACTACTTACTTGGGATGCTTCCATAGAAATTTGCACCAAATTCAGGCAATCCAAGCTGATTACTTTATGGCACCACAGATCTTGAACCAGTTTATCAGAGGATTGTACAGTAGTATCCTTCAGCAAGTATGTTCAATGCATCCAGTTGATCTCCCAACTGTCATCACCCACGCCAGAGATTTTGAAGCAGCCGAGTTAGAAGCCAACCATACTCAAGCTGTAAATTTAGTAATAAACAGATCATCTGACTTGGATTTCAAACTAAAACAATTCAGTAATACAATCAATCAGAAACTAGAGAGATACTTAACTGACAATCATGCAATCTATTAACCACCACAATGACGCAATAATTCAGGAAACACGAATCATTTCCAAAATCAGCTGCGTCCATTAACATCATCATTACCCAATCAGCTATGGCAGCTAGAAATGTGTGTTTGCCACAACTGTGGTAAACAAGGTTATATTAGAGCCGACTGTTGATTTTATAGCAACAATTCATGATTGGGAAATCAATATCAAAACCCCAATTGCAGATTTCAGACTCCGAATCACTACCCAAATCAAGACCAATATCAAACCAATTACCTGCCAATAATGCAGCAACCAATCTATTAACTGCCAGTATATCAACCACAGCCACCAGTATTACTGGAGGTTTTTGGTCTCTTCTTAGCTCTTGTATGTTTGTTGTAATGCTGTTAATTCATGATTTATGGGAAGTGTTTAAACCTCCAATAACTGAATTTATCTTCAAATTATCTCTTATAATTTGAACTGCTGGGCTTATAAGTGGAATGGCCAATTCCGTGCCAGTTACTTTGTATAGTTATATTGTAGTAAACGTCAACTCTTTCCCAGAAATTGCTCATCTGGAAGCTTACTAAAAATGTGTAGTTACTTTGCTGTGAAAGTCAACTCTTCTACAGGAATTCTTGTCTGTAGAATACCCAAATGATTTATAATAAGAAAAAAAAGAAAATAAAGGAAATGTAAAAAAAAAAGTAAAACTGATAATTTATAGAAGTTGTTTTGGATCCAGGCCTGGAAGTGCTTTAACAGTTTACTGAAATTGGTAGCTAATCAATTTCAAACTGTTAGTAAGAATTGGTTAATTTCAAGAGAAATAATTTTAAGAATTTGGCTTTTCAAATTTATTTGATATTTATTTTGTTTTTGTGTATAAAAGATGATTCTAATTATTAAATCTGAAGTAAGATACATTTTTTTGAAGAAAAAAGCTCTTCTTTTATACAACTTGTTGTAACACTATTCTATGAACTTGAACTTTGCTCTTTTTTACAATTTCACTGAACTAAAGATACATTTCGGCAAACTACAAGTTATTTCTGTGAACTATTAGATATTTCGGTGAACTATCAATTATTTCGGCAAATTTCTATAAATTTCGGCAAACTTTTAAATGTTACATATTTTGGAGTATTGCATGATTGATCATCACAATTAGGTTACATTTGTGTTATGTACAAATTGGGTTATTAATTAAATAATAATTTTGGATATTTTGCTAATATAATAAGTGATAATTTGAAACAATAGTATATGTTAATTAATAATAGAAATTATAAAGATAATTTCATGCTAAATAATATTTTTAATTTCGTCTGGTAACACTAGTAATTTATCAGCCACAGCTCCAAATAATTTATCAGTCCCAACAACCAATTCAAACACCACTCCAAAATTCCACTCAAATGACATCAGAAAACCCAAGACCTAGAATCACTCAAAACTGGAGATTGGCAATGGTTGTTCATCAACCAATCCTCAGCTCTTCTCACCAATCATCAGACTCTTGACAGTAGAATCCAGGTACTGGTTCCACCCAAAACCCAAATTCCCAGAACTATTTAAGTCTCCTGGTTATCCCAGAAGATGCCACCACCAACAATTTGGAATCCAACCCATCCCAAACAACACTTACTAACAATATTCCACCAGCAATGGTCACCAAAAATGAATTTTTTGCAGCCATCTTTTCTTTCTAATTGGAGGAAACCATCAATTCACCTTTGTTTAGTGGAGCAGCACTCGAGGAGAAACCCATCACCATGATGTACACTAATGCAAAAGTTGATAGTCACTTCATCAAACTAATTCTAGATAGTGGATCAGCTGGCAGCATCATTACAAGACAACTCATGGATCAATTAGGTTATCGAGTTGATCACACTGCTAGCACCAAGATTATTATAGCCGATGAAGCAACCAAAACACCCATTGGAGAAATTGATGATTTCCCCATAGAAGTCAATGGCATCATAGTACCAATCAAAGTACTCGTCATGGAAGCCACTTAATACCAAGCACTCATTGAGAATGACTGGCTGTCCAAAACCAACATGACCCTAGATTGGAACATCTAAGAGCTCCAGCTTAGCCAGAATGGCCGATACACATGGGTACCAGCCACATGTGGCCACTTTAAGCCCATCACCATGTCATCAACACCACTTATCAAATTCAAGGAAGAAAAAGCAAAACCCACCTGGGAAGCATATCAAGTCTCATGGGCCAACATTGACTACAACAAACTGCCGCCAATACTCACCTGAGACAACAACGACAATGGAAAGAAGAAACAAAGAAAAAAACTTACCTGAGAAGCCACTATCAACACTTAGACCAACAACAACCAAAGCAAGATGCCACCAATTCTAGATTGGGAAAAAAAGAACAAGAAAAAAGAGAAAAGAAGGGAAGAAAACACACCTGAAGAAACCACCACTGCAGAAGAAATAACTAGTGGCTGGGAAAGAGAATACTCACATGAACCAATAAAAAAGCTGCCATATATACCTCTCAAATACAAGGACTTTGAGAAAAAACTGTCTTCAATGGGAGCTTGGGTAGCACTAGACAAAGACTACTGGATGTGAACCCATTACTATTGCAAGTCCTGTCATAGAAAATGATATGGCTACCCAAAAAAACAAGACAAGTAAGACAATGAACCATGTCTCGCTTGCTGTGAACAATTACTCGATGAAGAAATATGGAATGACATTCCTGGTTGAGGAAGAACATGTGACATTTCGTGCCAATACACAATCCTCATCAGCGACTGGGTGAGTCATAATATGCTCATTACAGCAGTCTGGTACCAAGCTATATCCTACTTAGATGGCTATCTACATGACAAGAACAAAATCTGGTGAATGACCAATATCAAAGTAGAAGACACTTTGCCCAGTGAAATTCTGGAGATTAAGAATAACCCTCCAAAACCAACAGACATTGTTTTGGTTCTTAACCCAGATGCTTTTATCAACTTAGAAAACAGCCCAGAAGAATTCCATAAACACTATCAGAATCTAACACCCATGAAAAAAGAGTAAGAGCAATGCTTGGAAGAAATTAACACCCAATTATATGACCACTGTTTGATTCTATGTGACTTTCAATTCTGTAATAAATGTGACCTTATCTACAATCCACCACCACACATGATCTACACAATCCCCAAAAAGGAAGAACCAATCAGCAGCTGTGCATCAGAATTGGAATCACTGTTTGATCCCAATTCAAACTCTGACAATGACAACAACAAAAACACTAGTTCCAGCTCTGTCCAATATGACAATAATGATGATGGCAATTTCCATTCAGATTCAAACTTCGATTTAAAATATGAACAATATATCATAATCCCTAACCTCACCAGAAAATTGGAACTAAAATGGTTCAGCAATAATAATGAAGGTATCATGCCAGAACACACACATGATACTGATGCCAGATTTGATTTGAGATATTCAGGAAAAGATGTTATTGAATTGGAACCACATTTGCACACTTGCATAGATCTCAAAATAGCCTTGGAAATTCCAGCAACAACAATGGTTCAACTAGCTTTGAGGAGTAGTTTAGTGAAAAAAGGGATAAACATCAGAGGAGGAATAATTAATATAGGATATGTAAGAAATATTATTATCATGCTACAAAATGACTCAGAAAAGACCTATATTATAGAGCCAAATGAAAAGATAGCACAGGCAATATTCCTGCCTCTGGTTAAAATAGCTCAGTTAGTATCAGTGGGAAATAGGGAAGAATTAGGGATAACAGCAAGAGGGATACAGAGATTTGGATCAATGGGTAGAATAGATGTACCAGTCAATATGGTGAAGAAAGAAATTATTGGCCAAGGAGAAATTATTTCAACTGGTCAAACAATTTCTATTCTACCATATAGCTAATACATGTTAACAATAGAAAAGAGAGAGAAGGAGCAAGAACAGATTTTTGAAGCAGAAGCAACTCTTTGTAAATCAGGAGAAATTGGACTTATCAATCTACACATACCAGCCAAGAGCCATAACCATATCAAAATTTCCATCTACAACAACACTGAAAATGTTGTAGAGATACCAGAAGAAACCACTCTTGGATATTTAATCATGGAAATTGAAGATCAAGCACCAAGCAGCATTCCAGATTTTCTACAGCTTTGTGAATATGTGGACATTACATCACAAACCATCTACAGACAAAATGAATGTTATCTGTTACAGCCAGAACAATTGGAACAGATGAACATAGGAAACTTAAACCCACTTCAATGTATGCAGCTTAAGATGTTGCTTAATAATTTCAATGATATCTTTGCCAGCAAAAACAAATTTGGCAGAACTGACATCATCCAACACCAGATCAAAACTGGAAATGCAATGCCAATTAAACAAAGAGCATACAGGGTACCACCAGCCAGCCATGAAATTATCCATTAAGAGATCAACCGAATGCTTAACAATGGATTAATTCAGCTATCAATGAGCTTATAGTTGTCACCAGTAGTACTCATCTGTAAGAAAAATAGAAAAATCTGATTTTGTGTAGACTACAGAAAACTCAATGGTGTAACTCATGGTAACAGCTATCCAACTCCACAGATACAAAAACTATTCAATACTTTCGGTAAAAACAAATGGTTTTTAACATTAGACTTGAATAGTGGTTACTGGCAAATAGCCATAGATCCAGCCAACAAAGAAAAAATGGCATTCACCACAAGAGAGGAAAACTTTGAGTTTAAAGTTATGCTATTTGGCTTAACCAACACTCTAGCTACATTCCAATGGCTAATGGAAATTGTGTACACTGGCTTATTGTGGAAATCAGTAGTTGTATACTTGAATAACACTAATGTGTTCTCAAAAACATTCAATGATTATCTACATCATTTCCAATAAGTGTTCAAAAGACTACAACAAGCAGAATTAAAATTGAATACAACAAAATGTTTTTTTGGCAAAACAGAACTAAAATTCTTGGGACATATAATTAGCAAAGACGGCATAAAAACAGATTCAAAGAAAATAGAGATAGTAAAGAACTTTCCAATACCAATCAATGTAACCGAACTGAAATCATTCTTGGAATTTGCTAGCTATTATCGACACTTTATTAAGAACTTTTCAAAGATAGCTCAGCCACTCAATTATCTCCAAACCAAGAATGTGAAATATAAATGGACCAAAACTCAACAAAAAGCTTTTGACACCCTAAGAAAAAAGCTCATTCAAGCTCTAATACTAATATATTCAGATCATAATAAACCATTCATCATTACTACTGATGCATCAGATCAAGCATTGGGAGCAGTACTATCTTAGAGAGAATTGGATAGAAGAGAACATCCAGTTGCAAATGCCAGCCAAGGTTTGACTCCAGCTGAAAAGAACTATAAAACACCAGAATTAAAATATCTAGCAATCTATTGGGCAATTATGAAATGAAAAAAATACTTGAGCCAAAAGTTTGAGGTGTACACAGATCACAAAGGATTGAAATTACTCCAAAAACAAGAATTTGGAAATGGAAGACAGTCAAAATAGAAAATAACACTTGTGCCATATACTTATACTATACATTATAAAAAGGGAAAAGACAACAGAAATGTCAATGGTTTGTCACAAATGAGACAAATCTAAGAACATTTTAAACCCAAAAATATAACAAAACCAAAACAATACTCACAAAAATATAACAAAAAATGAACACACAAAAATATCAACAACTTCAACATTATATAGATACTTAACAGTTTAAAGAGAAATTATCTCAATCAGAACAAAAGAAGATCAAACAACAATCCAAATATTTTATTACTCACTAAAATATACTTTATCAGAAAAATAGAAAAGATTCAGATCAACCAACCAGAGTAATTACAGAACCAGAAAAAGAGACAATACTGTTCAACATATACTCAGATCCAGCTACAGGACATTTTCATAAAGAAGCAACCATAGAAAGAACCAGAAAGAGATAATATTGGCCATTAATATATCCAGATATCATTTAATATGTGCAAAATTGTGATGTTTGTCAAAGAAAAGAAGGAACAAGACCCAGCAAACCATTGAGACCAATCAAAGTGGAACAACCATTTGACTGTATTGGAATCGATTTAGTCAGACCATTGACAATTACCAGCAGAAAAACAGATATATTGCAGTAGCTATGGACTATCTTACTAAATGGCCAGAAGCCAAAGCAATTCAAAGAGCGAATGCAGAATCTATTGCCGAATTCATTCATCAAGATCTGATTTGTCAACATGGATGTCCAAAAGAACTATTATTAGACCAAGGAACCCATTTTGTGAATAGAACATTAGCAAAACTAAGCTAAAGATTCGGAATTAAGAGACCATTATCATTACTATACCATCCACAAACCAATGGATTAGTTGAATAATTTAATAGAACATTGTGTGAAGCAATAGTGAAACTCAGCCAAGAAAACCAGAATGAATGAGATTTGTTTATACTATTAGTATTATTTGCTTATCAGACAATAAAGCAAGACACCACACAAGCAACACCATTTGAATTGATATATAGTAGAACAACAACATTACCAGTTGAGATAGAGGTTAACACATATCCAACTGAACCAATAACAGAAGAAAATTTCCAAGAAACATTGTTAAGAAGAACATATGACTTAATAGAAACATTGGAAAACAAACGAAAAAGAGCAGCTGATAATATACAAAAGTCACAAGAGAAACAGAAAGAAAGACATAATAATCAACTACCAGACAAACCAGTTGAATTCAAGATTGGAGACAAAGTACTCTTACATCATACCAAAGCGGAAAAACAATGGAGTGGAAAATTTGACTCCAAATAGGATGGACTATTTCACATAGAAGAAATTCTAGGGAATGAAGCTTACAAATTAAGACTGGATAACAAAATCTTAACCAAAGCAGTACATGGAGATTGACTGAAACCATACCACAACATTACACCACCATCCACCAGTAATATTCCACAATTAAGAGTACAGAAGATACTAGTCCAACCAGAGAAGATTCCATGAGATCTAGAACCAATCATTATCATTGACAACAACATGTTAAATTAATCCATCAAAAGAATATATAAAGACATGATAGATCCGACAAAAAATATCAGAAAAATGGAAATTACAGACAACATCCACTCACTAGCACAACAACTCTTTCAATTGATTCAACACCAAGAGATAGAAATTACAATTAATTAACAAACCATTCGATATCAAGACACTAAAAAGACATCACCACATAGAACACAGAAGAAAACAGAAAATACCATTGACAAAATCATTGCAAAAGTAAAATTAGCAATAAAAGAGTCGACAAAAGAGTCACTATACCAAGAGTTGACTAAAGAAACTTGAAATTGATGGATACAACAATTTCCAAGAAACTATTGTTATTTTTACTTGGGACAACATGTGAATATCCAGAATCTATATATAGATAAAACAAAGTGATTATTCAACACCAGAATACTACAACAATTAGAACATTTTGTGGGAAAAAACAACTTATCCACACAGGCCCAAGCCATATACCGAATACACACAGCATTTCAAGATCAACCAGAAATCTTACTTAACAAAGCAATGGACACGGTTATCAGTAATTAATTAGGAAAGATTACCAATGCTCAATTTGAAGAATTACAGACTCAAATAACACAAGTAATTTTTGAAAATGAAATTCAGGAAATATAGGGAATATATATTAGCATAATTATTAGCCAATTAGAAGTAGACATAGTAAAATGTGAAATTCCAGGATTCCTCTTACAAATTGTAGGATTCCAGAAATTACAAGATTCTCACAAGAAATTGCAGGATTCCAGAATTCCAGGATTCTTCTCAAAAGAATTGCAGGATTCCTGTTGTAAAAAATTAAGGAATTAAGAAATCTCAATTATGTATATATAATAGTAGAATTAGAAGCTAAAAAGACAAATCTCTTAGTTTAGATTTCATCTAAACAACTTTCCAAACCACAAATAAATAACTGTTTGTTATCTCAAACCTGCTGTCATTATCAACACTTCATGTTGATAGTAATTGATACTTAACTACACTGGAACAATAGCTCTTAATCATGGCTATTGACGGAATACTAATTTGCAAATTGCCTTGGCTTATTTCTTTTCTTTTTTTATTTCTTTTCTTTTCTTTATTTCTTGCTTTGATTTTATTGTTGTTTACTAACTTTATTGAGGATTAATGCGTGGGGTACTGACATCAGGATAAACATGACTGGTAAAAGACCCAGAAATAAGAGTAGAACACTCGATTAAGGATAGCTTATCAGGAGGAATACCAGCCATCAAGCTGAGAAAGAAATTGACAAAACTGCAGTTTCAGAAAGCTACAGATAAAACTATTACCATTGAATCTCTATCTATTATACAAAAAACTCAACCAAACTTTTTGGATACAAATCTGTTAGACACAAACCTTCAGATCACTATCAACTGCAACTAGATTTGAGCACCAAGTTACAGGTTTGTTATCTAATTCAACACCAGAAATAGTCACCTGTAACACTGTATTTAAACATTTTATTAAAAGTGATTTTACCTCAAGCAGTATTCTTAGTTTAAAGATTAATAAGCTTATAATTTATTCGGATTCTTTAGCAAGGTTGTTGATAAGTTGAAAAAAGAAGTAGTTTTGAAAAAAAGTACTACATAGATAATATTGATATGTCTGGTAATTTGGAGTATTAAATTGGTGTAAATAATAATATGTTTTCTAACTTAATGTCTCTTTAGACTTATAAGCCTATTAATATTAAAACTAATCCTTTAAAAACAGCTGAATAGCTGGTTGGATTGGTTTCTTGTAATATTACTTTATTTAATGTTATTTAAAAAATATCATCTTTGGATAAGTTTTCTTCTGTTGTATTAATTTAGCATAGTCTAAATTGGCTTAAGTAGCTGGTTACATATAAAAAATACATAAACTAAATTTAGTACTGAAATACTTAATTTGTTTCTAATTTCTAGATAGTAATTGAGTTTTGCTTATTAAATCTAATAATAATAATAAAATAAAGAATTTTAGTTCTAATAAAGGAAGCATAATAAAGAGTCTTTTAGAACAATCTTATTGCAAAATTGTTTTGAATTATTTGGTAGTTGAAAAGGAGTTAATTTTGAAACCAGATAAAATAAAGCTTGAGATGAATAATATTATAATAAAATAGACAAGAAAGCAGAAAGTGTTTTTAGTTTTGTCTGATTTGTGGTTTTATTAATATGTATTTTTAACCCATATAAAAGTTAAAGTCTTTTTTGATGTAATAAACAATATCAACATAAAAAAATTAGGTCAAGTAATTAGTGGACTGCTTAATAACAAATCTGCTAAGTTTTTTAACATATTAAATAAATTTTGAAACATTGTGATAAAAAAGTAGTGAAATGTCTTTTGGATTTATTAAACTATTGTTTGGCTTTTAACAATATTTTAGCTCCTTAAAAAAAAACATAAGTTTTAATAATTCTTAAGTTTTATAAGTAAGATAACATTTTTATTAATATATAACTTATTGAATTAATTAAAACAACTAAGAAAATTTTGTCCAAAATTCTGTTAAATCAAATTTTTTTTATTTGTAATAAATTTAATATTCTTAGTGATAATAATTTCTTGGTTTTGAAAAGTATATTAACTTAGTTTTTAGTATTTATTATTAGTTTAATAGTAAAGAATACTTTAAAGAAGAGCTAAAAAATTTGATTTGTTTTACAAAATATATATAAAGCTTATGATTTGATTAGATAGCATTATTTAAAGACTAATTTAAGACATATTAAAATATATAACAAATTTATTAAATTTTTTAATAATATATATATGGACAGAATTAACAAGATAATACAAATTTTGCTTTTTTAAATAATTATAGAATACATAATAAATTGAATTAAGATAAAGTATTTTTACTGTTTCTTTAAAAAAATTTTTATGATTTTTTATAAATTAAAAAGCATAAGTATTTATATAGATATAAGATTAATACAAATTTTGTAATGAAAACAAACAAAATAAAAATTAGTAAGAACAAATTTTTATTTTTTGTAGTTAGTGCTTTTGTTGATAATATAATTTAGATAAAAAATGCTTAAGTTTTTATACAATACATTTTAGATATTGTTAGTAAATTTTTTAAAATTAATAATATTTATATCAACAATAACAAGACAGTAACAATTTTTATTAACCAAAGAGTTATAAAAGCTTCTTTGTATATTAGTAATTAACCAATTTTTATTGTTAAATATAGCAAATTATATAGATATCTTGGAATTTTTTGTTGATAAAAGACATATCTAAGCCAAGTTTTACTAAAGTATATTTAGATATTAAGTTTTTTTCAAATATAGTTCTTAGAAAAACATTATTAAATAAACAGTTTTTTTATTTAGTTTTAATAATTTGCAGCTTATTGTTAATTATTAAACATAATTTAACTTTATATCTAAAAGTATATATTAAAAGTAAGATATTATGTTAAGAAAAGAGCTTAAATTTAAAGCCAATTTGCCAAAGAATTTTCTTAACAAAACTTTGTATTACTTATCTTTGTATAGTTTAATGTCTTTTAAATAAGTATAAGCAAACCAAAATAGCTTTAGTAATTGATTTTTTTAATGCTATAGAGGTTTTTGGCTAGTTATTTGAATATTGTTTTTTGAATTTGCAAATTTTGAATTAGACATCTATAAATTTACTATAGTACTTAATCAAATTAAGAATCAGCTTAATAAATAATTTTTTAATAAGAGTTGTGAAAATTTTTTTTGACAACAAAATTTCTTTAGCCAATAATTTGCTTAATGTGTTTAATAGTTCTGGTCGTTTTTTGATGTTTAAAATATTGGAAAATTTCTATTATTTTTATATGGTTTGTTTTTTGAAGACAGTTTGCTAAATAAACATAGATTAATTATAAATTAAAAAACTTTTCAGTATTAAAAAAAATTAAGTTCAAAGAGTTTAATACTGTTGTAATTTAAGAAAGCTTTGGTTTATATAAGTAATATTACTGTTAAAACTGATGTAATTGCTATCAATTTTGGCTGTTTATATTTTTTTTGTTTAAGAAAATTTTCATATATTTATGAATATTTGCATGAGTTGTGGGCTGGAATAATTGGTATTTATATTAATAGTTTGTTAAAAACTTGGGCAATACAAAAATGATTAATAAGACAGTAGTTTATTTTTTTAATATTGAAATAAACATAAATGTTAAAGTATATAAAATGTTGTTTTTAATAATGTTAAAACTACAAACAATTGTCTTAATATTAGAGTACATTTTCTTTTTTTATTTAGTAATTCTGTATACAAATAGCCAGGCTGTTATAGATATATATGTATTAAAGCTTGGACTTTTTTGGTCTGATCTTTAAAACAAATATTAGATAAAAAAACATTATGTAGCTAATTTAATTAGATCAAAAAACATTTTTGTAAAGTAAGTTAAAATAAAAGACCATTTAAGAAACACTAGTAATAATTAGATAAATGTTTTTATTTGTATTGCAGCACAGTCCTGTTTGGATTTTTCTGTTAGAATTTATAAAAAATTTTTAATAGTAGATGATCAGATTATGTTAAACAATACTTATTATTTTGTTTATAATATTTATTATACTGTTTGTTGTATTCAATAAAAAGCAAATTCTAGTGCAAAAATTTTAGATGGCTTGGTTATTTAAATTATAGACTAAAGTTGTATTGTTTTAGTTAGATATTTAATTTTTTACATATTGATTAAATTCATCAGTAAAACTTTAACTGTTTTATACACATATTTAATAAAAACTGTTTATAAAAAATTATTAATTGCCATTTATAAAAAACTTTATAACAAAAATTATTCAGATGTTTGTATTCTTAATATATAATAATGTTAAATTGTTTGATTATATTTTTATTTATTTAAAAAATGTCTCTGTGTATTCTAAAATTTTTTTTGGTTATATTAAATTATGAAATTTTTTAGTTATGGTTTGTTCTCTGTTATTATTATTAGTATTATGTATTTTTTTAAAAAAGCTTTAAATATTAGTGTTTATGCAGTTTTATATAAAGACTTTGTTTTTAATAAATAAGTCAAAGAGACATTATTAATATTTGATAATAAGAAAAAAATTATATTAATAGTAGTTAATTTTGTTTGTTATTTGGTTAATAAATATTATAGTAAATTGTGATTATTTAGATCAAAATTCAAAATTAACATAAAAAAAGCAATCTAGTTAGTAATATAGATATAGTGTTTAATTTTTTATATAATTTATCTAATTTTTTGTTTATAAGAATAATTTATTTGCTTGGTATTATTAAATTTTTTGCTTTTAATTTTGGGTTGTATAAAACATGTTTGTTTTTTTAAGTGTAAACAATAGTGCAAAAGTTTTTATAAATAAATAGTATTATCTTAATTGGCCCAAATAGTTGATCATATATACAAAATATATAAGCTGTATTTAGTTAGAATTACTTAGTTTGTTTTTGTATATATTTTTTTTTATTAATTAATAAGTGCAGTCTAACCACTAATTAGCATACAAAGATAAAACAAAATATCCCAAACTAAATGTGGCTCATGTACTTACTACACGTGACTGACCACTCAGGGCCATCAAGACAACACTACACACTCACCAGAATCCTATTACTATTATTCAAACCAAAAAAGAACAAACAACATCTACGCGAACTGAAACTGACAGCAAAAGATTTCATTACATTTAGCATGCGAACAACACTATTAGATAGCAGCCTAGGCAGACCACATAGCAGAGCAAAATTCCCATCATCATCGCAAAACAAACCAATTTTTTCCATACCAATCTTAAACTTAGATCTTAACAGTTACAGATGATTATGATGGTCACCTGTAAAATAGCAAACAAACTCAACGACTAGGCTTTTTTTCTGTTACCAAAAATGGAAACAGCTTTACCAATCCAATCTTGAAAAACAAAACTCTTGTACAAAACAGCATATATATTGACATCCAAAGCATTTGCAAGTGTGTTTAGCATTGAGGACAAAGCAGGAAAATGAGACCCTACCAAAGATTTCTACAATCCAATGTAGTTGGCCATAACCTCCAATCATAAAAGTGAATTCATAGAACAAGTAAAAGCATAATCAGAGAATTCGACGTTACCACACATCAGACACAAAACACTTAGATAACCAATGTCATATAATCTCTTATGGACAGCCACCAGCAATCTAGTGTGAACAGTCTTTATCAAATAAGTACACAGGACAGCTGACTTTTTATTAGTAAAACCCACCAGTATATGAGAATCTGGATGCCAAACAGAAGCAATATACTCCTAATCAATGCAATAAAGAAATGAGCTGGCCAAGACACTCACACCAGAACCAGCTTTCCATAAGACATGGCACACAATTCTGCAAACATCATGAATAAAATGCCAAGCATTACCAAAAACCACTAGACCATCTGCCACAAAAAACCTATTATAAACTCCAACTAGAAGAAACAAGCTAGATCAAGATACAACATGGGCCATAGCATTAGTCTGATTATTACCAAACACACCAAAATATTTCTTTACTTTAACCCATCTCACAGTAATGTTTTTTAATTTGATCAAATTAGCAATATAATATCATTTCACCCAGCATCTGTTGCAAAAATCTGGTCGATCCAACTCACATTCAGACATGTATACATCCAAAACTGCTTAACTATCAGAATGAATAACAACAAAACAGGATAATGGAACACATTTCAAAGCCACAGCAATTACTTGTAATTCTGCCAGCATAGAAAACAACAGACCTTGAACCCTAACACCAATACCCAAATCAATCTCAGAGAAATAAACAGCTGCTCCGCAAGCCACACCTAATATGTCCAGACCATTCAATGACCCATCAGTGAAAATATTCAACTTCCCTGTTTAGATTTCATGTAGGTGCTCACAAACAACCAAGAAATCACTAGAACAAAAAAAACCAAAACCATCCAACACTTCATCATTGTTTAAATCTACTAGACTACCACACATGTGCACAGAAGCCCTACTAAACCAAACTGGCACTGGACCCTTAGGGCTCAACCTCTTCCAGCAACAAAAAGTCTTCCAATCCATGACTTGAACCCACTTAGTTAGCAAACAGTCACCAAAAGCAATACCAAAACGTTTCAACAAATAGACCATGTTAAAATAGCATAAAGCACTCAGAATCTCAGACATTGAAAAATGGCCAGGCTTACAAAATGCACTAAGTAATTTGTCAACCAAAAAAACACCCATATTCAAGAAAATCCTTACAACTCCAGCCAGAAAATTGTTCAGCGGACAAACTCTCAACTTTACTGGATGGTACAAGAGATTCAAAAGAGCCCAACCTAAAACTTGCAAGTCCAAAGTGTAGTGCTCAAACAGACAACTGAGAATCCCAGGTGCATTGGAGAAATTAATCACTAAAGCAACCTTGGCTTCAGCTTGCACTTGCTCAAAAAGCTTCAAACCATATAGAGATAAATGGTACAATGTCTCAATAGAGAAATTCTTTGGCAAAAACACCTTAGCTCTAAGTTCTTTCCTGATCATAATATCCCATTTTTGACACACACTTTTAACAACAAAACTGAATTACATATGATAGCATATAATAAGCTGAAGAACTGCTGAAACCAGGTAAAAAAACTGCTTATCCAACACTGCCTTCCTAAGAACCAAATTAGAAAAGAACCTAACATCCACATATGCCTTGGCAAGACTTGGTTTCGAAAAGCCTTCTGTAGACAAAAAAATACCAAGATATCTATGAGATTCACCTTTTTTCACAATAGAAATGAGTTGGCCACTGATATACAAGGAGGCATCTGTTATCCTCTGATTGATAAGAATTGCCACAGTTTTGTCATTGTTAATAGAAATATTATTTATATTAAAAAATTCACTTGCAATATTTAAAATGTACTGTGTCAAGATTTGGCCATTACCAATTCAGATTGTATTATCAACAAAAACACCTGCAGCAAAAAAGGATGACATGCCACCACTAGATTCTATCTTGCCAGACTTTGCCACAAAATTTGAATTGATCCTATAGCTACACAAATGTTCTTGTCTTTTGATTTTGCACAACAGAGGATCATAAAAAATCCTCCAGAGAAGTGAAGAAAACACTTATCCTGATCCAAACCATTGTGAACAATGTAACCATTTAACAAACCAAAATTAGTCATAATTTTATTAATTCTATTCTCATGGATATTCCCAAATTATATATTAGATAGTAATTAAACTGTATTCATTAAATAAAATAAAATAAAATTACTTAATATTGCTTTTGTATTCAAAGTTCAAAATTTGTATATTTTAATTATAATATTTTATTATACTTATAAATTAAAAATATTTATTTTGTGTTAATTTAATATAAAAATTAAAACATTATGTTAATAATAATTTTTAATAAGATTAAAATAAATAAAATCTGTAAAATAATTTACAATATTAAAATTAAAATAATTTTTAATTTATAATATAATTTATAATATTAATAATTTTGGCCAAATAGTTTAATTTATTATTTTTGTAATTTTTGTAATTTTTAAACTATTTTTAATTGATAATATTGTTTTAATCTTTAATTGTTGTTATTAGTAATTATAATTTAATTTTTAATTAATAATACTGGTTTATATATTTATATTATAAGATTAAATTTAATTATAAAAAATTAATAATTATAATAATAAAAAATTATATAATTTATTTTAGTTTATATTGTATATTTAATATAATATAATTAAATTATGCATTTATGTATTTAAAAAATAATATTATAAAACACAAAATTCTATAAAATTATTTTAAGTAATAAAAAATTTCAATTATAATTATAATTAATTCATTTTTGGTTTTTAAAATTTTGTATAATATTAAAAATACCAACTTAATTTATATAAATATTTATAAAAATTTTGTTTTTAAAAATTAGTTTGTTAAATTTTTAAAATTTTTTAATAATTCCAATATTACAAATACCAAATTAATTAATTTTTGTTTAAAGTTTGATTGTTTAATACCAAAAAAATTTATGTGCCAAATATTAATTGTTAAATATTAAATTAAAGATAGAATATAAAAAAAAGTTTTATTAAAGCTAATAGTTTTCTGTTTATTGTGATTAAAAGTTTGGTATTTGCTGTTAATAAAAAAAAATTGTATAAATTGAGTATTTTTAAGAATTATGTAATGTATTTTAGTTTTAAATTAAGCTGTTTATTTTTTTTTAATATTAATTATAATATTTTTATAATATTAAGTATATAGATTGTCTTAATTAGCCAAATGGCTGATTATGTATTAAAATTACATAAGCCATATTTATTTTAAAACATACAGTGAACTTTCTTTATAATCACACTTTTTGGTTAGCACATTTGTGGTGACAATAGAGAAATAGGACTATAAAAAATGATTAATATCTTATCACATAATCTATATATTACATGTATAATATAATAACCAATTATATATATTTTATTTAAAAAAGCTATCTATTTGCAACTGTTTTTTTTCTTCTTGAACTTTAAGAACAGTATTATAAATTAATGTTCTCAAAGTTTTAAAAAAGTTTGAATTAACTTTTTTACTATACTGCTCTTCACAATAGTGCAATGTATTTTCAAGTGCAGTTTTATCTTAATGTGTAGATAGCAAAAGCAAAGGTTTATCTTCATTTTCACTTTCTAAATCTTTATTTGCATTAGAATTTCCACTATACTTGTTGTTAATAAAATCCACAA
Source organism: Geosiphon pyriformis (assembly GCA_016748015.1). Lineage (NCBI taxonomy): Eukaryota > Fungi > Glomeromycota > Glomeromycetes > Archaeosporales > Geosiphonaceae > Geosiphon > Geosiphon pyriformis. Next base: position 57,957 of record JAAOMT010000618.1, read on the forward strand.
TTTCATTCTCTGAGGCATAAGTGAATAATGATTCAAACTTGTTAATATTAATAAAGTCTATTGCCAATAGCTTGTCAATATCAACATGCTCAATAAAAACTTGTATTTCTTATAGGAGTTTTTGTTCAATATCTAATAAATGGGCTGGCATTTAACTATTATTCAGAATTTCCATATGATGCTAACAGTTTTGGATTGTAGTTGTTGTTACCACTGACCACACATTAATTAGAAAGTCAACCACATCCTTTAATGTTACTGTTGATATTGAAATCTTGTTATTATACTGATTAATAAGATAGAAAAAAAACAACTTTTGGTATTGTGTCTTAAAAAATGCAATAATTCCTACATGTGATGGTTGCAAATGGAATGTTGTATTGGATGGTAGGTATCTAATCATAATATTAGATAATATAGAAGGTTCTCTACCATAAAAACCAGCATTATCAAGCAATAACAAAATCTTTTTTTTCTTGTAATGCATTTTTTTATTTAATGAATTAAGCCATTCACTAAAAATATCAGTTCGCATCTATGCTTTTGAATTGTAATGATAAGTGATTGGAAGTGCATTTATATTAATATTGCAAAAACATTGTGACTTTGCAGCTTTGCCAATAATTAAAGACTGCAACTTGATGCTGCCTGTTGCATTATAAACAAAAAATATGGTAATTTGACTCTTATCACACTTGGTGCCAGAGATAGATATTGTTGCCAAAGTTGTATTTGGTGGTATTCTAAAGAATAATGCTGTCTTATTGGCATTGTAAACATTATTTAGATCATATTTGCTGATAATCTCACCCAGTTTTTCTTGTTCCTCTGGTAAAATTTCTAAGAGAACACTTTTTGTTTTACCATGCATCTTAATGTGGTGCAAATTATGACGTTTTTTGAACTTTTCTAACCAATCATCTGATGCTTTAAAGTTATTTTCTTTCAGAAACTTTTCAGCAAACTTAAGGGCTTTTGTTTGTAAAATTTTTCCAGTAAAAATGCAGTTGGTAGCTAGTGCTCCAAACATCTATTCTCCCAGTGTATTATTTATCTTTAAAAATATCTCTTTTCTGTTTTTTGTTAATTGACCAGAGTTGTCAAATATATTCTTTTCAATCTATCAATCTGATTTTGCGAGTATCTTTGTTACAGTAAAGCAATTAATCTTTAGATTGAATATTTCAATAAGTCTATTTGCTGAATAGTCAGGATGTTCTAGTTTGTACTGGCAAAGAGACTTTTTAATCTCCAAGAAGATTGCTGCTTGCTTTTGGTTTGCATTTTTTGGCATGTTAATAAGAATACACTTTTTATTGCATTTTGCTTTTATAATGCGTTGATGTATTTATTATGTCTCAAACATTATTTTGCCTTATATCTAATCGAATATATGAGGTGTTTTATGTTATATAAAGTGCCTCAGATTATAAAAAGCAGCCAAATTATAAAAATAAAGATTTTAATCCAACTTTAGGATTTTAAGTACAAATGACAGATTCTTGGTAAAAAAAACCTAATTTCAATAATGCATCTGTGACACTTTTTGCCTCTTACCCCCAACTGATGATCAATAATAAAAACTGTCAATTTAATCCTCTGCATACTTGCATAATTACATAGAAGATAGCACAATGTCATGTTGTTAAGCCCCTCAAATACAGCAATGTCTATATCAATCATGTAAACATCACAGCTAATAGAAGTAGTTAACAATTTATTTTTCCATTCTAAAAACACTTATTGACATGCTTCACAAGTTTATTAATTAAAAACATAATAATAAAACATAAAACATCACAATCCATTCTCGATGTTAATGAGACAACATATTGCAAATTCATTTTATCAGTTATCTATAGTGTTGTATTGGTATTCAATGGCTAAGTCAAGATTTGTTTACAATATAAGATATCTGGAAGCTATGAGAAAGAGCCAATTGATTGGGCAATCAAAATACATAATATAATAATTGTAATTACAGAGGTGAAGCAGAAGATATCAATTAAGGTGTGGGTCAATATATGATTCAACTTTAAAGCATTTATGCAATATAATAAAAAACATTCCTATGACATAGTCTTATGAGAAATTGAGATGTTTGGAATAATCACTGCAAGTGATTAGATAATTATCAAAGTGGTTTTAAGTGGGATCAATGATAATAGTAAAGTTGAGGTATTGTTAAGTTTGTGCTTCCCTCTTTCCTTGCCTATTAGTGAGGCAACATTGAATAAAAACCTTTTGTGTAGTCAACTTGAAAACTTGTTTGGTCAAATCAAGTGGGATTTCGACCAACAAATTAAGTCTTAGAGTTTAGGTAAACAACAACATATGGAATTTACTCTTACTTAAATTGTATATTGTAGTAAAACTCCCTGCATTAACTGCTTTTTAATATAATTTGATCCCTTTACTCTTGTCCTATTGATGTTTTTGCCATACTCATAGCAATAATCTAACTAATTCATTGTACCAGAATTCTCTGTATCAACTATGATTTGAAAAAATTTGACCATTTTACTCATGTCTTGATCAATGCATTTGCCATTAAAGTAGCAATAACCTATCTAATTCATTGCTCTAGAATCTCTCACATTAGCCATCTTTTGATATAATTTGACAGCTTGATCTGTGTTCTGATCAATGCATTTGCCATTAAAGTAGTAATGTCTTAATCAAGTTATTGCTTCAAAATTCTCTGCATTAACAGTTTTTTAATATAATTTAACCTCTTAACTTTTGTTCTAATTGATATTTTTATTATGCTAATAGCAATAACCTAAATTGTTTATTGTAGCAGAATTCTCTGTATCACTTGTCTTTTAATATAATTTAACAGCTTGACCTGTGTCCTAATTAACATCTTTGCCATGAAAGTAACAATTTCCTAATTTATCCATTGCTGTAGAGTTTCCAGCATTTAAACAGAATAGATGATGAAAATCTAATTCAAGATTTTTACATTTTTAAAAAATATCTTCAAACATTTATAACAATTAACATGGCAATAATATTTCAGTTTGCTTATCTCCCAATAGTCTTAATAATTGATGTAACAATAATAATTCAGTTACTTACCTCCTAATGGCTTTAACAATCAATACAACAATAATAATCAGATTCACTTATTTTTGAATGGTCTCAGTAATCAATACAACAATAATAATTCACTTATCTTTAGACAGCTATGACAATCTACATGAATATATTAATCAAATTCGCTTATCTCTAAATGGTTATGGCAATCAATGTGACAATGATAATCAGATTCACTTATTTTTGAATAGCCTCAACAATTAATGTAACAATAATAATTTATTTCACTTACCTTTAGATAGTTATGGCAATTATCACAGCAATGCTAAATAAATTTACTTAGTGGCTTGGACAATTATTCAATATTTGCCACCAAGGCAAAGCAGAGCATGCTATTTTACACCAATTTGCTTATTGTAACTTTTAAAATTATACCAATAAAATAATAAATTAATGAATAAAGCAAACAATGATAGATTAATATAAGTCTTATTATTGCAATACTTAAATGCAAAATAGGGTCGACATTTTATAATAATATTTGGAGCACTTTTTATAATCTGAGGTATCTTACATGTCTGATTAAATATGAGATGACATCTAATGTTTATATCTAATATTATATAATTATAGTGTGACTATAAAGAGTAGAAATTACTTATATTCTGCTATCATATTTGTGGAAATAGGGACTATAAGGAGATATATATAGTAAAAGTGACTATAAGGAGATAATATTATATATAAATGGTTTTGGTTTTTAAAAAAATGTGATTATAAGAAAATAGTGACTATAAACAGAAAGACTATAGAGAGAGTTCACTATATATCTTATTGTATTATAGTAGATAGTAGTTGGATTTTACTTGTTTATAAATAAATAAATAAGTTTAAGTATTTTTGTAATGTATTTAAAAAAATTTATATATATAATTGTTTTGTAATTAGGACATGAAAATAAAATTGAATAAATACCAAGAATTAAAAAAGCATATTTTATTTAAATTAAAATAATTTTTTAATCTTTTACTTATCAAATCTTCCCATTATATCCACTACGATAGTACGATGATCATATGACTTAATTCATCGCACACCTCAAAATGAGGAATTTTTGTCGTACTTTTATATAAAAAAAACCAGCATACTTTGCTGACTTCGCCACCTTAATCGAGATTTTGTAAGCTTAATTTTATTAATGATTTTTTTATCAAGTAATTGGTACAAAATATCCTCCCTCCTCTCAAAATGAGCTTCAATTCTGTCTTTATCTGCTATAACCTTTAATCTTTCGAAGGCTCTGAGTAACCTAAAGTGTCAAGACCGCGAGACGAACTCTGCAGCCCTATCTACCCTTGATGGATACCCAGCAATTATTCTTTGCTCTACATGTCTCTGTAATCGCTTTAGTCGCTTTTATGGTGCATAAGAAAGTTCCTGAAGCTTATATGGTAACTCAGCTCCTTGAAGCAGTCACAGCTCTGGATTCTCCATAGAAAAGTTGAGTTAATGAGTGGTCCATATGGTTTATTTTGGATGTAGGACGAAGTATTTCACGTTCCTCAGGCTCAACGGTATTGTGCTTTAGACTACCGGACGTGGGATCCCATGTTGACAACTCCGCCTGGCTTGTATATAGTAATCTAATATATCCTAAAATATTCAACGCGAGATATTATTTGATAAAAATTTTTCCTTTGTAGATATGTCATAAGCAATGTGTTATTTTCACCCTTCTTGTTTAGCTCAACCTCGAGATTCTGTTCAACGACATTACTCCGTAGCACCAATTTTGGATTTGCCATTGGCTTACATCTTGTCATTAAAAGAATTCTTTTGCGACTACATCCTTATCAAAATAAACTGGAACGAGAATTTAATCCATTAGTCATCACACTATTTCCCATTGTATGGTTCTACAATTTTCTATACTACACGGATCCAGGATCTACTTTTTTTGTATTGCTTGGATATTTGTTAGCGTTAGAATGCAAGTACAAGACTAGTGCTTTGGTGGGTAGAATGTATTAATTATGCGGAAAATCTTTAATTCTAATCTATTCAGAGATATTTATTTTTCTTGTTAATCATTAGGTCATGGGTATTAGTATCTTGTTTAGGCAGACAAATATCACCTGGGTAGCGTTTATTTTGGGTGTTTCAACTTTAAAAGTTTTATCAAGCCAAAAAGACGCAATCTTAAATCCCAAGGTAGCCGAAATTAAGACTTGGGGTAAGAAAATCACGCCTTTTGATATTGAACAAATCAATATTTACTATTGAATGATTTAATTGTCATTTACCAGGGCAAGGATTTAATCAAGTGGTCATTTTCATCATGTCGATATTCAAAAACTTTAGAAACGTTATGATATACTTTTTTCCGTTTTTTATCCTCTTTATTGCTCTTGGAATTTTTATCAAGTGGAACGATGGTATCGTTTTAGGTATGTTCATTTTGAATGAAAATTATTGCTTTTTAGTTTTTACTTAAGGATTTATGTTAATAAAAAAATAGGTGATCGATCCCACCACACGCCTATTTTCCATTTTCCGCAAATTTTTTACTTTGCATCTTTTACATTAATTTTCGGTGCACCTATTGTATTAAGTTTTGATCATATTGGTCCAATCTGGGATTTTGTTGATTATAGGTCCCCCAGGTTTTGCAAGTTCCACTTTAGCATTTTGACCAATATAGAATAGAGATTTAATCTTTGATTGGGTTCTATAAACACTTAGGAAACTGTTACTGTTCTGGATGATGATGACATATCTGATGTATATGATTCATGAATTCAGGTTGGTTAATCGAAAAAAAGTTTTGTTCCCCGAACTGATCTCCGGTTAAATTTTCATTTTTGAAATCTTTCGTGAAACCAGCTTTGAGCATCCTTACTTGCTCGCTGACAACCGACATTATTCCTTCTACCTTTGGAAAAATGTTTATCGGCGACACAAGAGCATCAAATATCTCTTGTTACCGTTCTATATTACTGCCATAAGGATTTTGGGAAAACTTTTAAGTAAATAATTTTTTTTAATTATTAAATTGTTCTTGAGCAGCCCCTCCATAATTAACATTGACTTTGGTATAGCTTCACAGCAGTCTTTTTTATGGGTGATTATCTATTTGAGTACAATATGTTTGGCACTCATCCCTTCACCTTTACTAGAGTTTCGATATTTTATTCTGCCTTACATATTTTATAGACTGCATATACCACAACCAGATTTAAAGCGGCTGGGACTCGAATTCTTTCTTTACATTATTGTAAACATTGTTACTCTATACACATTCTTGTTACGACCATTTATTTGGAAGTCTGAAGAAGACAAATACCAAAGATTTATGTGGTAGATAAAACCACGCAGAAGTCAAGATATAGATTTTCTTGACGTAAAAGGCTTGTTAATTTTTCCGCCTGTCTGGGAGATTATTTTTCTGGATACTGAAATCTGTAAAAACCAAGATAAATTTTGATCTGGTTATAAACCTTTAGTATAAACGTCATTAATAAAATATTATAAAAAGGGATCAAAGTGAAACCTGATGCAATGTTTATTCGGTACTGTCTGTCGACTTGCATGTGGTTAATATAAAGATTAAGTTAGATGTGCAAATATACACAGAAAGATAGAGAGTGACAGGTCTCAGGAAGGAATAATAGCTATGACATAATACTAGAATTCAAAACATTTCAATAGATTGTAAACACACAAAGTTCTAATCCATGGAAAAACATACACTTACTGAGTAATCAACATGTGGATATTTATCAAGAATGTTAAAGAATGATAAAAATCGAGCTTGGGAAAATTTACAAAATAGTAAAAGGTTGGGTCACAGATTCATTATCTCCTAATTATCTTAAATTTTATGGAGAAATACTAAAAAGGAAATAACTTGTGGTTGTGAAAGCTGTCATTCGATTATTGATTCATTATTTGGTTTCAAAAAAGGAAAAGTTCAAAGAAATAGTTGGGATGGAAAAGATGATGAACGTTAAATAGCTTCTAAGGGTTATTCCACCGAATTCCGTCCACTGTAGCAGGAAGCAATAAAAACAAACTTTAAGAAAAAATCAACAGCGCAAAAATAGGGGTTTCAAGTTTATGGGTCGGCGCAATTTTTTTTGCCGGAAAAATTGGAATGGCTCAGATATTTGTTTGTATTACCAGAATTTTTTTTTTCAATTTATCTTTTTGGGCAGGCGGATTCCCTAGCAAACCCAGGATCTTAAACGAGTATAGTAATAAACAATATACATACAAAATAACCGAAAAAAACTATTTGTCAATGACCTTTTTGAATTAAATACTCTTGTCCTGTTGTCAATGCGAGATTGACAGATTGTTGACGATGATAACTCAAGTTTTTTACTGTTCCTAGTTTAATGAATTCACAATGGCATGGCATTTGCCGTGCCATTGTGAATTTATGTCACAGCGGAAAAATGGGTTGAAAGATGCCCACGATATTAATGATATTGAATATCACTTTCCAATTAAAGCTTAGCATAATTTTGGGCTTAAAGAATCTGAGCCTCTTTCCTAATTTCCAAAAAATCAATAATCGTAACCATAAATAAAAAAATTTATCACCGTCTTTTGAGAAAAATTTTTCAAGAAGGATGTGATCTCTCGTGAAAAGCCTAATATTCGATGTTCAAAAGTTTTTGATTTTTTCCGTTCATTTTTTTTTTTACGAAAATTAATAGAGGCACAATTATATAATTGCCCATGAAGCAGTGAAAGGTAAATCTTACCCAATCCCGAGATTCAGATCAGAAAGGTGCGCGATATCCTCTATGAAATCCCGTTTCTCATCGGATTGTGGATCTAATGGTGTGTTGACTCTTAAAGTATAACCTTTGTTATAAACTTTACAATTTCATCACTTGATAAATATTAAACACTTTGCTTAGCTATAATCTTTCTATAATAAGCTTACCAAGGCCAGAGTCAACTCCTCATCTCCATAATCTAAAATAAAGTTTTGACTATTGTTGTGACGATATTGGGTATTAATGAATTCATCCTAATTAAGTTCTATTATTGGGAAGATCTTTTTTGAATTGTTATGATCATCTTGGTCGAGGATGCCACTTGAGCGTTTTTCCGCGATCTATGATGTAATAATGTGGCTCATTAGATATCAAGATAATGGAAACGAATTTCAGCTTTTAATACGCCACCCTCTGACCACATGCAGGAATTTTACCAATTGCCAATACTCGAATATGTCATTTTAACTATTCGAGAATAAAAAACTTGGGGAAAAAGATAGTCTTTAATTTTAGAAACACTGTATCACACACACATACTTAAACATATGGCATCGACCCTTCCAATGTTTCTATTAGTCTAACAAATAAGTCAGGAAAGCGAGAATGGTTTAGCTTTTTTGTGGATCGTTTCTATTTTGTGTGTAAATCTGTATAGTGTCGTGTTTTGTTTTTATTTTCGTGCACTGTCGGAATTTAATGGCGCATCCTAATATGGTCACTGATTAAACTTAAAGCAACGTAATAAGTTTATTACATAATTAAGATTTAGACCCGAGTCAAATAGTCTCCTTGATGTTTTGATCAGAAAATTTATCATCGATAAGTGGGATATCCTAAATTTTTTTTTATTGATAGTGGGAATGGCATTTGCCGGTTGAATTATTTGGGAAAAAAAGAATCTGTAATTTTCTTTTTTGAATACTTTCGTCATTGTTTTTTTGGAACAGTAGTGATTCAAGATGTTATGATAAATTGATCATGAGGAAATATAATATAGTGGAGTTTAAAATTCATATTTTTAATTGTGATAGATTGACTCAAAAAATTTCTTGGATGATTAATGAACACTGTGGTTGATATAGATCAAAATCAATAGAAACCATCGCCTACTGCAATTAGGTAAACTATTGCAGAAAAGTTGGATTGCAAGGAATTATACCTGTTTGAAAATAATTAGCTGACATCGATAAACAATGTAAAAATTGCGATTAGAAAAAATGTTTTCCACGCGACATTCAAATCAAAAAATAATAAATTCTAACCAAGTATTACCTGTCAAAAAAAAAAAAACAAGAGAAAAAATGGTCTAAAATATTTCTGGCACCATTGAAACACTATATCCGATAAATGCAGATCATCGAGAAAGAAAATTCAGAAGTACAATATGGGAAAAAAATTTACAGGTTTGAGATTAGCGGCAAATGCCGAATTTTTGTATGATTCTAATCTGCGAGAGTCGGTTTTTATGCATTTTTAAAGAAAACTTGGCAAATCTGTAATTGGTATAAATATTTCTCGATCTTTTTTATTTGCTAGTGATATTAAACCCAAATTTAATGAAAATGATAAACTTACAAAAGACTAGATGGAAAACCTTTTTGTTTCAGATAAGGTTAAGTCTGTGTGATCAAAGGCAAATGATAATGAGGTAACATTGATCATGAGGGTGTTTTTTTTGTTTTTTTTGAATTCGCGTGAGGTGAGATGAGGTGATTTCTTTAATTTATGAATGAACCCATTAATGTATTTTTATTGTGTATTAGTTTCACCCTCTATTTTTTATTTTGTTCGTTTTTAAATGAAAAAAAGTCATGATATAATTTCTTTAACAAAGAAAATTGAGTATTTTATTTTCCTTGAAATTTTTTCATTTTTTTTTTAGCATAAAGAACTGGGTATACTTGAGATGTTGGTTAAATCTCCATTAAAAAGTTTATTGTGTGTATCGAGAGGGTTTCATTGAAGCAAATTTGAGAGGATTTGGGAGCGATCAATGTTAAAATTACAGCTTTCATTATTCCCAACACAGTATAACATAACATATAGTTAATTCTAAAAGGCCAAAACAGTTACTATAATGATAAAGTTGGAATATTATGGGAAAATCGCTAAATCTTTTTTTTTTCTATCGGAAAAATTCAAGTATTACAATAATCAACACAATTATCTTTTTGCATGATTACATCTGAAACGTCAAGTTTCGGTAGAGAAAATACAAGGTGAAGAAATACGATTATACGATTAAACGATTATACGATAGTAATGATGGTTTATCAGAGATGAAAAGTTTAAACTATATTTTTGGAACATTTACACCGTGTCAAAATAGTGTACTGTATTTTACGAGTTCAGCATTCATTTTGATTTTAGGAACTTTTTTGAGTAAATGATTTTTGATATGAAAAAATTTCCTAAATTTCTAAATTTCATGATTATATAGAGAACAATCCCATCTTTTGCCAGTATTCAAGTATTCTGTCGCACAATATCTTACCCATGATGGCATTTATTTTTCCCACCGACATTTTTACCACGATAAGGAATAAACTCACATCAACAAATATAATTGTAAAAAGCTATTATCATCCTCAAAATCAACTTCTTCAACTTACTATTACCTGCATATCACATCACCTGTTTGCTTGGATCATCGACCGATCAATTTTTCCTAATATATCAGTTCCAAGGAAAGTAGTGGCACTTACATCATGAGAGTAACCAGTCAAAATTGAAAACGACCACCCCGAGTCGATATTGATTATTTAATTTTTTTTATTACTATGTCTCACTTGAAAATTTTTTATCAGTTCCCCACTTGAGTCTATAATAAAAGAAACCAGTTTTTATTGATTGATCATTTATATTTGTTTAAAAAAAAAAAAAAAAAAAAAAAAAAAAAAAAAAAAAAACTACTTTCAAAAAACTATATGGCTCTTTCTGGGAATTTGAAATGAACAAAAAAAAGAAGTTTTTTTTTTTAAAAAAATATTATTTCTAATAAACTTTTCTTAATTATAATAATAATAATATTTTTATTAATATTATAAATTAAATTAAATACAATAAATTTTTAATTATAATTAAAAAGTTTTTTAATAACAAAGTTATTAAATTGTTTAATATTTTAAATAAGTTTTAAAAATATTATAATAAAATATTATTGGCTTATTATTAAATCTACCAAATTTTTATTTAGATTTAAAATTTGTGTTTACTTAATAAAAACAGGCTTAAGTTTTAATAATTTTTAAATTTATAATTAAAAAGATACTTTATTTAATATTTCTCTAATAACTCTTATTAAAACTGTTAGAAAAATTCTATTAAAGTTATTGTTTAATTATATTTTTATTATTTACAGTAAGCTTAATGTTTTTTAAAGTACAATTTTTTGGTCTTAAAAAGAACTATTTTTTTACCAATTTTTATAAATTTAGTAATAAAAAATATCTTAGAAAAAAATCATGAATTATGATTAGTTTTATAACATATATGCAAAACATATAATTTAAATTAATTATGTTTTTATCTTTGTTATTAAATTTATAATTGTATAAAAATATATTTAATTTATTATGCTTTCTAAAATAACTTATTATATTATATTTTTAATTATATATAACACATAATTTACTTTTTTTGATTTTTTTTTGCCAAATTAAAATAAATTAATACCAAAATATTAAAACACATACATTAACAATTATTTTTTATTTTTTATTATCATGCATCTACGACCGCCATCTACAAATTAAGCACTTTTTACATGTGACCAGCCACCCATAATTATTTGTAAAGCTTATAAAACAATTAAAATATTTGCTTTTTTATAATAAATAATTTATTGTAATTAAATTTATTTTTTTGTTTTTAATTAAAAATATACAATTCATTGGAGAAGGTATGACTACACTCCCCACCGAAATACATCGTCTCTTCGAGGATCTTAACCGTCGACAACTAGAACTTGAGACAAGTGTTACCAGTTTGAAACATGTCTGTGACTTATTCAAGCAACAAGAACTTGCAGCTTACATTCGGCTAGGAATGAGAGAACTCGAGAAGCAACTTGAGGTTAGTTGGCGTTTTTTAATAGAAAGACTATTTTGCGAGCTCACTGTAGAAAAAGCTTTTGCAGTTCTTAATTAGCTCTACTTTATTGCTTCGTGATCAAATAGCATCTGAAGCAAACGGCCGAAGAACAAGACCGTGATAAAGACATTCAAGCAATTCTACAAAGACTGGAACGGAATCAAGAACAATTTAAACAGTGGGTTTGTTTTTCGACTCTCGTTTTTTCAGCAGTTACTGGTCCAATCCTTTCTATTTTGACACAAAACATTTTTTCCTTGTTACTCTTATAACTTATAAAGGCTTCAGGGATCTATACGTCAAGCTATTTTAATCTCGAATCAGAATATTGAAAAAGAGGCCAAGTTACAACTATTAGAAATCAGCGAGGGAAGAAAAGGAGAAGCATATGAATTAAGACGGCGTAACCTCACGTATTTAAAATATTTAAAGCATTCAATTTTTTGAAGGATGAAACAATCCTTCCGTTCTTTTTAACCAAGACCAAAATTAACCCCATCATATTAGTTCAGATGATGCTGTTTTGAGGGCCACAGATGATGTAACAAAGACGTTACAGCGTACTGTCCAATTGATGCAGCAAGAAATTGAACGAAGCGCTTACTCTGCAAAATCTCTCGGTACCTTTTCAAATTCTGCTCTATCCTTATTTTAATTCTCATTCACTAGAGCTTCTTTTCAGAGGATTCTTCGCGAACTTTAAAAACTACCTATAAGGAATTTCATGGCTTTACTGCCGTCGTGCGTGGCTCAAAGCAGCTAATTACAAAATTAGAGCAGAGTGACTGGACAGATAGGTTATTAATTTTGTTTGGCTTGTTGGTGTTTGTACTTGTTGTCCTTTCCATCTTGAAGAACCGTGTTCTAGATAAAGGAATTAGTTGGGTGACTTGGGTGACTTCTTGGATTATCTGAGCTACTAGTACTAAATTTTTTCGTTCTCGAGTTTTAATGACAGAAATATACAGCCGGGAGAATCATGGATGTTGATCAATTTCAGCGCCACGATCTTAACAAGTAAATGCTTTGATATGGCAACCATAACCAAGAATGCAACTAGCTATACAGGGAGTGTGTTTCAACAATTCTGATCGCACTTTTGAAATTATTACCAGTAGAGCTGTAGTTTTATTACTTTGATTTTATTAATCCCTTCTAGATGTTTTTTTGGATTAGAGTGCATCACGAATTAAGTAAAAGGTAAAGCATCCCAGTCTTTTGTGATAAATAATAAAAATTATCAGGGTTTCAATTTTGTATAGATGAGTATTTTTTCTTGCTTTTCAGTTGATACTCAGCTTTTGAATTGATCTTCTGTAACTCCTTTGCCCATTGCTGCTGTTGAAGCAATACCCCCCTGTACAATTTTAACTTGAAAGAATGCCAAAAATTTTAGCGTCAATGTGATCATTAGTGAATACAAAAGACGAAACTGTGTTTTAACTTACTCAGAGAATCATAGTAGTTTGCACCCGACCAAGTTTGATGCTGCAACACTTCGACGCCGTTCTTCCGTTCAAGCCTTTGAATTCCAGAAATGTAAGCTAACATACCCTCCTTGGCGTAATTGCGGGCAAATACGTCTACAAAGCACAAATCAAATTTTTAGCCACGAATTTTGGTTTCATTCTTTTTGTTAAGGTGAAATGAAATCAAGAAATACCGATGCCTAATGCATTAGAATGCAGTCCTCCGAGTGTGATAAATTGCCAAACGAAGCCCAATTGACCTAAATCGGATATGAAGCTCCGAATTTGTATATCCTTCAATCCAGCTTTTATTTTGATTATTAGGAACCGATGAGTTTTTGCTGCTGAAGCGGTATCTCGAAATAAAATTATCCCAATTAAAATTACCTGCATCCCAGTTGAAACTTGGAGATAAATTGTACGCCAACCAAACATCCGGATGTTTACTCAATACACCTTAAGAGAGCAAAGAAATAATGATCGATGATCTAAGTTTAATCAATTAATTCAAAATAGCAAAAATTACCTTCAGAAAATTCTTTAGCCTGGGAATAGATGGGACTTTTTGTTTCCTAGATTAATTATACAAATAGATAATTGAGGTTTCTTGATGGACTTAAAATGAAAGAAGTTTAATGCCATTACCATCCATAATAAATCAGAATAAGGAGCAAAGGCCACTGCTCGATTGATGGCGCATTTGGTGCCGCCCTGATAACGGTAAAACCCCTCTCGAGTACGAGGCAAGTCCCAATTCCAGAAGATTTCGAAACCTAGCCGTTTAGCAAAAGATCTGGCTTGATCATTGGATAATTCCTCTTTTATTTCGTTCCATTGATTCAAGAGGTGATCCTTGTTTGGCTTGTTTGAGGTGTGGATGGCTTCGGCTATAGCGTCACCATAGAGCCTCAAACCAGCTTTTTGGATCCATTTATCTTCAATAGCAACCAATTCATCACCAACCTTGCCATCAGCTTGGGCTTTATCTAAAACTTCGACAAGAGGTCGAAGATTGGGATTAGTAACCCCCAAAATGAAAGGATGATCTCGGTTATCAATTGTTGAAGTAATCAAAGTAGCCGCCTCGGAATCAGTGCGAGCAACAATCAAATTTTCTACGCCCATTATATCATATTGAACACGAATAGCTATTAAGCGATTGATGTGCTCAGAGATCGGGACCAAAACTTTTCCAGCCATATGACCGCATTTCTTGGTACCAGGTGCTTGATCTTCAATATGAATTCCAGCGGCACCACGTTCGACAAACATCTTTGTGAGTTTCAAGATTGCAGTAATACCACCATGGCCTGTATCAGCATCAGCAATTATTGGTCGTAAATAGTCGACAAATGGAGTTTTTTCTCGTTGAGCTTTTGTGAGGCTAAAGCGTGCTTCACGTTGTTTACGGTCGTGAAACTGTTGTGCTAAAAACAAATGCTCTACTTTGTTAGGCACAGTATCCATGGGATAGTCGGCAAGGTCAGGCCCAGGTTCGTTTGAAGTCGAAGCCGTAGAAGAACACTGCCACCCTGAAACATAGACTGTCTCCAGGTACTTGGCCATTAGAGAAACTTGAACAGGGTCCAAAGCCCCAAAAGTATGGGAAGCTGTCTTGTTTTCATGGTGGGTTTTAAGAAGTTTCCAGAGCTTCTTGCCCTGTGTATCAGAGCCATATTGTTGCTGGAGATTACCCCGCTTTGAAACAATTTGTTCGGCAGTATATGGACGTTTTACTTTTCGAAAGCGCTCAGTTTTCCACCATCTTTCAACTTCGGCGACCTCAAAATCGAAAGCTTTTTGTTCTTGGGCAGCGAATTCGGCACTCATGGTATCCAAAAGTGCGATATTATGATACCGAGTGGCAAAGTTTATTGATCAGTGATAAATATTTGGGATCTGACCTTGTGTTATCGGCCATCAACCTATATTGAGAAAATACCTGCAAGCCTCTTGCCATATTTGGCATCCCTAATGAGACAATGAACTTGCATTTAATTGAGAACAAATTCCCTATCGACCACCCTTTCTAACCTTAACTATTTTTACATAAGATGGATGACTATAGACGTTTTCGACAACAGGGCAACCAAGGAGCTCGTAATGAGCTTTTTCAAGGCGCAACTCCAAACTATCAATCTTCGTATAGCCAGCAACAAGGCTATGGGCAACAAACCTATGGACAGGGTGGCTACCCTTCACCTTACGGTCAACAGCAACAACAGGAGGAGGAGGAAGATGTGGAATCAATCAAGACCCAGATAAAAACCACAAAACAAGAGTCTGTGGCTTCAACTGTACGGTCACTTCAGATGATTCAGCAAGCTGAAGAAAACGCTGCAAACACTCTGAACAAACTCGGCGAACAAACTCGTTAGTAGACTGAATATTCGTAAATATGAGAAAATTTCTCCTTAATAGCTTTATTTTTCGTCCTTTGATAGAGCGTATTAATTACACGGAGCGACAACTCGATCTCGCGGAGTCTCACGCGGAACGGGCTGATGCCCAAGCTGCTAAATTGAAGAAGGTTTGTTTATTTTTATACTAAAACTGTTGGAACTTATCCCTTATTGAAACATGTATCCTATTAATCAGAAATTTTCTTGTGATAGATTAACGGTTCAATGTTTGGGTTTGATTTTTCAAACCCACTTACAAAAGGCTCGCGTAGGAAAAAAGAATTGGCAAGAGTTGCTGCTATGCATGAAGAACAAACAAATAGTCGTGAACAAATGCGTGCGGGAAATTATGAATCAAAACAAAGAATTAATGAAGCGATTAAAACTGCTTCTCACTCGAATTACATTCAACCTGGTGTATCGAGCAATCGATCTCAGTTCCAATTTGAGGCTGATGAGGAAGACGATCAATTGGAAGACCAAATAGATAACAATTTAGATGCACTTTCATCCGGTCTGAATCGATTGAATGCTATGGTAAGTAATATTATCAAATTAATTTGGAGAGGGTATAATAGATTCTCACCATTTTATCTTCAATAATAGGCTGTCGCATCTGGCGAAGAAGTCAAGAGGCAAACCGAAGTCTTGGAACGTGTTAATAACAAAACTGGCGCTTTAGAAAGCCGTATTGTTGTCACCACTGCTAAGTTGAAAAAGATCAAATAAATCTTTAACCACGTATATTTCAAATAGTTACTTCAAATTTGGGGTTTTTCTCAATATAAAATTTTAGATTTTTACTTTTATTTATCACAAATGATTTTTGGACATATTTTCTTTCATAGAATTGAATTTCGAAAATTTTGTTTTTGGACGAATCAAAAACGAGTGAATTGCTCTCTTCAAAATAATTTTTTATATTCTACGATTTGATTTATTTGATGCCTAAATGACTCGATACTAAATAACCAGAATATTGAATCTTTCGTAATTATTACTATCAGGCACTATTCAAGTCAAAGGTATCTCTAAAATCTGGGCTTTTCTAGAAATCATATCTACGCTTTAAAATTCTTCAAGTTACGTCCCTTCTAAACTTCAAACTAGGTTACTTAGAAACATGCATCTAAATTGAAACAGTCCCGAACTTTGATAAATTCACCTTTTTTATGATTAAATATGAAAAGTGGATCTTGTAATTATTACCCAATCTCGCATTCTTGGTTTGAAGAAAAGTCGACTAAAATGAAAAGGTGTTCGTAGGAAAACGGGAAATTTCTGTTTTAGCAAATGAATTTATGAAAAATACCTACAAAAACAAAATCTAAATTAATTCCTTAAATGAGAAACACTGGAATTAAAAATTTCCAGTGTAAAGAATAACTACATTTACACAAAGTTTTTAGAAGCAGAGCAGTTATCTTTGATGTTGTTGATAAACTTTCATGCCTAAGGCAAAATCAAGCAAAATAGCTATACAAAAGTTTCTACAACGGATCAACTTAAAATAATTGTAGCTGTTGCCCGGATTCAATTCTCACAGCGGTCGTATTTGGAGAATTTTCAACGGTTTGATTCAATCCGAGATGCATTATATTATGCCGAGTCTCGGGATTTGAATTTTTATTTGATAATCTATCTTCAGGTTCCAAGAATCCTCCAGTCATAAAATTGGCTGCTTTAACATGTTCACTATTGGGGACTAAAACTCGTTCGTCAGTGAGTGTCATTTCGTGCGATGAATCGTATCCTTTAATGTGATTTCTTTCATCATTTTTTGTAATCTGATCCTCATCTTCATTATAGATATCTTCAAGACCCTCTTCAAATCCAGAATCCATCCTTTCTTTCTTTCTTTTTTCATACCATTGATGTTTACGCTCTTTCCCCTTTAAAGAGGATAATTCTTTAACAATTTCTTCCCTTTCTTTTTCTAGCTCTAATATTGCCATTTGAGCTTTTTCGACACCAGCCGTATCATTATGTTCTTCTTTGGTCCGTTTTACCTCTTGTGCGAGCTCATATTGGACATCTTTTGTTTCAAGCTTACGTTCAAGTTCAGTAATACGAGCATTACGAGATTCACTAGTCATCGCAGCATTAGCATTTCTTTTTTGTCTCAAAATTTCACGAGATGCCCTTTGACCTGGCTTCGGAGCATGAGGATTTAACTTGGAACGAGAAGCGCCACGTTTATACGTGTAGCCTTCGAGTAAAAGTTTTGCTTTTGCTTTTTCAAATAAAGATCCTTTATTTGCAACCAAAGCAGGATCGGCAAGTGCAAGCTCAATTGCTGCTTGATTAATAGCTTGTTCATATTGCGTTAACTGCCTGTCACTACCCTTACCATATATTGTGGCATGTTGAACTATTACTTCACGCGAGACCGTGGGATTATTAATCAGGGTAAGGGTACTTGATGAAGGTTCATTGGGATTACTATTCATATCATTATTTGAAATAGTAGAATTAGCACTATTAATTTGCGTAGGACTAGGTGATCGCTGGTTTGATATAGATACACTTTTTGAAGAGATGGGGGTAGCATTAGCCGTTAACTTGGCTTTTTTCCGTGGTGGACTTGGACCACTATGGATAGTTGTGGTATCTGTGATTTTGGCTTGGGTATAATTTTGAAGGGGTGTTGGTGCCGAGCTCGGAATACTTTGTAGCATTGATACTGGAACTGTATGATAGGGCGAGCATGGTGAGTTGCTAACGTTTCTTGAAATGTTAAGATTCATAGAGGATCTAAGTTCTCGGATTCCTTTTTTAAAAGCTGCGGAATGGAACGGTTTCATTGTGATAGCCTCTAGCACTTCTTTTAACTCAGCTTCGTCAAACCCGACCAATTGTTCTAAATCATTTTCTCCGACGCCAGCGTCAACAAATAGGTTATGATACCGGGTAAGGTTGAGTTGGTGCAAAAAATCGGAAAGAGTAGGGCAACGAAACATTGATGAACTTGAAGGAGCGAATAGTGGAAATGGAGTTGGCACAAAATAAGCATTGTTGGATGCATAATTGGAACTGCTCAAGTGGGTCGCTCCAGTCAAGGAAGGATCGATGGAACCGAGACAAGAATCCTTATTTCCCTTGTTGGGTGTGGAAGCCATTCTGTCAATTCAAACCCGCAAAGAAAGTGAGAAAAAAAGTCGAACCATTTTTACCAGTTGAGTGGCTAAAGCTAAAGTCTGTTTTAAGGAGTTGCTAAAAGTCTTTTTAGTCTATAAAAAGTTCAGCTTTTACATTAGACATACCTTTTAAAGGTGACGCGAGAAAGGTAGCTCAGGTGGTTTTGTCCAAAGTTAATGCGAGATAGTCAGTCAACTGTTCTGACGCTCGTTTTTCGATGATGTTTTCAGTTAGGAAGGTCAGTTCAAGAATATTATTAGGCTCGGCCCTTTTTATGAGGATAGGCAATATCAGATTAAAAAAGCAGTATTATCTGATGAGCTATTCAAATTCGGTCTCTCGACAGATGATAGGCTTGCAGTATAGGAAAATTTTTTTTGGCTCAAAAATTCCCAAATCAAAGGTTCTTATTATGCCAAATTCCCGAGTCCTACAAATAAAAAACTGAAAAAGGAGATTTTTTGATTGTTCCTATGCCCCAGCTCTTGGCGACAAGCTGTAAATCACGGATTAAGGCGCTACCCATATGACAGGTACAATGACGCAAGATTTGGAAATTTTCGTTCGAGAGACCGACACTGGGTCAGTAAAGCAATTCACAATTTCCTAGATTGAAGACAAGCAAATTCGAGTCTTTACTCCAAGAATCAAGATTAAATAAGTTTGGACTCGAAATTGATCGCAAAATAGATGGATGAAGATTATGATAGATTTATCTTACAAGGAGGTGTAGCACTAGCAGAGGTAACTAAGCAGCACACATGAATGAATGGATAATGAACACAAAGGTCTAAAAGAAAAAAAATAATTACAAATAAAAATATATATTGGACAGAAACTGATCTTATTTTTGGCCAATCTAAAGTTTTTTGGGGACAAATTCCGATCCCTCCAGGAACTTTTTCTACCTTTCTCCACGTTGAACGGAAACTTTCATCAGTTCATTTGTATTAATTGAAAAAGTTTTCCTCGAATTTTTTGCATCATAAAGAAACTTCATATCGAGAATCATTATCACCACATTTTCGTATAGGCAAATTGTACTTTTACTAAAAACCCAAGATTTCATCATGTAAGCCCTCCAGATATCTAAACAAAGTACCCTTCTTCCTGTCCCATTGATTGTGCCAATGATAGGCGAAAACCTGACGCAATTTCTCCTTATTAAATTCTTCTTCTTTGAAAGCACTCGGCATAGAGTTACTGGGATGGCAAACTGAAGGATCAGTGAAACACCATGGAAGCACTTTGAAAGGTTTTTTCCCATTCTGAATTAATCTTCGAAAAACTTTATAGTATAAACGACTTCCCCAATCGATTGTGTCTTTTCTTGGGGGTGGTCCATGCGCCATCTCTGCGAGAAATTCACAAACGTAGGGTGAATTTTCACGGAATCTCATGAACGCACCATTCAACGGGAACCCATCTGGCAAGAAGCAATCCCATTGACCTACCCATTCATGTTCAGTCAAAGGGGATAGATCACGAATAAAAAGAGAGTCCATGTCAAACCATACACCACCATATTTATAGAGCACTAATAATCGGATCAAGTCACCGTCCAGATATGCATGTTTATCTTGTAATTTCAAATTGGGTGATGGTTCTATAGCTGTTCCTTTTGCTTCCACCGCCGGATTATAAATCCTTGTCTGAAATCTGTCAGGAAATCTTTCAAAGAACGGTTGAAGAAATTCATTTTTTGAGAGATCTCCGTTCGACCAAAGTACAAGACTTGAAAAATTTGCATCTTGGGTTGCGAAAAATGAGCGAAGAGTGGCCACTTGTTTATCACCCAGAGGTCTTAGATCAGCGCGCCAGTAAGTGTGGTAGGTTGTGAGCTCTTTAGGTTGCCCGGGGAGTGTTTGAATCCCATCAGCAAAATCATAGCAATCCCAGCCGTTAGTCAACGGTACGGCAGGGTGAACTTCGTTGTAAATGGGTTTGGTGAGGTTTTCATTGGAAATGTTATCAAAACATCCATAAAGATTTTCATTAGGAAACTCCTCTTTTGCCACCCACTCTCTTACATATACTCGCATATTAAGGTGCAACTCGCACGTAGAAAAGAATACAATCATTGCAAAGATGACTAGAACAATGGCAGTCTTAATGATGGTTATACACTTTACTCTTTTGGGGGCTTTTGGCCAAGGCGCATTCAACCTGATGTAAGGTGTCGTCGCCATGATATTTAAAAAATAACTCGTTGTCTTTTGCGGATGCAGTGCTCCAAAAGATTATTTTGCTTATTCTGAAGTATCAATGGGAAAATGATGGGTAGTGGGGTTAGGTAATCGTAAAATATTAGAAGTAGTGATAGGAGGACAAGAAAACTATAAAACGAGTGGTGTTTGGTCGGCTCTTCGTTGACAAGCGAAGCCTCAATTAGAATCGATCCCAAAATAGACTGCGATTCGTCAATCTTCAAAATGGTTGGATCCTCAAACTCGTTTCTTCTTTGATTTTTCCAGTTACACATAACAGCGCATTTTAAAACGAATGCGTCTCATATCTTTTATATTTGAGCATATAACACTTTATTTTTTGTTATCTTTATCTTTGCTTTTTTTTTAATTTTTGACATAAATATAAAAAATATTGTTAATTCTATCCATTTATTTATGATAAATTTGCAATAAATAAAAACACAAATTTTATTAACATTAACATTTTAGAAATTAATATATAAAATATGATTTATAATTAAATTAATTATTTTTAATTTTAAAAACAATAAATTATTTAATACAATATTATATATTATATATCATAAATAATAATAAATTAAAAAACTGATTTTTAATCTTTTAATTAATCATTAGAATATTTCAAGAAAAATATTTATGCAATAATATTTTTGTTAATATTAAAATTCTTTAATAAAATCTTTGAATTTGGAAAAATTCAAGAATCCAGTCAACAAAGAAAATAAAAAAATTCTTTGATTTTTAATTTTATTTTTCTTAATTTTCAGCCTATTTGGATGTAATTCTTTTAAAAGGTAACATCAAAGAGAGTAGCCCAGAAAAATAACATTATTGATTCAACTTTAAAGATGATAACAAATTTTATTCCTCTTATTTAAATGCCGATATAACTGAGTTCTTTTAATTAATAAAAAAAGTTTTCATTTCGAAATACAAACACCTGAGATGAAAGTTTTAATTAACTCAAGTGGGGATGTCGATGAATAGTTTTGGAAAGAAAAAAATATTTGAGTTATTTTTAGGGGCAAATATTTGTTTCAAATCAAACGGGCTATTTTCAAACTTAATTCAAAAAATTACAGTCCCAGTAAAGTCTGAAAAGAGTTCGGACTTAAAACGGAAACTGAAAGAAGCTAAAACTTCACAGAAAAATACAATTAACAAATTTGTTTAAATTTAAGGAGATGCAAGAGAAATGCTTAGCTCGGTAAAATTGAATCACGCTTAGGGACTCAAAAACAAAGATTTCCAAAAGCGAATTGCATACAAAATTATGGGCCTAAGAAAATGTCAGATAGAAGGTTAAGAAAGTAATTTCTTTTAATCAGATATACGTATAATCAAGGAGAAGTGTCAAGTTGAAAGTAAAAAAATATTATTCTATATGTAGATTATTTGAAAAAACAATGCAAATGGTAATTAACTTTCTTTTTAGCAGTAATGAGAGCAACAATATGGTTGTTTATTGGGTTGTAATCGAGCTGGTCAGTATAAAAACATAATTCAGCTTAAACAATTCAACTTCTTTGAGTTACAGATAATAAATGTTTAAAGCCCTATTTTTAATCTGAACAACAAAACAACAACAACAACATATAATAATAATAATAATAATAATAATAATAATAATAATAATAATAATAATAATAATAATAATAATAATGATAATTATAATAATAACAATTTGTAAACATTGTTTTTTTATTTACTTATATTTAAAATCTAAAAATAAAATAATAAATATTCAACAATGAAAAATTATCAAAAATTTTATTTTATTTTTTAAAAAACATTAAAATGAATAATTAGATTAAATAATACATTAAAATTTAACAAATCTCTTTATTTTTAAAAATTAAAAAATTTCTTTACAAAAATCATTTAGCAATCAGGATTGATCATACGATCTCTTGTTGATATGAATCGAAGGTGACGTCATTCGTCTGTTCATATTAATGCTCAATCTTCAATAGAACTATAGTACTTTTCAACTTTTTTGCAATACTCGTGAGGATGGTTCGTAAACTCAAATATCATGAAAAGAAGCTGCTGAAAAAAGTTGATTTTCTTCAGGTAAATCTTATCTTTAGTCCTATTCACTTATCATCTAGATCAGATAGAATCTTTTATTAACCTCAAAAAATGTTATTCCTGTTAATTTTCTCGATGAATAATTATGTGGTCGGACACGAAAAATTTGAATAGTGGAAAAAGGAGAATAACATACGAGAGATAAAAGTGATTAGACGTTATCACATTCAAAAACCCGAGGATTACCACAAATACAACAAGATTTGCGGTGAGATTAAACGACTAGGTAATAAAATTTCCTTGCTAGATCCACGCGATCCGTTCAGATTGAAGCAAGAGACGGCGTTACTGGATAAATTATACGCGATGGGTTTGATCACAGCAAGAAAACAATTTAGTCAGGTGAATAAGGTGACAGTTTCGACATTCTGTCGACGAAGATTACCTATTGTGATGTGTCGTTTGAAAATGTCGGAGACTGTTAAGGAGGCTATCACGTTTGTTGAACAAGGTCATGTTAGAGTGGGACCTGAGACTGTCACGGATCCTGCTTATTTGGTTACGAGGTATTTTTTTTTGACCTCTTAATTTATTTAGAAAATCTTCATTTTTCTATGATTAATCTTTATTCTTTTTCTCTATTAGAAATATGGAAGATTTTGTGACCTGGGTTGATACTTCCAAGATCAAACGCAAGATTATGAAGTATAATGATAAGGTAAAACAATGCAAATTTTTAAGTACCTTTACTTTCTATTTTTTTGACCTGATGCTTGAATTGTTTTTTCTTTTTAAAGTTGGATGACTATGACCTTTTATAACCCGATCATTGATCAATGAATCAAAATATTCAACGGACTGGATTAATTTTTTTTAAAATCGTTTTGCTTTTGTTGGCTCTTGCATTTATGTTTTACAAAATATTGAGGAAGAATAAGTGTTCGGAAAATTAAGATGACGAATTTCAAGTTTCAAATCATGCTATCCTTATTAATGGTGAAAATACAGTTTATAACAAAAAACTGTATATTTGTTCCTGTGAAGAAATCTGATTTTTTTGCTTTAAACAAATAATATATGCTGCTTTTTATCTTAAAACTTGACACAACATATATCAAATAACAAATAAAAAAAAGATTTATGCAAATCAATTTGCTAAAAAAATGTTTTATAAAGTTAATTTTAACCATTTTTAATCAATTACAAAAATTTCAAGTTTAAAAATATTTTTATTTTTATTGTTTAATAAATAAGACCCAATTTTTATCTACTACAATACAACAATAAATCTTTTAAAGTAAATATAATTTATGTGGTTTTTACATATAACCAATTACTTAAATTAATTAAGGCTATATAATATTAAATTTACAAAAAAAAATTTATTTAATTTATTATCTTTTATTTAATACTGAAAAAATTATAATTATATAAAACCAAATTAGTCATTTATTTAGCAGTTAATTTAAATTAGATTTTATGTTTAATTCTATAAGATTATTATTTTAACAAAAAATTTATTATTAATAAAAATTTTATTTATATTATACTTTATTTTAAAACTAATTATTTTTTATTTAATTTATTTACAATTTTACCAAAAATACCAACTTGTTTTTTTATAACAAAATTTTTTCTTTATTTCAATATTTATAACAAGTATAATATTTATTAACAAAAATAACTTTATTAATTAAAATTTTAATAAAACTAATTTTAATTTAATTATAAAATTAATAATAATAATAGATTTAAAAACCAAAAAACAACAGTTTTGATATAAAATTTTAAATTAACAAAATAATTTTCAAAAATTCAAAATTAATTACAAATTTAAATAAAAGCTTTAATAAATAAAATAAAAATATTTTATAATTAAAAGCCAAATATTTTAAATTTTAATATTTAAAATATTATTAATAATTAAAATTTTTTATTAAATACAGTTTTTTTTTAAATAATAATAATATTTATTTATTTTTAAAAAATAAAAATAAAATATTTTAATTATTAAATAAAATTTGAAAACTGAAAAATAAAATTAATATAATTATTTACTTAAAAACCAATTCATTAAATTTAAAAACAATATAATTAGAAAAATTTTTATTAATTTGGTCTTAAAAATATTTTTTAAAACAATAACTTTTTTTAATTAAAAAAAAACTTTAATATTATTTATAAAAACTATTCAATAAACTTAAAATATATAAGCAGATTTTAATTAAATATTTAAGATTTTATTAAAAATATTATAAAAAACAATATTAACAAATCAATATTAAATTCAAATATTAAAAAAATTTTTGCAATCTTAATTTAAACAATAATATTCAAAAAATTTAAAATATAAATTTTATTCAAAAAAACAAAATATTGTTTTTAATAATTAATTTTAAATTAATTTAATCTTAACAGTTTTATAAAATATTAAAATAAAAATCTTTTATACATATTTTTAATAATTAATAATAGTTTTTTAAATATTATTAAACCAATAATATTTTTAAAAAACAAAAAAAAAATACTTAAATAATTTATTAAAGTTATATATAAAAATATAACTTGTTTTGTTTTTAAAACCAATAAAATTGATTAAAATTTAACATATTAAATAATTTAGTTATGTATTAATTAAAATTAATTTTAACAAATATATTGTTATTATTATTATTATTTAAAAAAATTATTGTTTATAATTAAATTAACACTAAATATTATAATTAATACAATTATAAAAAAAATTAATAAAATATCAAAAAAACCAATATTTTATTTTTTACAAAACAAAAACAGACTTTTAATTAAAAATACAACTTATAAAAAACACCAAAAAATATTTTTTTTTAATATTTTAAAAAATTTAATTGTTTTAAGTTTTTAAAAAAAGTTTGTTTTTTTGTTTTTTTGGCTTTTTTAGTTATTTAAGCAATAATAAAAAATATTATTAAAAAAAAATATAACTTTATTATTAACTTTTTATTAAAGATTTTTGGATTTTTTATAATAATAATAATTATAATAATAAAACTGGTTTTAGTTAATTAATTAATTAAAAACTCTTTAAAATCAAAAATAATGTTTTTTTAAACATTAAAAACTATTTTGTGTTTTTATTATTTAAAAAATAATTTTAAAAATATTTAATTGTTTTTACTTTAAAAAAATTTTTTAAGTATTAAAATTATAAAAAAAATTGCTTTTTTATTACGTTTTAACTAAATATAATTATAAAATACAAAAAAGAAAGGAGTTTTTTAATTTGTTAATTATAATTTTTTGTAATAATAAAAAAATACTAAAATATTAAGCAAAAAATAATGAAAATTTTAATAATAATAATAATAATAATTTAAATTTATAAAAATTTAATTATTACTTTAACAAATTATATGTTAATAAAAAAAAGTATTGTTTATATGTTTTATTTTTTAATCATTTTAATATTTAATACCAATATTTGTTTTTTAATAATATAAATTTTATTTTAAGTTTATTATTTTGTAATATTTATCACATTATATTAATAATAATAATAGTAATAAATAAACAAATTGTTTATTTTATTTTAAAAAAATTTTATTCTAAATTTTATTCATTGATAAATTTTTTGACTCATCATTTTGTTACTATGTATATATAATGTTTTGTTTTGAAATTAAATAATGCTTCTATCGTTTCTGTCTCTTTCGAGAAGAATCTCCTTTTCCTTTCTTTTTAGAGTCTCGACTCATGGCACGTACTTCTTTTTTCATTCGAGTATCCACCATCTTTATGATTAGATTAAAGTTTAATAATCAATTATAATTAATAAAGAGTAATAAAGTCCATTATATTACACATACCTTGTATCGTCCTTTGACTCCTTTAGGTCGTCCCTTGTTACCTTTATTCACCCCTTTGGCCACCACAATCTTTCTGTCCTTTTTCTTTTTCACATTCTTGCTCAACATTTTTGTAATTGTCTGTGATTTTTCACGCTCTGTCATTTCACCTGTTTCAGCAATTGCCTCAGTTTTCTTTTGCAATTTGACCAATCTTTTGACAGCCTATAGAGAAAATATTGGTTGTTTAAGGGAAAAAAAAACAATTCAATAGGAAAGAGCTGTACGAATTTATGACATTTATATATGTATATAAAGCCTTAATAAAATTTACCCGAATTTTTTTTCTCGCCTTGGCTTCGGCAATCTTTTTTATTGGGCGTGCATTTAAAGCTTTCATTCGCTCTCGTATGGCCTCTACTGCTTCTTTTGTGATCGGCAAATTAGGCTTATTGTGTCGCTTTTCATCTTCCAAAAACCATTCTGGTAAGCCTTCTTTATCGCAAAACGCTTGCCTGGTGAATCCATCATCGATGAGTGCAT
The DNA here is from genome assembly GCA_016748015.1 of Geosiphon pyriformis. NCBI lineage: Eukaryota > Fungi > Glomeromycota > Glomeromycetes > Archaeosporales > Geosiphonaceae > Geosiphon > Geosiphon pyriformis. The sequence goes on from JAAOMT010000618.1 coordinate 85,495, forward strand.
GCTTGGTTTTTTGCCGATTTACTAGCTGTTGAGCAAGATTCATGGCCTCGGGAGTAATTAGCCCAATCTCTATTTGATATGAAAATGAGTAAGTGATCTAATAAAATGCTTCCTGAGAAATAAAAGATGCAAGAGTATGGACCTTGAACGCGCTTCATTTTCTTTTCATCTTCATCTGATCCATCACCATCCCACATCGTCTCATCTTGATCATTATTTTCAGTGGGAATGATTTCTATTTCATCATCATCATCATCCTCCTCCTCCATCTGAACGGTTAAACTTTATATTATTATTGAGAACTCAAAATTTCCCAAACAATTGAGGCTTATTCATACTTGCCTCATCGGCCTTTCTTTTTAGTGACTGATTGTTTTCAAGAAGTGATCCCTGTTTTTCAAGAGACTTGGATTCAACCAAATCTTTAGGTTCATACATCTCAGAATTAAAATTAGCTTTTATCAATTCGTCATTTTTGTCTCGATCTGACTCCTCTTCCAAAACTCCCTTAAATAGCGGTTGGTCAAAAAATAAGCTCGCTTTCTTGCTCAATTGACCTGCCTGTATTATTTTCCCATCATCATCACCATTTAGATAGGTAATTAGCTTCCGCTTCCTTTTTTTATCTTGGAAATTGTTTGTATTCATTGGGTGGTCTTCTTCTGAATCGCTATCTGTATCACTACTTCTAGAACTTTCAGTTTCATCACCCAAGTTGTCTCTTGATGCCATGGAATAATTCGATACATCACTATCATCCTTATCAGAGTTATCTTGAATCCCGCTCCATTCGGAAAAAGATTCGCGCATTCTTTTCACCCTATACTTTGCGTCACGCTCCGCCTTCCTTTCTCTATACTCTTCGTACCTTTTATCGAAATGAGATAATTAAATAAGCGATGCAAAGAAAATAACAATAAAGTAGGGACCCTACATTTGATCCAATTGAACCTCCAACGCTGAAACATCATCCTCAGTATCTTGAAAACTTTGGTCCTCTGCATTCGTGTTTTCTTCATCTTTATCCGATAATTTCTGAACTTTTGTCAGAGTTTGAGCTCCTTTTCCATCATCAATAACTATGTCCTCGTTTAGCTTTGCTTGCTCATTTATTTCTTCGTCAAGTACAATATTCATATCACCTTTTCTCACAGCTTTTAAGACCTTTAGACAAATGAGAATAAAACCCAATTATAAAAAACAGTGAAAAATAATTGAATTATTACGAATATAACTTACACCGGCTTTATCCACTTTTTTCAGGTCAAAAAGCGAATTTCCTCCATCAAACCCGGGCTGGTCTAGCGCGATATCCGTTGGAGAAATCATCTTGAGCTGCATTCGAGTGATAGTTTTTTGTTTTTTTTCATTAGACTTGCGTTTCAACCGTTTTCGTCGGGCCTGTTCTTCTTTGGTCAGCTTGTCTAGCTGGAATGAAGTTTATTAAGAACGTATTGAAAATTAATCAGATGCCCTTTGGAAAGAGTTAACTTCTTTTTAAAGACGACAAACCTCATTTTGGATCGCTTCATCTTCATCCACCGACTCTTCAGGCTTATCATCTTTTTCTTTGGGTGGGTCTTTGTTGAGCTTTAAATGAAGGTTACGACTTTAAGAAAAATTCCAAAATATTCAAAAACAAAAAGTTTGGAAAGGATATAATTACCAATAACCGAATAGCTGTTCGCCACTTTAATAAATTTTTGAACTCCCGCTTTCCTAACACTTTCAAATCTTGGCATGATATTTTGATTTCATCATTAGTGATTTCGTTTAATAGTAATCTAGTTTTTTCAATAATATATTAAGGAATATTATTATATGATTAACAAGTGAGAACGCGAGAAATTATCATAAATACATACTCTTTTGCCTCATCAGTGTCAAATGCCAATACGTTGGAGTCTCCAAGAAGGCGAACAGGATCATTAGTGTTCACAAGATCCATGACCGATGCCGTTTGGTGAAGGGTATAATTGCCCTCTCGATAACCTTCCCTTTGCCGCTTTTTTTTTTCAGGATGCAAGATGTCAAGGGATGTTTTTTCAGGGCCAATTTCTACTTCTTGAAACACAGCACGCGGATCTAAAAATTTGGGATCAATCTTCTTTGGCGCAAGAAAATCTTTGCATATTACATAAATTTCTGCAGAAACATTTCTTGAATTTCAGTGAAGCAAAAATATGAGCGAACTTATTGAAGGTTGAAGCTGTTATTTAAATGAAAAAAATATGTTATGATATACCTTGAAGAGGCTGGCTTTGTGGCCTCAACTTTTTTAAATAATTGGTTAAAAACCCATATTAAATTGTTATAATCTTTAGATCTAAAGATTTTTGTTACAAATATACCTGTAGTGAATTGTAAAGGAGTAGTTAGTTTAGGAACCGAGATACTAAAAGATGCTCATAGTTTTTTAACGTATATACCCCCTTTCGATAAGAATTCAACGGCTAATTTCAAAGCCATTAAGGTCAATTCCGCCTGTGAATAAGCATCTTGCACCCATGCAACACCAACATTGGGTGCGCCATCATTAAGAACCCTTGAAGATCACAAATTAGGTTAAGTGTTGAAAGAGACATCAAGTTTGTAAAAAATGAAAAATACATACACATCTGCTTTCCAGGTTTTCAATTGATTCCGCAAAGCAGCACGACATTTATCAGTAGTGATATCTTCCTGCAATGTGATAATCTTGGGTAGAGGTTTAATGGGGACAATATCGACACCTTTTTTTAAGAAAGGAAAAGAATAATCAGTCTTGCCCACGTATCATTAATCGATGGACTCAATCTCTTACCAATGATCAAGCTTGATACTGGCATATATTTGCTCGCAACTTGTAACCTGATGAATTAATACAAACAAAATAGGGCTTAGGAGCAAGGATCATGGTTTATATATTCAATCAATGATTTTTTTGCTTTCAATTTTCCCGGGATGTTAATACACACCAACCGCCAGGTGCAGCACATAAATCAACAAGGACACGTGATCTTTCAAGAAAATTGTATTTTTTATTCAGCTGAATAAGCTTGAAAGCAGAGCGGGCACGATAGCCTTGCTCTTTTGCCAAGTGATAATATTTGTCCAAACGCCCTATAGAAAACGCGGATCAGTTATAAGAAATCTTCTATATACTCTTTGAACTTGACAAAAAGTTTTCTGGTATCATTTCAAAAACCTTTTCCAGTTTTCTTGTCTCGTTTCCCCATATTGAAATAATATCTCAAGAAAAGAAGTAAAAAATTAATTTGAATATCTACACTTTTTTGAAGATGTTGATTGATCACATGATTGCTGATCCAAAATTATAAATAATCAAAGTATTAAAAGCTGACTCGTATAGAAGAATGCAATTCCTGAAGCTGACTGAGAAGGGCTTAGATTAAGAAGAGGACAGTCAGTTATTTTGTCAAGGGCTCGATTTAAAATCGCTGCCTGGCACCAACATCTACAAATATGAGTTCAAGTATAGGTGGTTTGATTTGCGCGAGATGTTTAATTCTCCTTACTTATTACATAAGTCCTTACAACACCGTGTTAGTAGACCTTTTTAACGCTTCTATACGCATTCCCATATTTCCCTACAATCAGTATGAGGTATAAGCATGAATATTGGTATTTCCAGAATCCTCTCGTTTTGGTCATCAATGTTCCATCAGATTTACCAGTGTCGATTCATCCTTCTCAGTCAGTACTCTGTAGATTTACGAATTTTATAATTCTAGAAGCCAGAGTGTTACTTAATTGATACTGCTGACCGTGGCTGACAATTCTGGATTTATACAAAAGTACGATAGGAAAGGATATTTTTGAAATTTCAAATTTAAGAGTAAAATGATTCGTTTTAAGGGACTTTGTGTGTTTAGATCTCGAAGCAGAATGCGCCAGGATATATCCTCTCGATTTAAATTTAATGATAGTAGTCTTTGTAAATATATACACAATTAAAATTCCTGAGGCACTAAGGATGCTCACGACATCTGAAATGCCAAAGCCGGGGAGATTTGGCATCTCCAGAGTTCTCGATCGTAAGAAATTGTCTCATATTTTTATTGAATACTTGCATTATATATATCTAAACCACAAAATAACTAAAGTATTGTGCTTTATTAGTTTGATATACATTAACAAAATGATTATCAGCATAACATCGATGATCCAATTAGTTCCTTTTAACATTGGTTCTTTGCTAGCCTAATATCCACACCTTGTAAACTACATCTTCTTACTTTAGGGATTGAGCCAAGAAAGATTTCCCTTTTTATGTTCAAATCAATTACTATCTCCAGACGTATTCTTGCACTTTTGTTGAAGTTCTTAAAAATACACCCATAATAAATGTCATTTTGAATTAATTCGAGTAGTGCATCTCAAGAATGTGTAAGCAGATACTTATAAAAATTGCCAAAATTGGTTTCGGAGCCCACAAATCGTAATGGCACTAATACAGTACATCCTTAATGAATCAGTCTCCCTGAACAGAACTCACAAAGTTACATTGTGGTATCTAGCAGGGGCACTATATTTACTGGCATCGCTAACATTACCACTCCCATTACGACTCACATGATTACTAACACTTCGCCCAGATGTTAATTTATGCAACCACTCTTGCTGCTGTAAAAATTGCTCCTTCAAACGATGTTGCTGAGACGCATTAATACGTTCATAAATCTCTGGGGGTATTTTCCCCCCATTCCTTACTCTCAAATTTTCAAATGCGGCAGCACGTCTTCTAAATTTAGCAATACGTTTTCGACGTTCTAATTCGGCATATGATAATTCAAAATCCTCAGTATCAGCACCACCAAAATCCCCATTTTCATCAGGCTGTTCAAATTTATGGGGTGGCGCGGTCAACGCACCAACAATAAGCTCTGAGAACCCACCAGCTATAGCACCAATTGTGAGACCTGTAAGTGCAGCAATTGCACAGAAAACGTACAAGGGATAAAAGACAGAGACTAAACCTAAAATGAAGGCGCAGGGTTTGTAGACAACCCAGTTAAAGGAAGTTCCTACGATCTTGGTTATTACGGTGTAACTTGTGGTAATTATGCACGAGCCAAAAGCGATTAACAATTCGACAGGCTTCCAGAACATTTGAAGAATTTGAAGAATTATCATTAAAGATCTTCCCTCCTCACTTTTACAGTTACATGTTGCAGCTAGAGTTTGAGTGTCCGTCTCACGAATTGTAGTGTTTGAGGTAATTGACACCTTCCCATCCTCTTCTGCTTTGGTGTTTTCCGTCCAAGTTTTATCAACAATTGCTAGCTTCTCTTCGCTTTTGCTGTTCGACGCCAGGGCATTAGCGTCCTCTTCTGCCTTCATGATTTCGTTCCCACAGTCAACAATATCATCGAATTGTTCAGGGACTATTTCCATGAAAGCTGGTTTTTTTCCATCATGAGCATGAACTAAGACATTGAAGCTAAACAAGAGAGCGGTCAGAATCAAAAATACCAAAGACTTGTTCAACTTTTGAAGGTGGCCACAGAATCCCATGTCTACCAAAATTAATTTCACTAAATACTTAAAAGGTAGAAGTTGCTTGAACTTTATTACTGAATTTCTCTTTTTTCATGTGAGAAACTAGAATAAAACTCTAGAAAGTGTGTTTTATTAAATATCGACTTTCTGCAGAAGTCGTCATAAAAATTCGTTAAAAAAATCAATAGCAAATGCTAATTCTAGAAGACGTGTTAAAAAGTGAAGTTTAAATAATTTATCTCATGTTAGCTCTGATCTTTTGGATACACAGCTTTAAATATTTAAGTTTTCTTATTTATTTTTACTTTTTTCCACTTGCCTTATTATAAAACTTGAACCTATTTCAGCATTAAAAATTAGTGATAGTTTTTACAAAGTCTTATTTATTTTATAATTGTTTCTTAAATTTAAATATTCTTTTTAAATAAATTAATAATTGAAATTCTAAAAACATCTTAATTTTATAATTAATTATTTTAAATTAAATTAAAACTAAATTAGCGTAAATTAATTTTCAAAAGCATATTGAATAGTTTTAAATTAATTTTATTTATGCAATAAATACTTATTTATGTTTTGTATATAATTTCGTCCATTTAAGTTTTGATTTGGTATTATTACTATTGTTATAGTTTAGAATATCTTTATTGTTTTAACTAAATATAATTATTTTATTATTTAAACTACATATGTTTTCTATATATGACTAATTACTCAGATTTATATTAAGACTACATTAATTAAACACTAAAATTTTTTTAGTTGTTTTTATTTTTTTAACAAAACTATTTTAATGTTTTTTAAAAAAAAGTCTTATTAATTCAAGTTTCTTTAATTATTTTATTGTATTTTAATATAGAATTCAGAACATTTCACAAAATTATTATTATTATTATATAGTCTAAATTAATAAGTGTGTTAACAAATATCATAAGAATAATTATATTTTTCAATTTATTTATAAATTTTATTAATTAAAATACTAGATTCTATATTTAATATATTATTTTTTATAAATGCAATCTAAAACAATATTAACTTAATAATAAATTGTGTTAAAAAGTTAGCTGAATTAACCACAATTAGAACCAATTTTTGAATTTAAAATTTTAAAAAAAAGTTTTTTTTAACTTTATATTAAATATATTAGTAATTACTTATAATTTTGTAAAATAATTAACAGCTTAAAATAAAAAATAAAGCCAAAAAATTGGATTAAATTAATGTTTTTAAGACCAAATGCCCTAAAATTAAAGTAACAAATTAATAAATAAAAAAGTAAAACAATATAAAATTAGCAAAAAAATAAATTAAATAATTAATATATATATTTATTTTTAAAAATTTAAATAAAAAAATTAATACAATTTATTATAAAAGTATATTTCAATTAAAATTTTTAAAATATAATAACAAATATTAATTATTTTTAACAGTCTTAAAATAAAAATTAATATAATTATAATAATTAGTACTACTTTTAATTTTGTTATAATTTTGACTAATCTGTTAAAAATCTTGTTTTTTTTAAGATTAAAATAAATTTTAATTAGTTAAATAATAATAATTTAAGTATTATTAAGATATTTTTTTAAGTAATTAAACTTTTAATTTTAATATTAAAAATATTATAAAAAAAACCAAATTGTTTTTAACTGAATTTATTTTTAAGAATCAAAATTTAATTAATAAATTAGATAAATTAAATTTATTTTTGATTCTTTTTGGTTTAATTTAATTTAGTTTTAACTAGTTTAAATAACTAATTATATGAAAAAAATACATAAATTATAATTATTTTATATTATAGACTATATTTTATTAAAACAATAAAATAATAATATAATAAAAAACAGTATTAGAAATTCTGAAAATTTTAAAAATATTATTTAAATAACAAAAATTAATTTATATATTAAAATAAAAATATATATTATTATTAACATTAAATTGTTATTAGATTTATTATCAATCTAAATTAATAAATTTAATAAATTAATTTATTTTTAAAATATTTTTTTATATTTTAGATTATTGTTGCTGTTAAATTTATAATAAAATAACCAATTTTATGCTAATTATTTTGTATATTTATTTTGTAATAAAAGTTAACTTTTTATAAAAAAATCTTAATTGTTAATTTTTTAATAATATGTAATTATTTTGTTATAAAAATTAATTTTTTTATAGAAAATTTTAACTGTAAACTACTTAATAATATAAGAAAAAAATATAAAATATAAAAAAAATTGTTTTTAACTTAGACTTGAAATTAATTAAATACTTATTAAAATTAATAGCTAATTAATTTTAGAATATTAATTAAAATTTGTAAATTTTAAACAATAATAATTATATAAATATTTATTTATTTATTTATTTTAAGCTAAAAATATATTTTTTTAAAGAAAAAAGTTTTTCTTTAAGACAATTTATTATAATATTATTTTATAATTTAGCACTTTTTTTTGCTAATATTTTGGTAAATTAAAATATATTTTGACAAATTACAAGTTATTTTTATAAATTATTAATTATTTTTATAAATTATTAAATATTTTAAATATTTTAGTAAATTTTTAACTGTTATATAGTTTGGTATATTAAATAATCTAATTATTGCATTTAATTATATTTGTGTATTATACAAATTAGATTATTAATTAAATAGTAATATTTAATAATTTGTTAAAATAATAAAAAAACATTATAAAAATAATTTTATGCTAATTAATAATTTATATTTTTATTAATAACAATATTAATAAATTTAAAATTATATTATATGTTAAAAATATAAAAATTTATGAAAAAAAGCTTTTTTTTTGTTAATAATTAAGCAAAAAATAAAAAAATTGCAATTTTTTTATTTTTTAAAGTATTTAAAATATCGTTATTGATAAAATATTTATAATTATTAAAACTGCTTAATAATATTTTAAGAATTTTTTCTAAATAATAAAATAAAATAAAATCAAAACACTATTTTTAATTTTAAATAGAAATTTTTTTTGTAAAAAATAAAATATTAACTTTAATTAGTTTTTTGATAATTATACTAATTTTATTTTAATTATATTAATTATAATATTTAATTTGAATTTAATTATAAATAATAATTTTTTTTTTTGAATAATAATAAAAATTGTTTATCAAAGCTATTTTTTAACTATATTATTTAATATATTAGTTTTTGGCTAATTATTATTGATTTTATAAGCAAATTAAGTTATGTTTTTGTTTATGTTTTTAATTAATTATCTTATTAAGTTATTTAATTTTAAGAATTAAACTAATTAAATAAAAATAAAAGCTATTTTTTCTGTTTTTAGTAATATTATTTTTAAAAAATTATTAATTATTAAAAATTTTGTTTATAAAATATTTTTAAAGAAACACTGCAGATTAATATTTAAATTCAAGTTATTTAAGCAATTATTATCTGGTTTCAGATGTAAAAAATCTTTAAATATAATAATTTAAGTCTTAAAAAATTGTTTGAAATCAGTCCAAAACTGTTTATTTATTAATTTTAAAAAATAAAAAATAAAAAAAAATAGATTTTTCAAAATTTAAAAGCCATAATAATTTTTAAAAAACAAAAAAAAAATTGGTTTAACATTAATTATTTTATTGTAATATTAAAAAATTAAAAATTATATTTTTTAAAATATTATTTAAGATCTTCGAATATTTAGAAAGAATTTATTTAATTAATTATTTAAAGATATAATTTTAGCTAAAATTTTTTTGCAAAATATTTATTGTCAAATTATATTTCTTAAAAGAAAAAAGCTTTTTTTATACAAGTTTTTATTGTATTATTCTATGTTTTTAAACTTTTTGTTTTTATTAAGATATTTGCTAAATATAAATTTTAATAAACTATTTATTATTTCGAAAAATTTTAGTTAATTTTAACTTAAATTGATTAAACTTTGTCTAAATTACTTAAAATCTATAAATTTCAGCTTAAACTATTTAAAATTTCTTTGTATTTAAAGTTTAAAATTTTATATATTTTAATTATAGTATTTTATTATACTTATAAATTAAAAATAATTTTGTACTAATTTAATATAAAAATTAAAATATTATAATAAATTATATTAATTTTTTTAGTCTATATTTAATTTATAATTTTGATAATTTTAATTAAATAGTTTGGTTTTTATTATTTTGTATTTTTTAATTAATTTTTATTTAGTAATTAATAATTCTGTTTTGTTTTAATTATTTTTAACAGTAATTATTATTTATATTCCAGCTGATAATATTAATATTAAATTTTATATAATAAAATTAATTTAATAATCAGATTATACTTGGTAATAAATAAAAAAATTTATAATATAATAATAATAATAATAATAATAATAATAATAATAAAATACATAATAAATAGGTTGTATATAGGCGGCTGTCAGTTACAGTTAGAAAAAGGCTGTATAGCAGAAGTTATTCTGGTGTTTTGTGTTTGTTATGTGGCAGAATAGAGTTTTCTGATCATGTTTTTGCTTGTTTTGGTGACTCTAGTCTCCATAGAAACATTTTGGTTGAAGTTGTTGAAAAATGGATGTCGATGTCTGGTCTTTCGAGTTTATCTCCATCTGCTATTTTGCTTTCACTCTTGTCATGTTCTTCGAATATGGGTCTTTATACAGTAGTGTACAAGAGTTTTGTAATAAGTAATTGGTATGCTGAAGCTGTTTTAGTTTTTGAGAGAAAAAAAAAAGCTACTTAGGCCCTAGTGGAATTCGTCAGATTTGTGGTGAAGTTGCAGTGCACTTAGATATGGGCTGTTAGGACCAAGCATAGAGTGGAGATGGAAAAGACTGATTTGGTTGGAGATAATGGTGTAATTTCTGGCTTGTTCAACAGTGTAGTTTTTATGTTGTCAGCTGGTATTGTCCATATGCTTGGTGTTATAGAATCTTTTGCTGTTAAGTTTGATAGGCACAAATTGTGTCATTTTTTTTTTGGTTTAGATGGTGATGTTTTTGTTACCATAGGTGTATAGTGTTGTCTTGTTTGGCCCAAGTGGTTGGTTATATGTAGTCTGTACATGAACTGTATTTAGTTGGTTCTACTTAGTTTGGTTTTATGTACTAGATAGCAGTTGGACTTCACTCGTAAAACTTGTAATAAAAAAAATAATAATAAATATAAATTGTATTAAATACATAAAAAAATTGCCAAATTTTATTTGAAAACATAAATATTTTAAATAAAATTTGATATAATTAATATTAAAATAAAATAAATTTTTTATTAATGTATTAAATTAATTATTTTAAATTTTAAATTTTAAATTAGTTATAATTCATGTATTTTTATATGTAATTAGATATAAATTTAATTTAAATTAAATAATATTGAAATTAAAAAAAAACTTATTCTAAGAAAATATTTTATTTATAAAAAAACAACCAAAATATAATTATTAAAAACTATTTTACTTATCTATTTGATAATATTATTTGTATTTAGCTTAATATTAAAACTTTAAAAATTTCAAAAAATTATTGTATTAATAGAAACTTCTATTATCAAATATATTTATATTATTATTGTTTTTAACTTTATATTTTATCTAAAGTTTAGTAATTATTACATACAATTTATTTAATTTATTACTATTACCAATCGAAAATTGAGTTATTAATTAGCATAGATTATTTTTATAATTTTTATTATTAATTAGTATATATTATTATTTTAACTTATTATTTATTATTTTATTAAATTACCAAATATTATTATTCAATTAATAATTCAATTTATATAATACACAAGTATAATTAAAGACAATAATCAAATTATATAATATTTTAAATTATATAACATTAAGAATTTACATTTAAAAATTTATCAAAATATTTAATAATTTGTTAAAATAATTTATAGTTATTATAATTTTTTTTTTAAACTGTTTAATGAATGAAGTCCAACCACTATTTAGTACATAGAGCCAGACTAAATGGCTCAAACTAAATGTGATTCACATACTTTCTACATGTGGCTAGCCATTCAGACCAGACAAAGCAACACTATGCACTAACACAAACACAAGGATTACCATCCAAACCCGAAAAAAAAAGGCAAGGCCTGTGATGGCCGAAACCAATAGAAAAAGACTCAGTAATGCCAAGCAACCTAACCACACTGTCAGAAAGCACAAAAGACATACTATGTGATAGACCCAACACCAAGCTATTGTCACTGACCAAGTTAGCTCTCTCCATGTCTGACCTAAACTTAGATCTAACTAACCACACCCTAGAACAATGCAACTTAACCAAAAACCTTACAAAATTAATAACTACACAAGAAGTTTTCTTAATATCATCGAAAACACCAGCCACTTCAGCACACCAACTCTTCATCACAAATTCTTTACACAAAACCGAATATCTGCCAACATTCAAAAGACAAGAATTAAGAACCTGAAAAACAGAAGAAGAAGACAGGTTGCAAATGCCAACCAGAAAAACCCAATGTGCTAAAGTCTCCAATAGAATCTCCTTATGAGTGTGAACATCTTGTGGACAAGAGAAAACATGGTTGGGCAATTCCACCTCCCCACACAACAAGCATTGAACACCTGGATAACATCTATCATACAACCTTTTTCTGACTGCTACTAACAACCTCCTATGTAAAGCCTTCATCAAATATGTATGAAAATCTGCCAATTTTTGGCTGGTAAACCCAACAAGCATGTGTGAGTCAGGATGTCAGATCCTTACAAAAGAAACCCAATCAAAATTCCCTAATATGTCAACAGAAACCACATTACGGCCTGGACCAACTTCCCAATGAGTGCGACAAACGGACCTAAATAAATCTCTGACAAAGTGATGAGCATTGCCCAAGACCACAGTGTTTTCAGCCACCAAAAAACGTTCACAGACCCTCACCGGTAAAACATAGAAAGAGCCAGCAGCCTCATCTGCAAATCTGTCAGCTTTTACATTACCAGAAACACCAGCATAGCCTCTGACCTTGGCCCAACTTACACTAAGATTCTTATCCCTAATCAAATTAAAAACATGCCTATGCTTAACCCAACAGCAGTTGTGAAAATCCAAAACCTCAGATGACAACTCAGAAACACATGCATCAATAGCAGCTTGACTGTCAAGAAACAAGAGCACTGAACAAGAGAATAAAACACATTCCAAAGCAAAAGTAACAGCTTGCAACTCAGCCATAGTAGAAGACAAGAGGCCACAAACCCTGACACCAATGCTCAAATCCAAAGCCAGAAAATATGCAGCAGCACCACTCAACACATTAGCAGAACCAGCACCCATTAATGACCCATTTGTGTAAACCTCAAAACAGCCAGACCAGACCCCATGTAAACCATCCCACACAGAGGAAAACACATCAGATTTCAAAATATTCAAACCACAAAAATAAACAGTGCCAGAAGAGCCAGAAGAGCCAGAGGAGAAGAAACCCTTATCCAGCAAATACTTAGATACAACCACAAACCAAAGAGGCACTGGGCCCCATGGATCTAACTGTTTTCAATAACGAAAAGTCTTTTAATCCAACAGAACACCCTTTTTATCGAAGATCCAATCTCCAAAAGCAACACCATAATATTTAAGAGACCAAACAGAATCAAAGTACAAAGACTCCCCAAGAATCAAAGACATCGAAAAATGATCAGGATGACAAAAAGCATTAGGGAGGTTGTTCACCAAAGAGAAACCATTGTCCAAAAAAATCTTCACTACATCTGCCAAAAAATTATTCACCAGACTAACACACAGCTTAACAGGAGCTTGAAGAGGATTCAAGAAAGCCTACCCCTGGACCTGCAAGTCCAGACACCTATGTTTAAACAAATAACCAAGGATGCCAGGGACATTAGAAAAGAAAATTAAAGAGGCCACTTTTGCCTTAGATTGCACTTGCTCAAAAGACTTCAAGCCATATAGAGAGGGATGATGCAGAGCAGCATCAAGAAAATCACAGGGTAGATGTGCCTTGGACTTGAAGCCTTTTTTAACCAAAATGTCTCACTTGCAGCAAACACCAGATGAAACAAAACTGAACTGTGTTCAGTAACTAACAATGGGCTGTAAAGCAGCCAAGACCAAATAAGAAAACTGTTTATCCATAATTACTTTCCTTAGCACTGTGTGGACAAAAAAACAAACATCTGAGTGAGCCTTGGCCAAACTCGGTTTGGACAACTCTTCAGTTGATAAAAAAATATCCAAATATCTGTGAACTTTGCCCTTCTTGGTGATAAAGATTGGCTGACCACTTATACTTAAAAAAACAAACCTAACATCCTAATTAATTAGTATAGTCACCATTTTTTCATTGTTTATAGAAATGTTGTTGATAGAGAAGAAATCACTAGCAATATTCAAAGCATACTGCATGGAAGATTGGCAATCCCCAACCCAAATCATATCATTCACAAAAGCACCAACAGCAAAGAATGAAGACATCCCACCACTATTCTTGATCCTGCCAGTTTTTGTCACAAACTTCATATCAATATGATATCCACACAAATGTTCATGTCTTTTAACCTTACACAAGAGTGGATCATAGAAAATTCACCAAAGAAGAGGCAAAAAGATCTTACCTTGATCAAGGCCATCATGTACTCTGTAACCATTTGAGAGACCAAAATCAGTCATCACTCTATTAACTCTGTCCTCATGAATCCCACCAAAAAATTCAACAAATCTGTCACACATTTTAATACAACGCAGACTAGTCCTCAAATGGTGCCAACCAACAGAATTATATGCCTTGTGCATATCCTGTAACACCAACCAAAGTTCCCTATTTTTTTTGAAAGCATCTTCTACCACTGATCCAACAGCAAACACAGGAGATTGAATGGAAGTACCCTTCAGCACTGAGAAATTGTCACCATGAAGAACGTTAAACTTGCTGCACATAAATGAAATTCTGTCCGAAAAAATCTTAGAGAGAATTTTTCTGGCTGTTTTGATTAAGGCAATAGGGCAAGTATTTATTAGAACTCTATTCCAATCATAAGGTTTTAGAATCATTGAGACCCAGGCTCTCTTCCACAAAGCAGACACAACAGACAAACACACATTTAACAACACCAAGAGGCACTTCATCATCTTTTCACTACCATGCTTCCAAAGTTTATTAGTAATGCCAGACAATTCAGCAGCTTTACCATCAGGCAGACCACCAATGACCAGAAGCAACTTACTTAAACTAATAACATCCATAACACCAGAAAAAGCATCATCCCTAACATGGGCCAAAGGAGCATATTGATGGGTCCAAAGATCAGGCAGCACTGAAAACACCATCTACTTCCTTATCCAACCCTTTATAATCCTGTCAATTTTCAACTTTACCTCCTCAGACTCCAAAACAAGCTCATCATCAACCACTAAATGATCCAACACTGCCTTCCAAAATGGCCAACCTAAAACACTCCTGATTATGCTGTCCTTGTCAAAGCAAAACTTTTCCATGCGTTTCTCAATAGTCTCCTGTGCCAATTTTGATTTATACATCTTGGATTTCCTGTACTCTCTTTTGACAACTGATAAAAACTTAAAAACATCAGCCCTTTCTCAACCAGAATCAATTATGTCCACCAACACAAGAGTCTTATTAGCATCCAACATAGACCATTTTCTCACCAGATGGTCAAAATCAGAGGTATTAGCTGAGCCAAATTTTTTGACAATTTTGACAATTAGCAACTCCAAACCCAGAAATTTAGAAGATTGTTTATTTTTTGAACAATGAAACTCATTAAACCAGCATCAGGAAAATGTCACATCTGCAGAATCTACCAAAACCTTTTCCAACAGAGATCATATAACATCCAAATCATGATTAGCAGCAGCAGCACAAAAACTATCCATAACATCTAAAACTGCAGCAGAAGAGCAGTCTCTGAAATGAGACTATTTAGCTTCATCCACATCCTTAATATTAAACTTCCAACAATCCTTGTTAGCATGCTTGCGCAAACTATTCAAATGAACATCCAAAAGCCCACCCAATCTAACTAAAATCATAACAGCATTGTGATTAGTGTTGAAGAAGCCCAAAACAGAGTTCACTCCATGGCCAACAACAACAGAAGCTAAATTCTTACTAATAAAAATGAAATCAATAGTTTTCTTAACCCCCCTAAAATTACCTTATGTAGGAGTCCAAACTAAAGAATGACCAGTGAATGAATTGACCAAACCCAAACTCAAGCAGAACTTGAAGCTTGCACTTCTCCCAGATTTATTTTTATTGAAGTCCCCACCCAGAATGACAAAAGTGCTAAAGTTAGCAGCCTTAGCAATGAGAGAGTTAACCTCAGAAGCCTGACCAAAATAGACACTGGAAGAAACACCAATATACAAACCAACAACAGAAACCAAAAGCTTGTTTTTGAACAAAAGCCGCACCACAACGATCTGATCAGGCACCTCCTCAACCTTAGAAACATGACAAGCCAAAGAATTGTTCATAATAACGGTGTTACAGGTGATTATTTCTGTTGTTGAATTAAATAACAAACCCATAACTTGGTGCTTAAAAGCTATTTCCATGGATAAGTTTCTGTAAGTGTGGTATCTGAAGGTTTTGATGGAGTCTTTTGTATAATGAACAGAGATTCAAGGGTGTTAATAGTAGAGGTTTCTTTCCAAGAGTTTTCCCAATTTCTTTTTCAGCATGGTGGCTGGATTTAGTCTGGCAGTTATGCTCTTCTGGTAAGCTATCCAATAATATATAAAATCCTACCCTTATTTCTGGGTCTTTTACCAGGCTATCCTTGACATCAATAACTTGGTGCTTAATCTTTTAATCAATTAGTATACAACAACAAAATCAAAAAGAAAATAAAATAAAGAAAATAGAGAAAATAAGCCAAGGCAATTCGATATGTTAGTATCTTGTCAATAGCCGTGATCAAGAGCTATTGTTCCAGCATGGTTAAGTATTAATTACTATCAACATTTTATGTTGATAGTAGAGAGTGGGTTGAGATATGGAATAATTATTTATTTAATGATTAGGAACTGAAATGTTACTTATATTAAATCTAAACTGAGAGATCTGTCTTTTTAGCTTCTAATCCTACTGCTATATATACATAATTGAGATTCTTCAATTCCTTAATTTTTTATGACAGGAATCCTGGAATTCCTGGAATCCTACAATTCCTTTGAAAGGAATTCTGGAATTCTGGAATCCTGCAATTCTTCATTGGGGAATCCTGAAATTCTTGGAATCCTGTAATTCCTGAAAGGAATCCTGAAATTCCACATTTACTATGCATATTTCTAATTGGCTAATATCTACTGACTAATAATACTATATTTTCTATATTCTATGAGTAACAATGGCAACACCAGTGCCAAGAAAACCAACTTCCAAACCAGAAGTAAAGATATGAACACCATTATATTCACCCTTGATCCATAGACCAATAGAAGATTTCAACTTAGTCTCAGTAATAGAAGACATCATATTCCCAGAACTCACATGCCAATGAACAACGTCTGCTTGTTTTGTAGGAACATTGATACCCCAAACATTGCATGTAGCAAATTTCCAGATCAACTCAATTATTAAGAAGGAGAAGATACAACCAAATCCGAACCAGAACACAAAAGATCCAATTTCATCAACACAGAACCAACTGACACTTCTAAAGCTGACAACTTAGATTCCAAACCACTGATCTTGGAGGTCAGAATCTTTGAACTACTTGGGCCAAGCTCAGCAATAACACTATTAGAAACCAGATGAGAAGAGTTGGAAGAGGGCAATGGAGTGTCCACAGCCATATCCAAACCAGAAATTGGAACATTAAATGCAAAAACCTTCAATGAAAAGACATGGGAGGGGGCTGCCAATAACACCAACTTAATACCACTCAATCTCTTCAAAATGTCAGAAACTTGATCAGCCAAAAGCTTCAAAGAGCATTCCAATACTGCCAAATGATCATTCAGACCAGAAACATCATGAGAAAAAGAATCTACTGAGAGGACCTTTGCACCAAAGAATGCATCAGCACCATGAAGACCTGAAGACACCACATGAAAGAAAAAGCCACCAGCAATTTGGGCTTATGTCTTGCCACCAAAAGAAACTGGATGAGTAACAGAAGCCAATTTTTTCTTATAAATCTCAGCCAGACAAACACAATCTTGATCAGTTACCACTTGTCTCTCATGACTGCCAGAATTCCCATCCACTGAATAATTACCACCAACATGACCAAAATGCTTGCAAATTGCACAACAAGCCAAGAAAAGACCAGCCCAGTGCAAATTCACACCCCTAAAAACTGGGACTGAACCAGTCGCAACCAACTTGGCTGCTTCATTTTCAAAACAAACAACTGCACACCTATCACAAACATATGAATTTGAATTGTGACCAATGAAACATGTCTTTCCATTATAAGACATTAGCAAATCAGAAAGGTCATGAGCCATAGTTCCCACAGACAATGTATAAAACAAGGCTCAATGCTGATTTCTTGATACCCACGTTTGTTTATCCTCAACAGCCAATGCTACACGAACTGAATTCTTACCCATAGAAACAGACCACATAAAAGCAACCAAACTAACTATTTCTGATGAATCAAACTCCACTAAAGCTTTTTGCCACAAGCCAATAAGCTGTATTTTGATTGAAATGATTTTGTCAAATTTGAAAAAAACTAATTCCACAGCCGATTTCGGAAGATCAACTGGAATCTCCTTGACGATTATCTTCCAATTTGAATGAATATTTGCTTTTTTCAGATTATCATTAACTAAAATCTTCTCATTGACAGCCAATTCTCTAGCCTTATTCAGACTAATTTCAGAAGTAAAAGAGGATCTGTTGATTCCAGAAAACTTTAAGAGAGTAAAAGCTCCCCCAAAACTATCTACTCAATAAAAAAATTTTTTAATTGAAATCAACTTATCACTATTAGTCTTTCCAGGCACATTTGACAATTCTACATCTAAGGTGAACAATTTAACTGGTTTAAAGGCACGACGTTCCAAAACATGTGAAATCACAGGTGGCAGCCAATTGAATCCAGCAAATTTAGCTCCAGAAAGCACCAATTCAGTATCATCATCACTCATGTTTGTAAAAGAAATTGTCTTTGGCAGCCATTCCAAAACAAAGGTTCTTGTTTGCATTTTTCTAGAAGTCGCATTGTCTTCTATTTCATCAGTCTCAGAAGTGTTGAGATCTATGTAACTCATCTCCTCAGCAACCATGCTTTCCAAATTTTCAGCATCCGACACTTCACTAACACCCGCTTTCTCACTATCCACCTCACTTCCCCAAGATCTCTGCAGTTCAACACCATCACTATGTAGCATACCCACCGAGAGCAGGCCGTCCGATGAGTCCACAATGCCACCAGAGACACCAGGCAACTTTGTTTTTTTGTATGAAGAACTATGCAAGTATATACTCTCAATGTGCACTTTAATTTTTTTGCTGCCAGACCAGGACTCCAACCCAGCTGAATTCGAACTCAAAGCGCCAGCAGAAGAGCCCACTGGATCCATAGGCACAAATAGAGGTATATTTGAAGAAATAATGAAAGGGACAAAGGGAAAAAAGGGTAAAGAAGGCTATCTCTTCGACAACTTTAAGCTTTCATTGTGGTCAGAGGATTAATGAAAGAAAAAAGTTTAAAGTGTGTTATTATAATATATATTTATTAAAATATTAAAAAAAATTACTAAATTATAAAATAATATTATAATAAGTTATATAGAAAAAGAGTTTTTTTTGAAATAATATATTTTAACTTAAAATTATTTTACTTTAAATTTGAAATATTAAATAATTAATTATTATAAATCAATAAATTAATTCTTATTTTAAAAACCAAATTTTTTTAATAATTAATATTGCTTCAAATTTTCAAACTTTAATTAATATTTTAAAATTAATTAGCTATTAATTTTAAGTTAAAACAAAAGATATTTTATTGTTTTTGTTTTTGTTTTAATTTTAATTTTAATTTTTTTTATATTATTAAAGAGCTTATAATTAAAATTTACTATAAAGTAATTATACAAAGTAATTATATAAAATCGGCTATTTTATTATAAATTTAACAGCACAAATAATTAAAATATAAAAAAATACTTTAAAAATATTAAAAGTTTAATAGTTTCTATTAATAATAAATTTAACAACAATTTAATATTAAAATATTAAACAAAAATAACTAAAATTTTTGATAATATTTAGTGTTTTCTTAAAAATTAATACAGTAAAATTTATTTAAAATAGTAATTGTATTTAATACAACAATTTTAAAATATTATTAATTAATTTATATATATTACAAATTAAGATTTAAAATTCAAGATAAATTATAATTACAAAAAAACTTTTTATTATAAATTAAATTAACAATTATTTTTTTAAAACTACAATATTACAAATCAAACAAAATTTTTTCACTATTTAATTTATTATTTACATATTTTCAAGAATTTAATTACAATATTATATATTTTTATGAAAAAAAAATCCAATTAATTCTTAATTCTTTTTTAATTTAGAATTAAAAACCAAAATTAACAACAACAAAAAAACAAAAAAACTTTAAATTAGCCAAATAATTTATAATATATTAAAAATAATTACTAAACATTTATAAATATTTAAACAAAAAACTAGCAATAAATTACTACTTTTAATTAAATTAAATTTGTATAATATACAAATATAAGTAAATAAATGATTAAATTATGTAATATTTAAAACTATATAATATTTAAAAATTTGTTAAAATAATTAAAAACTTGCTAAAATACTTAATAATTCATTAAAATAATTTTTAATTTGCTAAAATATATATTTAGTTTATTAAAATATTAACAAAAAAAATATTAATCTTAAAATAGTATTATAATAAATTACATAAAAAAAGTTTTTTTTTTAATAAAATATATTTTATCTTAGATTTAATATATTAAATAATTAATTATTATAAATTAACAAAATAAAATTTATTTTTAAAAATCAATAATTTCTTAATAAGTAAAATACTATTATTAATTTTAATAATTATTTAAATTTAAACCAATAATATTTTTTAATATTTTTTTATTTATTATTCTTTTTATTTACTTTTCTATATTATTAAGTAATCTATAATCGAAATTTTTTGTAATTAAAATTTATAGTCTTATATATTTTAATTATAGTATTTTATTATATTTATAAATTAAAAGTAGTTATTTTGTGCTAATTTAATATAAAAATTAAAATACTATATTATTATAATTTAATATAACATATTAATAAATAATTTTTTTTTCCATTTTGTTTAATGAGTGCAGTCCAACCACTATCTAGTATACAGATGCAAGCTAAGTGAATTTAACTAAATGTGACTCACGCATTTACTATATGTGATCAGCCATTCAGGCCAATCTAGGCAACACTACACACCTACATAAACTTTGATATTATCACAAATACCAGAAAAAAAAAGGCTAGCCTTACACAAACCAAACCTGACAGCAAACACCTTATCTATCCCAAGAAGACGAACAACTCCACCAGACAAATGTTTAATAGAATCAGCTGAAAGACCAACAGAAATTTCCAAAGCACAAACCAAATCACAATGTTCTATGTCTACTCTAAACTTAGCCCTGGTCAACCACAAATCACACCAGTGTTTTTCTGCCAGGCATCAAACAAAATCAGCCACCACCAAAACAGTCCGATTACGATCCTTGAAATGTGCTGTAGCTTCATTGACCCATTTTCTCAGTACAAAGCCTTTACACAATCGCATATACACTCCTGAATTATGACAACCAGCAAGTAGAGTACACAACATAGAAGAGGATGCCGAAGAGCAGTCCACCAGCAACAACTTCCACAAAGCAATCCTGTCCAACAAAATATCAATATGCACAGCTGCCTTACTTCGACAAGTAAACACATGATCCAACAATTCAATATCACCATACATTAAACAAAAAACCCCAAGATAACATTTATCATACAATTTTTTATGAATGGCAACTGGTAACTTCCTATGGACCACTTTTATTAAGTAGGTATGGAGAATAGCTGAAGCTTGGCTTGTAAAGCCCGATAGCATGTGAGAGTCTGGGTGCCAAACTGAAGCTGTACACTTCCAATCAACCCTCACAATCAGCTCTTTATCAATCACCACAGAGCCAGGACCAGCCTCCTATTGAGCACAACAAATAGACCTATAAATATCCCGAACAAAATGTCAAGCATTGCCCAAGACAACTTGACCACAAGCCATGACGTACCTTTTCCGAACACTTATAGAAAAAGACAAATTGGAGTGAGTAGCATGCCCAGCCAAAGCATTGGCCTTGTCATTGTGAGCATCATCTAAATGGCCCTTCACTTTTACCCACCCAACAGAAAGATTTTTATCCTCAATCAACTTGCAAATATAATGCCTCTCCACCCAACATTTGTTCCTAAAATCAAGAGCAATTAAACCCAATTCTAAAGCACATGCATCAATAACAGCCTGACTATCAGTGTTAATAACAACCAAGCATAAAGAAGGAACACATTCCAGTACCAGGACTACAACATGAAGTTCAGTCATAGTAGAAGAAAGCAATCTACTGACCTCAATGCCAATACCCACACCAGCATCGGAAAAATAAGCTGCAGCCCCACCTACAACCTCAGCAATACCCAAATGAAACAGAGAACTATCAGTATACATTGCAAAGGCATCAGACCAGGACTCATGTAAACATTTCTGAACAACCAAATATCTTTCCGAATCAAAAAAGTTTGAGCCACTAGAGACTGTAGACAGACCACCAGAAATGAGATGATGACCATTCATGAATGCAGAAACTTTGAAGTACCACAAGGGTACAGAACCTCTGGAACTTAGTCTCTTCCAGTGGCGAAAAGTCCTCCAACTGAGAACCGATCCATCTTTGCCCAATAACCTGTTACCAAAAGCAACACCAAAACACTTTAAAGAGAGAACCACACCAAAATAAAAGGAGCTACCCAAGATTGTTGACACAGAAAAGTGACCAGCATCATGAAAAGCACAAGGCAAATTGTTGGCCAAATATATATCATTGTCCAAAAAAATTCTAACCATACCAGTGAGAAAATTGTTAAAAGAACTAACCCTCAACTTAACAAGATGTCGCAAGGGGTTTAATAGAACCCACTCTAATATCTATAGATCCAAAAAACGGTGTTCAAACAAACACCCCAGAATACTAGGCACATTTGAGAACCAAACCAATAAAGCCACCTTTCCTTTAGCCTGGATCTGTTCAAAAGTCTTTACACCATAAAAGGAGGGATAATGTAAAGCCTTACTGGAAAAATTTCGAGACAAATTTGCTTTAGATTTGAGACTCTTCCTCAACATAACATCCCATTTCAAGCAGACACTCTTAGAAACAAAGCTGAATTGTGTGCAATAGCTGACAATGGGTTGCAGAACCAAAGACACCAAGTATACAAATTGTTTATCCATCAAAGCTTTCCTGAGAACCATATTGGAAAAGAACCTGACATCCAACTGAGCTTTGGCTAAACTGGGTTTAAACAACCTGTCTGTTGACAAAAAATGCCCAGATATCTGTGAGCCTCACCCTGTTTAGCAATAGAGATAGATAGTCCATTAATATACAGAGACACATTCGAAACTCTTTTGTTAATAAGAATTGCCACAGTTTTATCACTGTTAATTGCGATATCATTGATCTCAAAAAATTTGCCCACAATATCCAAGATATGTTGTGTCAATGCTTGACTATTACCAATCCAGATAGTATTATTCACAAATGCACCTGCTGTAAAAAATGAAGACTGACCACCACTAGACTTAATTCTGCCAGATTTCACTATAAAGTTGGTATTGATTCTGTAACCATATAAATGTTCATGATCTTTAACCTCGCACAACAAAGGGTCATAAAAAATCCTCCACAAGAGAAGAGAGAAGACCTCTCCTTGATCCAAACCATCCAACACATTGTATCCATCCGAGAGGCCAAAATCAGTCATCACTCTATTAATTCTGCCTACATATAAATTTCTGAAAAATGACACAAATCTGTCACATATTTTAATTTGCTTCAAACTGGCTTCTAACTGCCACCAACCAACAGAATCATAGGCCTTACACATATTCTGCAACACCAACCAAACCTCCTTATTTTTTTCCAGAGCATCTTTTACAATCGAATCAACAGTGAAAACCAGAGATTGAGTGGAAGTACCCTTCAAAACTAAGAAATTATCACTTCAGAGAACATCAAATCTGGAACAGGCTGAAGAAATACAGTCAGACAATAATTTAGAGAGTATTTTTCTGGCAGTCTTGATTAACACAATGGGCCTTGTATTCGTAAGAATGCTATCCCATTCATATGGTTTGGGGATCATAGAAACCCAAGCTCTTTTCCAAAGGACTGGAACCTTACTGATATCTAGACAAAAATTCAAGAGACCTAACAAACACTTAAGCATATCATCACTACAATGTTTCCATAGCTCGTTAGAGATACTAAACAAGCCAGCTGCTTTGCCATCAGGTAGATCCAAAATTACTTTCACCAATTCACTGAAATAGATGTCATTCATGACATCAGAGAAGGCATCATCTCTCACATAATCCAAAGGTGCATATTGGTGAGTCCACCTGGAGGGCATTACTGAAGGTAATATACACTCCCTTGTCTAGTTAACCATGATACTGTCGACCCTGCTTTTTACCTCAATTGGATCCAAAACCAGTTCATCGCCTATGACCAAGTGGTCCAAAACAACTTTACAAAAAGGCCACTCCAAAATACTCCTAATTATGCCACCTTTGTTAGAACTGAAATTCTCCATGTGTTTATTGATAGCACTCCAGATTGCTGTATTCTTTACTATTCTGGATTCATAATACTTAGACTTCTTATAACACTTCCTAACCTGAGACAGATGCTTGAAAACCTCCACTGAATCAGCCCCATTTTGAACCAAAAAATCAAACTTGAAAGCCTCTTTATAATCAACTAGAAACCATCTCTTGATTAGACGATCACACTTATGCTTATCACCTGTATTTAAACTCTTGATGATCTTTGCCACCAACAATTCAAGTCCAAGGAACTTTGATGAATATCTGTTTCTTAAACAGTCAAATTCACTAAACCAGTGTCTAGAAAACATAGCATCAGCAGCTCTTACCATAATTCCACACAACACGTTCCACATCTCATCCAGATTACCAAGAACCTTAGCACTCAAGAAACTGCTTATGATTAAAGACAGAGCAGCAGACACATTATCCTTAAAACATAACCATTTGAGAGGGTCAGCATTCTTAAAGTCAAACTTCCATCTGTCTCTGTTGGTTTGTTTGCGAATACTGTTTAGTTAAACATCAAAAAAACCCCCCAATCCAATTGAAATTGAAATCATCTTATGGTCCATGTCAAAAAACTCCAAAACCATGCCAATGTTTTGCTTCATCAGAGCAGAAACTAAATTTTTACTGACAAAAATATAATCAATAACTTTTTTCACATTTCTGAAATTGCTCCATATAAGTGAACTAACCAAAGAATGTTTTTTGAAAGAGTTAACAAGACCTAGATCCACGCATTTTCTAAGACTAGCACTTTTCTTGGTATCTGATTCATTGAAGTCCCCATCCAAGATAACAAAAAAACTTGAGTTGATAGCACTAGCAATCAAGGAGTTGACAACAAGAGCCTGACCAAAACACACACCAGCAAACACACCTGTGTAGATACCCATAATTGTAACCGAAAGTTTGCCCTTAAACAAGAGCCGAATTGAAATCAACCGACCAGGAATCTCATCAATCTTTGAAACATGCTGAGCCACAGAAAAGTTCATAATAACAGCCACGCCAGTACCAGAAGAACCTGTATCAAGACCTGACATGAAAATGCGAACACCAGAGAACTTATTCATGATCCACGGCTTAACACCAGATTTTAACTTTGTCTCCGTAATGATAGAAATGTTATTTCCAGACTCCATGTGTCATCTAACTACATCACCTTGTTTGGCAGAAACATTTACACCTCTCACATTACATGTTACAATTCTCCAAACCAAACTGTTCATTAAGATAAAGAAGAGACTACAGAACTCGAGCCAGCACACATCTAATCTAACTTCTCCAATACTGAACAAACTGAAACTTTAAGAGCCATCAACTTCAACTCCAACCAGTTCATTTTTGAAGTCAAAATTTTTGAACTACTTGAACCTAAATTTGAGACACCAGAGGAAACTGAAAAGGGAGGAAAAACCACAGGCTTAGGATCATTCAGAACCATATCTGAACCAAATTCTACATTTGCTGTAACAAGAATAACCAAGGGCTGAGAAGAAAAGACAAGAGCCATGGGCACCAGATTCAAATTGTCAAGTTTGTTTACAATACCAGACACCTTATCTGTGAGAAGTTCCAAAAAATGCTCCAAAGAAATGAGACAAGTTTCCAAAAATGAATTAACAGGAACCACAAGAGACGAGTAACCAACCACATCTGAGGCACCAAAAGAGAAGCCAAAACCAGAACCAGAACCAAAATGAGGACCATTAGACAAAGATACCAGAGAGACAACCTGGACCCATGATTTGTCACCAAATGCAGCCAGTCAAGAAATAGGCACACTCTTTTTCACATATAGCTTGGCCAACTGGAGGCAGTTCTCATCAGAAACAACTCTTTTAAATGACTTGAAAAGTTTAGGAGAAGTTGAGATCTCAGCATCACACTTTAGAACAAAATGACCAAGTTTTCCACACCGTTTACACCGAACCAGATCCAATCTAGCCCAAAAAAGTTTCACCCCACCAAAAATAGGCTCCATACAAAACGCAGACTCCAATATCTTATCATTTTCAAAACAAACCACAGCACAATGAACTCTATTGCCAGTGTCTAAGAATCGATTTATGACACAAGTTTTTTCACCAGCTCCTGCCAAAAGATTACCAAGATCATAAGCCATTGTTTCCACCAGCAAAGTAAACAAAAGCGCCTTATACCGATCTCTAGATGTCTATGTCTTATGATCCCCTACAGCTTTGACCACGCGCACTGAATTTTTCCCAATTAAGAATAACTACTCAGCTGCCAACTGATCTGCCTGACTCGATTCGGCAAACTCCATTACAGCCTTCTGCCACAGCCTAATGAGTTGCAATCAGATTGACACCACTTGACCAAACTCAGATACTGTGGTGACAATCATTTCTTTTGGCATATCTATGGGAATTTTTTTGATTACTACGGCCTGATCTGAAGGAAATCCTTGTCTCTTAAGATCACTGTTTACAATGATGTTGTTATTTTTGGCCAATGAGGCAGCCTTCTCCATGCTTGCTTCAGAGGTGAAGGTAGATCTGATGATCTCTTCAAATTTTGAAGAGGTAGTGGCCCCTCCAAAACCATTGATTCCTGAAAATAATTTTCTTATGACCTGAGTTTTGGTCGTTGTTGATTTCTTTTCTACAGCCGAAAGATTGATGTCCAAAGTGAAAGATTTTTTCACAGCTACTTCCACCTGAGTTCTAATGATTTTGGGATCAATCCACGCCTTATCCAAAGAGAAAGACTTATGGGAAGAAAGAAAAACCTCTTCTTCCTCCTCCATGTCATAATTAATAGAGCCGAGAAGGGAGCCAATAATTGCACTATTATTGAAACACTTGGCTTGGGGTGTATTTATCTTGAAATCAGATACTTCTTCACTTTCGGAAGCCTTCTCATCAGTATCTATGCTATTAGACTGCCTGATCACTTGACCAGACCTATTACCTTTGAGAACCACACCTTTACTTGAGAGCTTAACACCACCGGGAGGTATTTTAATCTTATAACTTGAATCACTACCAACTGAACTAGAAGTTGGAACTCTGGTCGACCTTTTTTTAGCACCAGTATCACTCATGGGAGCAGTCAAGACAACAATAAAAGGATTTGGTTCTTGTAAAGTGTTGGAAGACAGTATGAAATAACAGAAAAAACTTCTTTTAAAATATGATTCTTTTTCAGGAATTTGGGATGAAAGAGAGAAAAAAGATCTTATAAATAATAATAAAAAACAAAATTATATAACAATAAAAATAATTAAAAAGTAATTAAATTTTAACAAGCAAATTAAATAAATAAAATTTAATATACAAATTAATTTTATAATATTTTAATTATTATTTTTTTCAAAAGATAACAAAAAAATAAAAAAATAATTTATATTGTTAATAAAAAATAATACATTAATATAATTTTATATTTTATGTTAATACTTTTAAAATTTAATATCAAAAATTATTTGGATTTTTAATAAGTATTTATTCAATATATTTTACAATATAATTATACAAATAAAAAAAAATTAAAAAAAATAAAAAGTTAAATAAAACAAATAATATTTACATAATTTAAAACTTATATTTTTTATTTATAATATTTATTATATATATATTTTTTAATTAATAATAATTATAAAAGTTAAATAACAACAAAAATTTCTTAAAGACATAAATATTTAAAGTAATCTAATTATCTAAGTTAATTAAAATCTTATTAAAAAATAAAACACAATTTAATAGTAAAGTAAAACTTATAAAGCTTAGTTGCTTAATAAGTTTTTTTATTTTAAATACAATAAACATAATATTAATAACATTAAATTTTATATTTATTATATTTTTAATAAATATAATTTTATTAATATAAAAAATCTATTTTGAAAATTTAAACCAAATATTTTAATAATTTTAGAAATTAATAAATTAAATTTGAATAATTTAAATAATATTTTGGTTTTAATATTATTAAAATTATAAGACCAAATTTTTTTGAATATTTATTAATTAAATTATATATAATATTATAAATAAAAATCTATATTAATTTTATATTACCAACATTTTTAAAATTATAAAAATTAATTATTTTTAACAAAAAAACATTTTTAAAATAAGTTTACTTAATATTATTTATATTTTTATCAATTTTTATTTATTTTTTTTTGTAAAATAGTTAATTATATATTTAGAAAACTATTTAATCTAATTAAAATAAAAATATTTTTGTAATTAATATTAAAAAATTATTTATATTTAAAATTTTTTAACTAATTATATTAATATTTAATAATACAAAAAAAAATATAATTAATTGTTTTTTTAATTTTTTGAGAATTTTTTTATATTATTGTTTTAATTATAGAATAATCCAATAAAAAATTAACCAAATTAAAATTTATTTATTTTTTAAAGTTAATATATTTCTTAAAATTATTTTTATTAAAGTTATTATTTAAAATTACAAAAAAACTCTTATTTATAATCTTAATTATCAAAAAATCAATATTTTTAGCTTAAATTATATTGTTTTAAAGAAGTATTAGTATAAAGCTCCAAAATTAAAACAAAAAACTTATTTTTAAATAACAATTTAATTATCAATTATTTTAAAAATTATATATATATATGCTAAACCAAATTATTGTTTATGATAATTATAATTTTAGAATCTAAATAATTAATATTTAAACTAAAAATAAAAATTTTTATATTATTAAATTTGTTTTTAATTCAAGATTTTATTTAATTATTTAATTTTATTTTAATAATTATAAAATCCAATTTGTTTATATTTTAAAATTATTTTATAATATTTTTTGTTTTACAATATTGTTTATGTTTTTAATATTATATATAGTAATTTTTAAATCAAATTAGTTATTAAAAAAGAAAAAAACCAGTATTAATACATAATTAATTCAGCTTTACAAACATTAATTAAATAATAACAATAATAAAAATATAAAAATAGTAATTTTTTATGAAAAATTTTGGAAATTTTTGGTAATTATAATAATAATATTAAAATTAATTTTAATTAAAAATTATATATTTGTAATTTTATTTATAATAGTATTAATAAGATATTGTTATAATAAAAATAAAATAAAATAAAATAAAATAAAATAAAATTTTTAAGATATTAAATATAATAATAAAATTATTTTATTACTGAATTAAGTAGTCATTTAAATAAATTAATCAAATACTATAATAAAAATAATTGTTTATAGATAAATAGATGTATACATATTTTAGATTTTTGAAAAAAATTCTAAATAAAAATTTCTTTAACATTAAATTACCAACTTCAAAAAATATTTTAATTATTTAAATTAATTGCAAATAATATGTTATTTAAGAAATTATGTATATATATTTTAACAAAGGTATAATAAAAATAAATGAATAATTAATACACCTGGTTTCTTATTTTTATCAAATTTCATATACATTTCAAATTGGTTTTTTTTTTGAGATAAAAATTAAACAATATTTTCAACATATTGTATTTTTTGTGTTTAAAAGATTTTTCACTGAAAATTCAAATATCATTTTATTAAATTGTAGTGTAATGCTTAAATCATTAATTTTATTTTTGAATCTTTAATTCTAATATATATATATATATATATATATACATTCACTTTAAGTTTGAATTTAACACATTGAGATTCGAAAGTTTACGGTTGAAAAGCGTCCGTTAATAAAACTTTTCTATTTTAATGTTAAACAAATCACAATAACAAATATATAGTTATTTTCATAAAAATATCTATTATTAAAGCATAATCTCGAAATTATTTTATTTCAAAATATAAAGCCAAATAAATAAAATTATTAAATAAATTAAAGGCTTAATATCTAAGTAAATTTATGTCGAGTTTAATTCAATATAAATTGATTAATAAAGGTTATTTTTTTAATAACTCGTTTAGGCAACAAGACAATAAGACAATGGGGAAACTTGTTTAGCGTCCTTCTTTGTGTACTATTGCTACTTATTTTTAGTATGATTTGTAACGAATCACAGTCTGATGAATAAGGTTAATAAATTGATTTGTTATATTATATGCGAACATGGAAGAAACAACATAAAATAAGAACTCGTCTTTAGACAAATAACTTTCTAAACGTGACTATCAAATAAACCTTTTAAAGAAACCCTCTTTCGAATAATAAGACTTATTCAAATTTTATCCTTCTATATATCTTTTGTTCTTTATTCACATTATGGAAAACAAAGAAATTAATAGATATCATCTAGATGCTCATGATTGTAATAAATGTGATAGATGTCAACGGAGTATTCTAAATAATATTTATAATTATTGTATTGTATGCCAATTCATATTTTTTAAAAAACATTATAAGGACTTTTCAAGCGGCAATGAAGAAGTTGATGAAATAATTAAGAATCCAATCTATATTCCATCTAATGATGAAGATAACTATCATGATAGATTGAATTACTATGAATGGATTTCATGGGAGCGTTTGTTGAATATCAAGGAAATTGCTAGAGGAGGGTTCGGTATAATTTATAAAGCAACCCTAATTGATGGATTAATTGATTCATTGAGTATAAAGCATTATGGTTCAATGGAATATGAAAGAGACAGAATAGGCAAAGAAGTAGCAATAAAATTTATAAAAACCAACGGTTCAGAAGTGATTAAAGAGGTAAAAAAAATTATTATTATTATTATTATTATTATTATTTATATTTACTGTTTAATTCATATTTACCTATTATTTATTTATTTACTGTATATTATCTATTCACTTTTTTACACTGTGTTGATAGTTAAATATTCAAAGAGGTATGTTAATCAAGGGCTATCTATTCAATATCTCTTCAATATATGGGATTACGCAAAACGCTGAAACACTCGAGTATGGAATTGTGATGGAGTTTGCCAATCATGGAGACCTGAGAATATATTTATCAACAAATTTTCATTCTGCGAGTTGGCTTGATAAATTAAGGATCGTTCATGGAATAGTCAACGGGCTTGAGGAGATTCATTCTTCTGGTACGGTTCATCGTAACCTACACCCGGGCAACATCCTACTTGTAGAAAATCTATTTGGCTGTAAGCCTAGAATTGGAGACCTCGGATTATCTCAACCTACAAACCCTCAAACAACAACAGAAACAACGGCATCAACATCGAACTCAGAAACGACAACAAGTTCAAGAACAACAGCAGCAGCAACAACAACAATAACAACTACAACAAAAACAATAACAACAATAACAACAAAAACAACAACGGATGAGAAAAGATATATGGAGTGATTCCATACATCCCACCAGAAGTTTTAAAAGGAGAAAAGTTTACAACGGCTGGTGATATTTATAGTTTTGGCATGATATTATGGGAATTAGTAACAGGAAAACCTCCCTTTCATGATTATTCTCATGATAATATCCTTATAATGGCTATTTTAAATGGGGCTAGGCCTAAGATTACCTTCCCACTTATTCCACCTTCAATTGCCGAAATAATTAAAAAGTGTTGGCATCCTAATCCTAAGAATCGTCCTACTGCCAAGGAAGTTGAAAAGAAGTTGGAGGAACTTGAATATATAGATGAAGAGTTTGAGAATGAGAATCAGTTTAAAGAATCAGAGAAATACGTAAAAGAAATGTTAAAGAACGACTCAAAAACAACAACTCACATTCATCCAGGAGCAGTTTATACAAGTCGCCCTTTAATTTTGCAAATGATGGATTTTTCTAAAGGTTAGTTGATTTGATTTGATTTGATTTAATTCATAAAAGATAAACTTTTTAATTGATCATTCCTTTGATTTAATTATTACATATTAAAAATTTACCTTAATTTATTTTACTTTATAAAAGAATTAGTCTATTTGCCTGAAGGTAAGAAATTATATCTATCATTAATCATTAATCATTATGTTCACATTTAACACTTATTTTTTTTACTTTTTAATATATTTAGACGATTCTTAATCGATTAATTTTATTAGTTAGTTTATCTTTTTCATTAATTATAAAAAAAATAAAAAATTTATGAATTTATTTTAATATTTTAAAGTATACATATTTTTATTAATTTATTATAAATGGTATTTTCTCTTACTTAAAAAATATCAAAATAAAACTACTTATTCAAAAATTTTTAATAATTTGTAGTTGGTTTTAAATATTATTAAAGCTATTAGTGTTTTTAAAAAAAAAGTGCTTTGATTTTTATTAGATTAATTCAATTTTTAAAATTAAGTAACTCAATAAGTTGATTAATTAAAACATATATAAAATACAACTTGTTTTGTTTTTAAAATTAGTAAAATTCAATATATTAAGCAAATTAATTAAAGCCAGTTTTAATTAATATATTAATATTATTTTTATTTAAAAAAAAGTTATTGTTTATAAACAAATTCAAATTAAATATTATATTAATAAAATTATAATAAAACTGGTTTAAATATTAAAAAAATTGAATAAAACCAATTTTTTATTTTTATTATTATTATTATTTTTTATTCATTTAATGAGTGAGGTCCAAATACTATCTAGTGCTATACATCAAAAAAATGATCTAAACTAGGCATAAATCATGCACTTTCTATACATGACCAGCCACTTGAGCTAATTAAAACAACACTACGCAGCTATGTGAACTGAAACTGGATTACCTATATCTGAAAAAAACAAACAAGATTTGCAAAAACCAAAACAAATACCAAAAGCATCAGCAACACTAAGCAATTTAACTACTCTATCAGAAAACCTCAAAGCCAAACCAGAAACTGAGACAAAAGCCAAACTGTCAAGTGGAATCAACTCATTTTTTTCCATATAAGCTCAATGTTTAGCATAAACTGTCCAAACATTTTCTCTAAAAACTAGACCAAGTGAGCATACAAACTTAACAATTTTCAAACCAGCAATCTTGAGATCATGAAAGACAAAAACAGTCTCGCAAAACCAATCATCAAAAACAAAACTCTTACAAAGAGCCGTGAACACAGAGGAATCAGAAACACAGGACAACAACATCTGTAAAACTCCTGAGAAAGAATAAGAGAAACTGGAAACCACTTTCTAGAAATTTACATGAAATTCCAATAACCAATATCAAACAAATTCATTAACTCTACAAGAAAACAAATGATCTGACACTTCAATGTTATCACAATATAAGCACAGCACACTAGAATAAAGTCTATTATAAAGATGCTTCCGAATGGCAACTGGCAGCTGATAGTGCAAAGCTTTTATGAAGTAAGTATGTGTATTAACCAAGAGACTGCTAGTGAAAATAGTGGACATGTGCAAATTAAAAGGTCACATCAATAATGAACAAAGCTAATCAATCTCAGAGTCAAATTGCCTGCCAAAAACTTAAAACCAGAACCAACTTCCTAGCATGCATAACAAACTAAACAATAAATATTATGGACAAAATATTTGGAATTGTCAAAAATAACACTATCATCAGCTGTTATGAAAGGTTCACTCAAACAAGAAGAAAAATACCAACCAGAAAAAGAAGTGGTACCAGCAATTGCATCTGTGTGCTTATTCTCTGAAATGCCAAAGTGACCTTTTACCTTATGCCAGCTAACCCTTAAATTCTTATTGCAAATAATGTTAACAATATAACAATACTTAACCCAACACTGATTACAAAAGTCAGAACACACCAGATCCAATTCCGACTTATAAGCATCCAAAACAAATTGACTATCTGAAAACAAATGAACAGAATTTGATAAGAGAACACACTCTAGAGCCAACACAATAGCCTGCAACTCCACCAAAATAGATGATATTAAACTTGACACACTAATGTCCAGACCCAAATCAATATCCTCAAAAAAAATGGCAGTAGCAGCTTTACAGCTCTCTGTGCCCAGATTACTAAAAGATTCATCCATGTACACTAACAAACTGCTAGTATCAACCTATGAAAGATAATTACAAACAGACACAAAATCACTAAATTCAAGAATGTTTAAAGGATCAACACTACCCAAAACTGAAGGATGGGTGGAAAAGGAACCCACACCATTGAGAAATGCAACAGAAAGCCTAAACTATTCAGAAATAGAGCCACAGAGGTCCAATCTTTTCTAATGCTTGAAGGTATACCAATCAAAAACAGCATTATGATAATCATGAAGTTGATTCACAAAGACAATACTATATCACCAGAGAGAGAAGAGAAACTTAAGAAACTCCAACTCACCCAGAACAGCAAACATTAGAATTTCACTGCAAAACCGAAAGAGATTGGCCAAAGAGCCACCCAAGCATAAATTGCAATCAAAAAAAACACTAACCATGCCTGCCAGAAAGTTATCAAAAGTACTAACACAAATACAAACAAGAGAATTCAATAGATGAACAGAGTACCAATACAAAACTTGCAAGTTATGAGACCTGTAAGAAAACAAATGATCCAAAATACCACCAGAGTTTGCAAAACTAACAAGAGAAGCAGTTTTACTTTCAGATTGAACTTAAACAAAAGATTTCAAACCATAAAAGGAGGGATGGTGAATTGTATCACTAAAAAAATCATATGGCAAACCAGATTTGAGCTTCAAGCCCCTATAAATCAGAGCATTTCACTTGTTGCACATACCAATAGGAATAAAGCTGAACTGTATTCTATAGCTGACTATAGGATAGAGAACTGCCAATATCAAATACAAGAGCTGTTTATCTGAGACAGCCTTTTTCAGGACCAGATTGGTAAAAAATTGAACATTTAAGTTTGCCTTAGCCAAACT
Source organism: Geosiphon pyriformis (assembly GCA_016748015.1). NCBI lineage: Eukaryota > Fungi > Glomeromycota > Glomeromycetes > Archaeosporales > Geosiphonaceae > Geosiphon > Geosiphon pyriformis. Next base: position 120,673 of record JAAOMT010000618.1, read on the forward strand.
AGGCTTCAAAAGACTCTCTGTTGAAAGCAAAATACCTAAATACTAATGAGATTTACCCTTTTTGGCAATAGAAATAGACAAGCCACTAATAAAAAGAAAAGAATTGCTGACTCTGCTATTGATAAGAATGACCACTGTCTTGTTATTATTAATAGAAATGTCATTCATCTGAAAAAATTCACTAGCAATATTGAGAATATGTTGAGTAGCATTTTGACTGTTACCAACCCAAATTGTATTGTTAACAAAAGCACCAGCAGCAAAAAAAAAAGAGTCCAGCCTGAGATTTAGTGTAACCACTTTTGGAATTTTTTATTTTTTACAAAAAAAAACAGATTTTAAAAAAATAATACTAAGAAATACTAAAAAAAATATTTTTTTTAAATATTTTAACAAAATTAATAATAGTAGTTTTAAATGTAAAAAAAGTTTGTTTTTTTGTTTTTTGATTTTTTTAAACAATTTAAGATTTTAAGTCTGTAATTATTTTTTTTTTATTACAAGTTTTACAAGTAAAGTCTAACTGCTATCTAGTACATAAAACCAAACTAAGTGGAACCAACTAAACACAGCTTATACATAGACTACATGTGGCCAGCCACTTAGACCAGACAAGGCAACACTACACATCTATGACAACAAAAGCATTACCATCCAAACCAGAAAAAAAACAACATAATTTGTGCCTACCAAATTTAACAGCAAAAGATTCTACAACACTAAACATATGAACAATGCCAGCTGACAATATAGAAACTACACTGCTGGACAAGCCAGAAACCACACTATTATCTCCAACCAAGCCAGTCTTTTCCATCTCCACTCTATACTTGGCCCTAACAGACCATATTAGAATGCACTGCAATTCCACCACAAATCTGATGTATTCCACAAGAGTCTGAATAATTTTCTTTTTTCCATCAAAAACTGAAACAGCTTTAACATACCAATCTCTTATTACAAAACTCTTGTATACTGCTGTGTAAAGACTCATATCCAAAGAACATGATGAGAGCAAAAGCAGAATAGCAGATGGAAATGAACTCAAAAGACCAGTTATTGACATTCATTTATTAGCAGCTTCAGCCAAAATGTTCCCGCAGAGACCAAAATTACCAGAACAAGTAAAAACATGATCAGAGAACTTCACCTCACCACACAGCAAACACAAAACACCAGGATAACTTCTGTTATACAACTTTTTTTTAACTGCAACTGGCAGCCACTTATACACAATTTTCATTAAATACATGCATAAATTGGCTGACTTTCTACTGGTAAACCCAGAAAGCATGTGTGAATCAGGATGCCAAACAGTCACAGTAGTATCTCAATTTATTTCCTTAATTATAATATTTAGAACTATATCAAAACCCAGACCAGTCTCTCAATAAGCACAACATATTAACCAATGTTATAGGTGAATCTTTGAAATATGGAGTAAATAACAAACTCATAACTTGGTGCTTAAAGCTAGTTGTAGTTAATAGTGATTTAAAGATTTTGTATCTGAAGGTTTCAGTTTGAGTCTTTTGTATAATGAACAAAGATCTAATAGTTGTTTTATCTGTAACTTCCCAAAATTGCAATTCTGTTAATTCTTTTCTTGGCATGATGGCTGGTAAGTATTTTGTATCTTCTATATATGTCCTACCCTCTTACAGGGGTCTTTTACCAGACAATCCTTAACATTAATAATCTAGCACTTTATTCAACCAATTAGTGCACAACAATAAAATCAAAAATAAAAATCAAAAAAAGAAAAATAAAAGAAAATAATAAATAAACCAAGGTGGTTTTGCAAAATAGCCATGATCAAAAGCTATTGTTCTAGTGTGATTAAGTATCAATTACTATCAACATGGAGTATTGATAGTAGAATTGGGTTTGAAATAATAAATAGTTATTTATTGTGTTTTTGGAAAGTTGTCTAGATAAATCTAAACTGAAAGGTCTGTCTTTTCAGCTTTTAATCCTGAGATTCCTCAATTCCTTAATTCTTCACAACAGGAATTCTGGGATTCTTGGAATCTTGCAATTCCTTTGAGAGGAATCCTGAAATTCTGGAATCCTGTGATTTTTTGTGAGAATTCTATAATTCCTGGAATCCTGCAATTCCTGAAAAGAATCCTGGAATTCCACATTTTACTATATCTACTTCTGATTGGCTAATAACTATGTTAATATATATATTTCCTATATTTCTATGAGTAACATTATTTTCTCCCTTTAATATTGAGCTCTGTCAAAATCCAATTCTGTTAATTTCTCTTCTTGAAGTATTTTCTGAATTTTGTTTTCGAGAATTACTTGTGCCATTTGAGTCTGTAATTCTTCAAATTGAGCATTGGTGATCTTTCCTAATTGATTACTGATAACTATGTCCATTGCTTTGTTAAATAAGATTTCTGGTCAATCCTGAAATGCTGTGTGTATTTGGTATATGACTTGGGCCTGTGTAGATAAGTTGTTCTTTCCCACAAAATGTTCTAATTGTTGTAGTATTCTTGTGTCGAATAATTGCTTTGTTTTATCTGTATATAGATTCTGGATATTCATGTATTGTCCTAAGTAAAAATAACAGTAGTTTCTTGAAAATTGTTGTGTTCACCAATTCCAGGTTTTTCTGGTCAATTCTTGTTGTAATCTGACTATTTGTTGTTTTTTTATGGCCAATTTTACTTTGGTGATTATTTTGTCAACCATATTTTCGAATTTTCTCTGTATCCTATATTGTAGAGTCTTTGACATATTTTTGTAACAAATTGTTTGTTGATTGATTGTAATTTCCATTTTTTGGTGTTGAATTAACTGAAAAAGTTGTTGTGCTAGCAAGTAAATATTGTCAGTGATTTCTATTTTTTTGATCTTTTCTGTCATGTTAATTATGTCTTTATATATTTCTTTTGTTAATCAATTGGATGTGTTGTTATTGATGATGATAATTGGTTCCAGATCTCATGGAATTTTATCTGGTTGTACTAGTATTCTCTGTACTTCCAATTGTAGAATATTACTGGTGGATGATAATGCTATATTGTGGTATGGTTTCAGTCGATCATTATGTGTTGCTTTGGTTAAAATTTTGTTGTTCAATCTTAATTTATAAGCTCTATTTCCTAAAATTTCTTCTATGTGAAATGGTCCATCCCATTTGAGGTCAAATTTTTCACTCCATTGTTTTTCTACTTTGGTATAATGTAGAAGTACTTTGTCTTCAATCCTGAATTCAACTGGTTTATTTGATAGTTGGTTATCATGTCTTTCTTTTGTGACTTTTGGATATTATTAGCTGCTTTTTGCTGTTTGTTTTCTAATGTCTCCATTAAGTCATATGTTCTTCTCAATAATGTTTCCTAGAAATTCTCTTCAGTTATTAGTTCTGTTGAATATGTATTAACTTTTATCTCTACTGGTAATGTTGCTGTTCTACTATATACTAATTCAAATAGTGTTGCTTATGTAGTGTCTTGTTTCATTGTCCAATAAGCAAATAGTACTGATGGTATAAACAAATCTTATTCATCTTGATTTTCTTGGCTGAGTTTGGCTATTGCTTCACATAATGTTCTATTAAATCTTTTGACTAATCCATTGGTTTGTGAATGATATGGTGACGATAGTAGTCTCTTAATTCCGAATCTTTGGCTTAATTCTGCTAATGTTCTATTTACAAAGTGAGTTCCTTGATCTAATAATAATTTTTTTGGACATCTGTGTCAACAAATTAAATTTTGATGAATGAATTCGGCAACGGATTCTGCATCTGCTTTTTGAATTGTTTTTGCTTCTGGCTATTTAGTGAGATAGTCCATGGCTATTGCAATATATCTGTTGCCTCTGCTGGTGATTGTTAATGGTCTGACTAAGTCAATTCCAATGTGATCAAATAGTTGTCCCACTTTGATTGGTCTTAATGGTTCACTGGGTTTTTGTTCCTTCTTTTCTTTGACAAGCATCACAATTTTGAACATATTGAATGATGTCTGGATACATTGATGGCCAATAGTATTTTTTTCTGGTTTTTTCTATGGTTGCTTCTTTGTAAAAGTGTCCTGCAGTTGGGTCTAAGTACATGTTGAATAGTATTGTCTCTTTTTATGGCTTTGTTACTATTCTGGTTGGTTGATCTGAATCTTTTCTGTTTTTTTAATAAAGTATATTTTGGTGAGTGATAAAATATTTTGATTGTTGTTTAATACTCTTTTGTTCTGATTGAAATAAATTCTCCTTGAACTGTTGAGTATTCAGATAATGTTGAAGTTGTTGATATTTTTGTGTGTTCATCTTTTGTTATATTTTTGTTGGTATTGGTTTTGGTTTTTGTTGTATTTTTGGGTTGAAATGTTTTTAGATTTGTCTCATTCATGACAAACCATCAGCATTTCCGTTGTTTTTTCTCTTTTTATAGTGTATGATATAAGTATATAGTAACAGTGCCATTTTCTACCTTGACTGTCTTCCATCCCCAAATTCTTGTTTGTGAAGTGATGTCAATTCTTTGTGGTCAGTATACACATCAAATTTCTGGCTTAAGTACTTGGCTCATTTCATAACTGCCCAATATATTGCTAAGTATTCTAGTTCTGGAGTTCTATAATTTTTTTTGGCTGGTGTTAGCTGGCATAAGCTATTGGATGCTCTCTTCCATCTAATTTTCTCTAAGATAGTACAGCTCCCAATGCTTGACCTGATGCATTGGTGGTGATGATAAATGGCTTGCTGTAATTTGAATAGATCAATACTGGAGCTTGAATTAGCTTTTTTCTTAGGATGTCAAAAGCTTTTTGCTGGGTCTCAGTCCATTTATATTTTGTATTCTTGGCTTGGAAATAGTTGAGTGGCTGAGCTATTTTGGAAAAGTTCTTTATAAAGCATCAATAATAGCTTGTGAAGCCTAAGAATGATTGTAGTTCTGTTAAGTTAGTTGGTATTGGAAAGTTCTTTACTATTTTGCTGACTATATGTCCCAAGAATTTTAGCTCTGTCTTGCCAAAAAAACATTTGGTGGCATTTAATTTTAGCCCTGCTTATCGTAGTCTTTCGAACACTTATTGAAGATGATGAAGATGATCATCAAATGTCTTTGAAAATACATTGGTGTCATCCAAGTAAACTACTACTGATTTCCACAATAAGCCAGTGTACACAATTCCCATTAGCCATTAAAATGTGGCTGGAGCATTGATTAAGCTGAATGGCATAACTTCAAACTCAAAGTTCCCTTCTCTGATGGTGAATGCTGTTTTTTCTTTGTCGGCTGAATCCATGGCTACTTGTCAGTAACCACTATCTAGATCCAGTGTTGAGAACCATTTATTTCCTCCAAAAGTATCGAATAGCTCTTGGATCTGTGGAGTTGGGTAGTTGTTTTCATGAGTAACTCTATTGAGTTTTCTATAATCTACACAAAAGTGAATTTTCCCATTTTTCTTTTGGACAAGTACCACTGGTAATAACCATGAGCTTATTGATGACTGGATTAGCCCATTGTCAAGCATTCGATTGATTTCTTGACAGATGATTTCATGACTGGTGGGTGGAACTCTGTATGCTCACTGTTTAATTGACATTGCATCTCCAGTTTTAATTTGATGTTGGATGATATCAGTTCTGCCAAATTCGTTTTTGCTGGCAAAAATGTTGTTAAAATTGTTGAGTAACATCTTGAGCTACATACATTATAGTAGATTTAGATTTTCTATGTTCATTTGTTCTAATTGTTCTGGTTGGAGCAAATAACATTTGTCTTGTCTATAGATTGTTTGTAATGTAATGTCAACATATCCACAAAGTTGTGGAAAGTCTGGAATGAAGTTTGGTGGTTGGTCTTCTATTGCTGTGGTTAAATATCCAATAGTGGTTCCTTCTGGTATCTTAATGACATTCCTAGTGTTGTTGTAGATGGGAATTTTTATGTGGCTATAGTTTTTGGCTAGTATATGGAGATTGATTAGTCCAATCTCTCCTGATTCACAAAGGCTTGCTTCAGCTTCAAAAATCTGTTCTTGCTTTTTTTTCTTCCTTTCTATTGCTAACATGTACTGGCTATATGGTGGAATAAAAATAGCTTGACCAGTTGAGATAATTTTTCCTTGGCCAACAATTTCTTTTTCTGCCATATTAACTAGTACATCTATTTTACTTGTTGATTCAAATCTCTGTATTCCTCTTGCTGTTATTCCTAACTCTTCCCTATTTTCCATTGACACTAACTGAGCTATTTTAACCAGAGACAGGAATATTGTCTGTGCTATCTTTTCATTTGGCTCTATTGTATAAGCCTTTTCCGAGTCATTTTATAGTATAGCAATAATATTTTCTACATATTCTGCATCAATTATTCCTCCCTTGATATTGATCTCTCTTTTTGCTAAACTACTCCTAGATGCTAACTGAACCATAGTTGTCACTGGAATCTCTAATGCTATTTTCAGATCAATACATGTGCACGAATGTGGTTCCAATTTGATAGTCTCTGTTCCAGGATATCTCAGATCAAATCTGACATCAGTATCATGTGCACATTCTGGCATAATATCTTCATTATTATTACTGAACCATTTTAGTTCCAATTCCCTAGTGAGGTCAGAAATTACAATATATTGTTTATATTTTGTGTTAGAGTTTGAATCTGAGTTGGAATTGTTATCGTGGTTATTACCATATTGAATGAAGTTGAAACCATTGTTTTTGTCATCATCATTGTCAGAGCTTAACTTGAGATTGAATGGTAATTCCGATTTTGATGTGCAGCTGCTGATTGGTTTGATTTCTTCAAGGATTGTGTAGATCATGTGTGGTGGTGAATTGTAGATGAGGTCACACTCATCACAATATTCAAAGTCACTGGGGATTAAACAATGGCAACACAGTCTTGTATTTAACTGTTCTAACCATTGTTCTTGCTTTTTTTTGGTGGGTGCCAGATTTTGATAGTGTTCATGAAACTCTTCTGGCTCCAGGAGGTTGATAACTGGTTCTGCATCCCAGTCAAGTTCTATCAGTTCTAGTGGGTTGTTTTTGATTTTTTTTATTTCCTCTGGTAACACTCCTTCTATTTTGGCAAGTGCCATTCTCCAGATCTTGTTGTCATCATGTGGACAACTGTCCAATTGTCATACTGCTCTTCTTTAAGCAGCTTCTATTGGTGTCCCTTTTCTCACTCAGTCACTGACTAGAATCATGTATTGGCATGAGATTTCACAGGTTTCTCCTTTTCCTGGAATGTCATTCCACATTCCTTCATCCAATAGTGTTTCCCCACAAGCAAGACAAGGTTGGTTATCCCATTTTTCTTGCTTTTTTGGTCGTCCAAAGTGTTCAAGGATGCATAAACAGCAGTAGAACTTTGTAGCCATAGGATATTCCTCATTGTCACCACAGCATGCACTCATTAATGACAATTTTTTGCCACAATTAATGCATATGAGCTTTGGTCAGCAATAAGTAGATGGTGGCTGTGGAGTGTAGGTGTATAGAACGTAAGCAGTGATGACTTGAGTAGTCTTTTCTTCTCTTTTTTTCCCTTTTTCTTTATTCCTCTTCCATTTCCAACTGTGATCTTCTTCTTGTTCATTGTTGGTCCAGGTCAGATTGTCCGTTTCTCAGGTAAGTTCTTCCTTTTGTTTTCTTTTTCCTTTTTCTTGCTCATCCCATGATAGTATGGGTGGTAACTTGTTGTGATTGGTATCAGTCCATGAGACTTGGTAGGTTTTCCAGACTGGTTTTTCTTCTTTTTCATCTAGCTCAATCAATGGTTCTTCTCTTGAAGGAGCCTTAAAGTGTCTGCACATGGCTGGAGTTCACACATGTTAGCCATTCTGACTAAGCTGAAGCTCCTGCATGGTCCAGTCGAAAATGGCGTTGGCCTTGAACAGCCAATTGTTCCCAACCAACACTTGGTATTAAATGGCTTCCATGACCAAAACTTTGATAGGTGTGATAAGGCCATTGATTTCAAAGGGGAAATTGTTGATTTTGTCTATAGGCGTCTTAGTGGTTCTATTGACAGTTATAATTCTGGCGCTGGCAGCGCAGTCAACCCAGCAATTTAATTGCTCCATTAGTTGACGGGTGATGATGCTGCCAGCTGATCCACTATTCAGAATTAGTTTGATTGGTTGACCATTAGCTTTTGCATCAGTGTTCATAGCCATGATGGGTTTTTCTTTTAGTGCTGCTCCACTGAATAATGGCATGGCTGCCAGTTCTTTGAGTTTGAATGGAAAAATGGCATCCAGAAATTCATTTTCCATGATTGTTGCTGATAGAATATTGCTAGTAAGTGTTGATTATAGGTTGGTTTCTGGTTCATTGGGTTGGGTGTCTTCTGGGATAACCAGGAGACTTAAATAGTTCTGAGAATTTGGGTTTTGGACATAACCAGTGTCTGAATTCTGAGAATGTGATCCCATTGACTAGTGAGAGGAGCTGAGAATCAGTTGGTAGACAACCATCACTGATCTCCAGTTTTGGGCGATTTTCGATCTGAGGTTCTCTGATGTCATCTGAATAGGATTTGCTGGTGGTGTTTGAATGGGTTGTTGGGACTGATAAATTACTTGGGGCTGTGGCTGATAAATTACTTGTGGCTGCAGTTGATAGATTGCTGGTGGTTGATAGACTGGAGTTTGATAGACTGGAGTTTGATATACTGGTGGTTGATAGATTTGTGACTGTGTTATTGGCAGGTAAGCAGTTTGATCTTGATTTGGGTAATGATTTGGAGTTTGGAACTGGCAATTGGAGTTTCTGTATTGATTTCCCGATTGTTGATTGCTATAAATATGACAATTGACTCGGATATGGCCTTGTTTACCACAATTGTGGCAAATGCGCATCTCTGGCTGCCATGACTGATTAGGTGTTGTTGATGATGATAAATGCGACTGATTTTGGAAACAATTTGTGTTTCCTGAATTATTGCATTGTTGTGGTGGTTGATAGATGGCATGATTGTCAGCTAAGTATTCCTCTAATTTCTGATTAATTGAATCACTGAATTGTTTCAATTTGAAATCCAATTCAGATAATCCATTCATTACTAGGTTTACAGCTTGGGCGTGGTTAGCTTCTGATTCAGCAGACTCAAAATCTCTGGCATGTATGACTGCATCTTGGAGAGTGACTGGATGCAATAGACATACATGTTGTAGGATGCTACTGCACAGGCCACGGATAAATTGGTTGAGGATTTGTGGTGCTGTAAAATAGTTGGCATCAATTGCTTGAATTTGGCACAGATTTCTATGGAAGCGTCCCAAGTAAGTGGTGACTGCTTCTGTTTCTTTTTGCTTCATGGTGCTGAATGTATTGGCTAACCAGTTGATACTGTTATTATTGCTGAAGTATCTTAAAAATTCCACTTTAAAGGCATTGAAGTCTTGTGGTTTATTAATCAAACTCTGATATCATGAATTGGTGGTATCCTTGAAAAAGTAGGGTATGGCTTACATTACTCGGATGTTATTTTATTCGTTGGCTGTGATGGCTTTTTATATCATTCAGCCATACTTGGGTGTTGTTCTCTTCACTGGTAAAGTTGTCAAGCTTTACGATTAGTACATAGGCCATTGGATCTAAGTTGGGTTGTTGTGGTGGCTGTTAAACCAATTGTTGTTGCACTGGTTATTGGGGTGGTATTTGAAATGGCTGTTGTATGGATTCAGCTATTGGATTAAGTGGTAGTTGATTGATGATGATTACTGGAGGTAAGTTTGGTTGATTAGTTAGATTGGAGTTTTGATTATCCTGAATTGGCGGTGTCTGAATATTCTGAGTTTCAATTTCCAAATTTTCTGGATTTAGATTTTGCTGGGTTTAAAGATTCAGAGTTTCAACTTCCAGGTTTTCAGGAATTGGATTCTGGTAAGTGAATTCTTGATCTTCAGCTTCTTTTTCTTCTTTTTCTGATTTTGTTACTTCTCATAGGTCAGCAATTCCAAAATCTGGTGGAGGTGGCAGTGATCAAAGTCCTAATGAGATTGGTGATCATGAGTTAAATCCCTCAAAGTATTTGCTATATGGTCCTAGTAAGTCTGTTTTCTTTTGTTTACTTTGAAATAAAAACCTGCCAAATGTTGCTGTCGCATTTGATGTTGATGCACCTACTGATGTTATGTTGATGGCACTTCCAGGTGTGTAGTGATAGAATAGAACAGTTGGTGATTCAACTCTTGTTTTCTTCCAAGTGGATGGTTGTATTCTTTTGGGTATTACTGCTGGGGTTTGTAGTTTTCCTTTGCCTTTACTGGTGTATGTAATTGGGTATCTTTGTTGTGTGTAATGTTCAATTTTCTTGTTGATCTTAGTGATGATAGATGTGAAATTATGATTTGTGAATAGGCTGGTGTTTTGAATTAATTCTCAGTAAAAAGTTTTTCTTGCTAATTCAGTATTTTCTAGTGTTTCCAACAAAAAGGAAATCTTTTTGTTGACATAGAAATTGAATGCTGATTCAGCAGATATGTGATTATGGTTTAATCCCAAGTGTTGACAGTAATGTTGAAATAAAGATTTGCAAATCTTAGATGGTTTGCTCCGACGTTTTCTGATTCTGCCACTTTTGAATAGGGTTGTCAGTACTGGTTTTCTGTAGAATTATACTTCACAAGGAGCACCAAATGTTACAGGTAAGTCTTTGAGATGTGAAGTAAATAACAAATCCATAACTTGGTGCTTAAAACTAATTGCAGTTGATAGTGATCTGAAGGTTTTGTATCTGAAGGTTTTGGTTTGAGTCTTTTGTATAATAGATAGAGATCCAATAGTTGTTTTATCTGTAGCTTCCCAAAATTGCAATTCTGTTAATTCTTCTCTTGGTGTAATAGCTGGCAATCCTTTAATAAGTATTCTATATCTTCTGTACATGTCCTATCCTCTCGCAGGGGTCTTTTACTAGGCAATTCTTGATGTCAGTAATCTAGTGCTTTATTTAACCAATTAGTGCACAACAATAAAATCCAAAATAAAAATCAAGAAAAGAAAAATAAAAGAAAATAATAAATAAGCCAAGGTGGTTTTGCAAATTAGTATCCTGTCAATAGTTGTGATTAAGAGCTATTGTTCCAGTGTAGTTAAGTATCAATTACTATTAACATGGAGTGTTGATAGTAGAATTGGGTTTGAGATAATAAATAGTTATTTATTGTGTTTTTGAAAAATTGTCTAGATAAATTTAAACTGAAAGATCTGTCTTTTTAGCTTCTAATTCTACTGCTATATATACATAATTGAGATTCCTTAATTTCTCAATTCTTCACAACAGGAATTCTGCAATTCTTTTGAGAAAAATCTTGAAATTTTGGAATTCTGTAATTCCTTGTGAGAATCCTGTAATTCCTGGAATTCTGCAATTTCTGAGAAGAATCCTGGAATTCCACATTTTACTACATCTACTTCTGATTGGCTAATAACTATGCTAATATATATATTTCCTATATTTCTATAAGTAACACTGATACAAGTCCCGAGCAAAATAATGAACATTGCCAGATATGGCAGTCTCTTCAGTGACCAGAAATCTTTTCTGGATTTTAACTGGTAAAAAAAGAGGTAAAGAAGTAGCCTCACTAGTCAGTACATCAGCTTTAACATTGCTCAATACATCTGAATGTTCTTTAATCTTTACCTATTTAATTGAAATATTCTTGTTTTTAAGAAGATTGACAATTTGCAATCTTTTGATCCAACATTGGTTATGGAAATCAGGTGCAGTTGAAGAAGTCTTGGAAATGCAGGCATTAATTGCAAATTGACTATCTGAGTACAAAACCACTGAGCATGAAGATGGAACATACTCCAAAGCCAACACCATAGCTTGCAGTTCAGTTAAAGTAGAGGACAAAAGCCTAGCAACCTTAACTCTAATGTCTGCATTTGCAGAAAGTATGCAGCTGTTCTACCTACCACCTTAACAAAACCAGCACATTTCAAGGACCCATCTGTATAAATCTCAATACAATCAGACCAAACCTCCAGTAGACTATCATGAACTTCAGAAAACCTATCAGAATCCAAAACACTTAGCACATTGTTACCAATAGAATTTTAGCTATTAATTAGCACGAAATTATCTTCATAATTCCTATTATTAATTAGCATATTATTATTATTTCGATTATCACTTATTAAATTAGCCAAATTATCAAATATCATTACTCAATCAATAATCCGATTTGTACTCTAGAAATTAAGATGATCAAATTACACAATACCCTGAACCATTTAACATAGTCAAAATTCGCCGAAATTAATGAAAATTCGCCGAAATAATCAATAGTTCAGTGAAATAACTTGTAAATTTGCCAAAATGTATCTTTAGTTTACCCAAATTGTAGCAAAGTAAAAAGTGCAAGTTCAAAGACTAATACTACAACAAGTTGTATAAAAGAAGAGCTTCTTTCTTCAAAAAAATGTATTCTCCCCATATCTTACTATAGTATCTTACTTTAGATATCTTAATTGAAACAAATCACTTTTTACAAAATCAAATAAAAATTAAATATTCAAAAACCAAATTCTTAAAATTATTACACTTGAAATTCCCTTAAACACAACTAACGTTTTGAAATTGATTAGCTACCAATTTCAATAAACTGTTAGTGACTCCAGGTCTGGATAGAAAACGTTTCCCTTGATAAAATTCTATTTCTTTTATATTTCTTTTATTTTTTTTTATTTTCTTATTACAATCATTAGAGTAGTCTACAGATGAAATTCCTATAGAAGAGTTAACTTTCACAGTAAAGTAACTACACATTTTAATGAGCTTCCAGAAGAGCAATTCCTGGGAAAGAGTTGACATTTACTACAATATAACTACATGAAGTAACTGGCATGGAATTGGCTATTCCACTTATAAGCCCAGCAGTTCAAATTATAGGAGATAATTTGAAGATAAATTCAGTTATTGGAAGTTCAACTACTTCTAAAAAACGTGAATTTACAATAAACAGACATTAACAACATTTAAGAAAAGAGACCAAAAACCTCCAGTAACATTTGGTGCTCTTCTATGGAATAACACAGCAACAACAAATTCAAAGTGGCGACCATACCAGACACAGCAACTCTAGAGTACTATCAGTCAATTTACACCCACTGCAAGCAAAAATTTCACATCTCAGACGGAATTGAAGTTGTCAAGAAATCAGTATACCAATACATTGAAAACTGCATCAACAATTATCTTTTTGGAAACTACAATATTTCAGAAGTTAGAAGCAACTTCTACAATAATTTAGTGTACTATTCACAATTGGAAACAGAAGACCTAAACAGTGAAACACTTGTTACCTACTTTCAAGAACTTAATTTTAACATTATTGAGTATTGTGAAGAAAAATACCCAGTACAGTTCAAATACTCTTTTAATCTTAAATCAAAAACAGAAACAAGCAACCAAGGCAAACAAAAAGTGAAACAATATTCAAGTACTACACCAAACACTCCAATACTATCAAAGACAACCACCAAACACTTGCAAACATTTGAACAAGGAACCAGTATCAAATTACCACTTTCTATTACATCATTTCCAATTTCACTTATTCAATTACAAACACCAAGTTTACCACTTAATCATTTCTCCAGACCAAAAGACTTTTAGTCACCTAGGAATTCTACTCAACAGCAGGAACCAATATCAACAAGCACCAATATCATTGATTACTTACAGGAAATCGAAAGTAATCCTTCAGAAAACTTGGAAAGTAAAGAAACTGAATCAGAATAAGAAAAAACTATAGAAAACGAAAAAGAAATGACAACTGCTTATATTGCAAAGATTCCAGAATTTACTGGTAAAGATAATGATACCAGTCCTCAAGAATGGCTTGACAAAGTTCAAAAAGCAGAAGATGCAAATGGGTGAAATACAGCAAGAATGCTCAAAGCAATCTCATACTTTCTCTAAGAAACTGCAGGAGAATAGTTTGAAAACTTAGGAAAACCATTTGAAAACTGGCAAGTATTCAAAGATGCTTTTTTACAACAATTTACCAACAACAACACCTCTATTACTCTCAGAAACTGCATTTGCAATATCAAGCAAGAAACATCTGAAACTATTATGACCTATCTTAAAAGATTCAACAAACTTCTCAGACAAATTTGACAATTGGAAACCAATGATTACTATTTTAATGCACAAATTTTGGATTAATTTATAGCAAGATTAAAAAACAAACTGATTAAAAAGTCTGCCCACATGTTTCAGTAGACTTAGCAACTGTCATTAAACATGCAAAGAGCTATAAAATAGCAATAGAAGAAGCAAATCACACCAAGCTTGTAAACCTTGCAATTGAAGAAACCAGTTCAGCAGCTGAAGAAAAGATAGACCAACTCACAAAGAAGGTTGAAAGCTATTTTACAAACCAACAACAACAGCAGCAACAACCACAAAGATATCAACCCTCACAATGATGCAATTAAAACAACTTTAGATCACCATCTAACAACCAACCTCAAAATTGTCATTATTGTAGAATTCCAGGACATTGGAAATGAGATTGCAGGAAATTACAAAGAGACCAACAAAACAGGAGTAATTAATATTACTCTTTACTACAACAATCTTATTGCCAATCTTTACCACCAACTTATTATTCACCAAGACCACAAAATCAAAACAATTACTATTAACCAGCTCCACAACCAATGCAGCAACAATATTAGCAATCTGTACCAATTCAGCAATATCAAACACCACCCATTCAACAATATCAAGTACCAGCCAGAAGATTGGTTCAACATAACCAATTCACACCCCAAAATCATTTTCAAAATAACAACAACAGAATCAACCCAAATAACCAGTTGGTTTTTCAAAATTCTGGTCAGCAAAGACCCAATCATTATCACACTCAACCCAGTTATCTTACAATGCCTGAAGAATCGAATTTTCAACAACCTGCACTTTCTGAAGGTAAAGCTGCAGCATCAAGACAAAATCCTTCCAACAATACAATTTCACCAGCCCAAATTGCTCAAAATGCCAACCTCTCAGATATATTCCCATTCGAATTTGAAGCAAATGAATCATCATTCTTGCTTAGTAATGCAGCAGCTAATAAACAAAAAATTATCACTGCCATGTATACTAAAACTACAGTAGAAAGAAAACCCATCCGACTAATTCTAGACAGTGGATCAGCTAGAAGTATTATCACTTATCAGTTAATGCAACAGCTTTAAAGAACTGTTGACAGACCAGCCCAAACTGTAATTGTTATAGCAGATGGTATGAAAAAGACACCAGTAAGAAAAATTGCCAATTTTTTATTTATCATTGAGGGAATCATTATTCCAATCAAAGTTTTAGTCATGAATACACTCCAATACTAAGCTCTGGTCAGAAATAATTGGCTTCTTAAGGCCAATGCAAACTTAGATTGGGAAACTCAAGAACTAAAAATCTTATACCAAAAACAATACACCATAATACCTGCTACTTGTGGTACTTTCAACAAATGATCAGAAAAAAACCCAGTATTTAAATTTAAAGAGGAGAAGGAAATGTCACTCACTGAAACCTACATGGCTTTTGGATCAACATCCAATTGGGCTAAGGAAACGGAACAAGAAGAATCAAGAGGATAGAAGAAAGTTAGATATTCTACACCAAAACCATGGAAACAACCACCCTACATTCTACTTAAATGCAAAGATTGCAACAAAAAACTTTCATCAATGGAAGCATGTATTTTTTCAAAAGAGGAATATGAAACTCGTACCTGCTACTTTTGCAAAGCATGCCATAAAGAACGATTTGGATATCCTAAAAGGAGTAAAAAATGAAACAACACTCCTTATCTCACATGTGGAGATATGCTACCAGAAGAATGCAATTGGATTAATGTTGCAATAAGAGAAGAAGTATGTGATCAAACCTGTCAATATGCTCTATCAATTTCGGAAAAAGTCAGAAGAGAAACATCATTTGATGCAACATATAACAGTGCTCTTAATAAACTCTACCACTATTCTCATAATGCTGAAATGATTTTTGATTTAGCAATGGCATTAATCAATGGAGCCACACAAGAAGATGTCTACCAAATGAAAAAAGCTGAATATATTGAGTATATCATGGAATTAGCTGGATTTCATTATAAAAATAAAGTAGAAACCTACCACCAAATTGCAAGTCACACTTATCCAACCCAAGAAGCTTAAATTCAATGATTAGAGCAAATGAACATTCAATTGTGTAAAAAATGCATCATGTCTTGTGATGACAAATGGTGTCTAGAATGCTATGCTCTTAGTATTCTCTTATCCAGTGAAAATGACCAGGAAGAAATTGAATTTGGGAAACCTGAAACAAAGAAAAAAATCACAACAACACCAATCTATCTTACTGAAAACCAGTCTGCTATACAATTCAAATACTTTGATAATAATGGGCAAAGAATAAAACCAGAAAAAGCCCACGAAATTGATGCAAAATATGATCTCAGATATCCAGGCAAAGACACTTTGGTTCTTTAACCAAAATTCTTAACCAAAATCAACCTCAGAATTGTTCTTGAAATTCCACCTGGAGCAATGGTTCAAATTGCATCCAGATCATCATTGGCAAACAAAGGAATCAATATTAGAGAAGGAGTCATAGATGCAGGATATACTGGAGATATTACCATTATGTTGCAGAATAAAACAGACAAATCATTTAGGATTGAACATGCCAAAAAAATTGCCCAAGCAATTTACCTACTCTTAATCAACATTTCGGATTTACAATCAGTAAACAACAGAGAACAATTGGGAAAAAGTGAAAGAGGAACTCAAGGTTTTGGTTCAACTGGACAATTTACAGTTCCAGTAAACATAGCTCTTAATACACAAAATGAATCTCACCAGATTTTTCAACTTCTCCAACCAATTATCATTTCACTTTTTGGAGAACATCACGAAATTTACACTTGCTCAAAATCCACTACTACACAACTAATCTTTGAATCCAATGAACAAATCTGTTTGAAGCATGAAATCTCAATTTCAAATGTTTATATTTTCAAAGAAATGAAAAAATTTTGAGTTATATTCTATAATCCCAATAATTACCCTATTGTCTTATTAAACAAATTAGAGATTGAAATCATACACAGCAATATCTTTCAAGATGAAAACTCTCAAATTGTCTCTAATTTCATCAAAATTATAAGACACACTCTATTCTCAAATCCAAATATTTTTTCCACCACTAAAAACTACCACCTTTTAAAAGAAAAACTCTTTCGAATCAACATGGATTCCTTAGAACCTCAACAACAAAGACAATTGAAACAATTGATAGCTGAATTTGCAGATATTTTTGCAAAAAACAACAATAACCTTGGAAAAACTGATATTGTTCAACATCAGATTCACACAGGAGATGCTCTACCAAAATAACAACAAGCCTATCGAGTTCCATCTACTAACCACCA
Organism: Geosiphon pyriformis; assembly: GCA_016748015.1. Lineage (NCBI taxonomy): Eukaryota > Fungi > Glomeromycota > Glomeromycetes > Archaeosporales > Geosiphonaceae > Geosiphon > Geosiphon pyriformis. The sequence goes on from JAAOMT010000618.1 coordinate 138,111, forward strand.
ATTTATCAGAGAAGAGGTTCAAAGAATGCTCAATAACAGATTGATTCAACCATCAAGAAGTCTTTGGGTCTCACCAGTAGTACTTGTTAAAAAAAAAAACGGAAAAATCAAATTCTGTGTAGATTATTGTCAGCTCAACAGTGTGACAATTGGAGATGCTTACTCACTTCCAAAAATTGATAACATGCTAGATGTTTTAAGAAAAGCCAAGTTCTTCTCAACTTTAGACTTAGAAAGTGGATACTAGCAAGTCGAAATGAACCCAAAAGACCAACCCAAAACAGCATTTACCACCCAGGAAGGAAACTATGAGTTCAATGTTATGCTTTTTGGACTCTGCAATGTACCAGCAACATTTTAGTGACTTATAGATGTTGTATATGAAGGACTCTTGTGGCAATTAGTAGTTGTCTATCTTAATGATACTGATGTATACTCACTAAGCTTTGAAGCCCACCTTATTCACCTATAAGAAGTTTTTCAATGATTACAGAAAGCAGGATTAAAGTTGAACATTGAGAAATATTACTTTGAAAAAACAAGCTTGATCTTTCTTGGACACATAGTTAGTAAAGATAAAGTCAAACCAAATCCAGGAACAATCAGTGCTATCAGAAACTTTCAAACTTTCAGAAATACCACAGAACTACGAGAATTTGTAGGATTAGCTTCTTATTATCAAAAATTCATAAAAGAATTCTCAGAAATTGCCAAACCACTCAATTATCTTACCAACAAAAATGTGCCATATAAATGGACTGAAGAACAACAAAAAGCTTTTGAAACTCTCAAAACAAAATTGACAACAGCCCCAGTTCTTGCTTATCCAGACTTCAACAAACGGTTCCAATTAGCCACTGATGCTTTACACATAGCATTTGGTGTCATCTTATCACAATTAGATAAAAATGGCCAGGAACAAGTTATCATCTATGCCGGTAGAACACTCAAGCCAACAGAACTCAAATATGGCTCAACTGAATTGAAAGCTGCTGCAGTCATCTGGGCTCTTAAACACTTTCAACAATACCTAAAGAATAGAAAAGAATTTGATATAATAACTGACAATATTGGCTTCAAATGACTCAATAAAAAGAAAACTGAACAAAGTGCCAAACAGTCTCAATGGAATGACTTCCTAGCAGACTACAGATATATTATACACCACAAATCAGAAAAACTACATACCAATGTTAATAGCCTCTTAAGAATAAGACAAGATTAATACCAACAACAATTCCATCACAACTTATCAATCTACTATTACTAGACAAAATTAGAGATATTATTTAGCATGAAATTATTTTTATAATTCCTATTATTAATTAGCATATATTATCGTTTCAAATTATCACTTATTACATTAGAAAAATGTTTGAAATTATCATTTAATTAATAACCCAATTTGTACATAACACAAATGTAACCTAATTGCAATGATCAATCATGCAATACCCCAAAATATGTAATATCCAAAAGTTTGCCAAAATTTGTAAAATTTGCTGAAATAATTAATAGTTCACTGAAATATCTAATAGTTTGTAGAAATAACTTGTAGTTCGCCGAAATGTATCTTTAGTTCAACAAAATTGTAGAAAAAAGCAAAGTTCAAGTTCATGGAATAGTGTTACAACAAGTTGTATAAAAGAAAAGCTTCTCTCTTTGAGAAAATATATCTTACTTTAGATTTATCACTTAGAATCATTCCTACACATACAAAAAGAAATAAATACCAAATAATTTGAAAAACCAAATTCTTTAATTATTGCACTTGAAAAAATCTCCAAAACCCAACTAACGTTTTGAAATTGATTAGCTACCAATTTCAGTAAACTGTTAGTGACTCCAGGCCTGAATAGAAAACGTTTCCCTTGACAGAATTCTATTTCTTTTACATTTCTTTTATTTTCTTTCTTTTATTTTCTTATTATAATCATTAGGATAGCCTACAGATGAGATTTCTGTAGAAGAGTTGACTTTCACAGCAAAGTAACTACACATTTTTAGTGAGCTTCTAGACGAGCAATTCCTGGGAAAGAGTTAATGTTTACTACAATGTAACTACATGAAGCAACTGGCACAGAATTGGCCATTCCACTTATAAGCCCAGCAGTTCAAATTATAGGAGATAATTTGAAGATAAAATTCAGTTATCGGAGGTTCAAACACTTCCCATAGTCGTGAATTAACAGTACTACAATAAACATACAAGAGCTAAGAAGAGACCAAAAACTTCTGGTAACACTACCAACAAAATAACCAAACAAAAATGGATCCCAGAAATTACAGCAATCTTAAAAATTATTTGGAGCTTGAAACAACCAACATTACTCCTAAGGCTATACAAAAACAAATTCACAATGAATTCAAGACAGCAGCTGGACCAACAAACACCCACTACAAACTTAAAACAGCATTTAGACTTTATGATTTATTCAACACTTGTGAAAACGTCTTACAAAACCCAATACTCCATCCAATAAAGATTCAATACATTGGAAAGCTCACAGAACTGAAATTTCAACAATTTTCAGACCAGATCACTTCAATTATTTTGGATCACTATCTTAACATTACAGATAGTACTTGGACTTTAATGAAGCTCAGTCTTGAGGAGGAGATTATGTTACTAGTGGAATTTTAGCTATTAATTAGCACGAAATTATTTTCATAATTCCTATTATTAATTAGCATATTATTATTATTTTGATTATTACTTATTAAATTAGCCAAATTATCAAATATCATTACTCAATCAATAATCCGATTTGTACTCTAGAAATTAAGATGATTAAATTACACAATATCCTGAACCATTTAACATAGTCAAAATTTGCCGAAATAATCAATAGTTCAGTAAAATAACTTGTAAATTCGCCAAAATGTATCTTTAGTTCACCCAAATTGTAGCAAAGAGAAAAATGCAAGTTCAAAGACTAGTACTACAACAAGTTGTATAAAAGAAGAGCTTCTCTCTTCAAGAAAATGTATCCTCTCCATATCTTACCATAGTATCTTACTTTAGATATCTTAATTGAAACAAATCACTTTTTACAAAATCAAATAAAAATTAAATATTCAAAAACCAAATTCTCAAAATTATTACACTTGAAATTTTCTCAAACACAACTAATATTTTGAAATTGATTAGCTACCAATTTCAATAAACTGTTAGTGACTCCAGGTCTGGATAGAAAACATTTCCTTTGATAAAATTCCATTTCTTTTATATTTCTTTTATTTTCTTTTCTTTTCTTATTACAATTATTAAAGTAGCCTACAGATGAGATTCCTGTAGAAGAGTTGACTTTCACAGTAAAATAACTACACATTTTAGTAAACTTCCAGAAGAGCAATTCCTGGGAAAGAGTTGACGTTTACTACAACGTAACTACATGAAGTAACTGGTACGGAATTGGTTATTCCACTCATAAGCCCAGCAGTTCAAATTATAGGAGATAATTTGAAGATAAATTCAGTTATTGGAGGTTCAACTATTTCTAGAAAACGTAAATTTACAACAAACAGACATTAACAACATTTAAAAAAAGAGACCAAAAACCTCCAGTAACAACATTCTCCTTAGCAGCAATAGCAGCTCTGACTTTCAAAGAAACAGAGTTGTTTATAAAATCAGATGTCAAAAAAAACCAGTAAGGCACAGGGCCTCTTGGGTCCAATTGTTTCTAATGCCAAAAAGTTTTCCAGTTCATTATCTTTCTTTTCTTGTTAAGAATTCTGTTACCAAAAGCAACACCAAAATGTTTCAATAAAAAAATAAATCTGTAATACAAAAACTAACCCAGAATGTCAGACATTAGAAAATCACCAGACCCACAAAAAGCATAAGGTAAATTGTTCGCTAAAAATAATTCATTCTTCAAAAAAATCTTCACCACTTCTGCCAAAAAATTGTTTACCGAACTAACATGCAACCTAACAGGAAACTGCAAAGGATTTAAAAGAGACCATCTCAGAACTTGCAAATCCAAAAATTTATGATCAAATAAATGTTCAATAATACCATGGCCATTAAAAAATGAAATCAGTGACACCAGCTTTTTTTCAGACTGTATTTGCTCAAAGGGCTTTAAATCATACAAAAAAGGGTGGTACAAGACCTTACTAGAAAAGTCACATGGTAAACCAGCTTTGGTTCTAAGACCTTTTTTAATCATAATATCCCACTTATGACACATATCTAAAGTAACAAAACTGAACTGTATATAATAGCTAACAATAGGTTGCAAAACTGCCAAAACCAAATAACAGAATTGCTTATCCATAATAGCTTTTCTTAACACTATATTAGAAAAAAACCTGACATCCTTATGGGCTTGAGCCAAACTGGGCTTAGAGAAATTTTTAGTTGACAGGAAGATGCCCAAATAATAATGTAACTCACACTTTTTAGCAATCAAAATTGGTGATTCATTAATTAATAGCAAAGCATCCTTAACTCCCTAATTGATAGAAATTGCAACTGTTTTATCATTATTAATTAAGATATTATTGATCACAAAAAATTTACTTGTAATGTTCAAAATATATTGCATAGATATCTGACTACTTTTGACCCAAATCATATTATCAACAAAAGCACCTGCAGCCAAAAAAAAAGTTTTTTCTCCACTTGCTTCAATTCTGCCAGACTTTACCACAAACTTAGAATCAATCCTGTATCTGCATAAGTGCTTATGTCTTTTCACTTTACACAAAAATGGATCATAAAATATTCTCCAAAGAAGTGGGGAAAAAGATCTCTCCTTAATCCAACCCATTATGTACTCTATAACCATCTAAAAGCTTAAAATTGGTTATCACTCTGTTGACCCAGTTCCCATGAATGTTGCCGAAAAATTGGATGAAACATTTACACATTTTGATGCAATGTAAGCTTACTTGCAAATAATGCCAGCCTATTGAATCATAAACTTTGCACATATCTTGTAGCACTAACCAAAGCTCCTTATTTTTTTCCAGAGTATTCTCAATAACTGAGCCAATAGCAAAAATAGGAGACTGGATCAAAGTACCCTTCAACACCAAAAAATTGTTACCACAAAGAACATTAAACTTGCTACAAGCCACAAATATATAATCAGAAATGATCTTAGATAGTATTTTATGTGCTGTTTCAACTAATACAATAGGTTTAGTATTTGTTAAAATACCATTCCATTTATAAGATTTCGGAATCATTGAAACCCATGCTTCTTTTTATAGATTAAAAACTGCACTTAAACTCAAGCACAAATTCAACAATTTCAAAAGATGGGCCAAAATCTCTCCACCACAATGCTTCCAAAGTTTATTAAATATCCCTAATAACTTGGCTGCTTTATTGTTTGGCAGATTATCAACAACCAGCGATAATTCTTCTATACCAATTTCATCTATTATACCAGAGAAAGCATCATTATCCACATAATTTAGAGGCATATATTGTCGAGTCCAGAGATCAGGTATATTTGGAAGAACTGATTATTTCCTTGTCCACCTTTTCATAATTTTATCAATTTTGAGTTTCACCTCATTAGACTCAATTACCAGCTCATTATCCACTACCAAGTGATCCAAAACCACCTTGCAAAATGAATGTTTCAGAACACTCTTTATTATCTTTTTTTTGTTAGAACAGAAATTTTTTATATGACAATTAATTGCCTTTCTTATAGCAGTATCTTCAGCAACTTTAGATTCATAATACTTGGACTTATGATACTCTTTCCTTATTATTGACAAATGTTTAATCAATTTCATCAAGCTCACACTGTTTAAAACCATACTATCAACCTTGGAAGCTTCAACTATATTAATAGCCAACCAGACCTTAATAAGACTGTTGAAATTCAGGAGATCACCAGAGTTCCAACATTTTACAACTTTTGCAACAAACAGCTTTAATTTAAAGAATTTGGAAGATTGTCTATTCTTCGTACAGTCGTATTCACTATACCAGATCCTAGAAAAAACTGTGTTGGCAACCTGTACTATGGCCTCTTCCAATATTTTCTACATTGTATTCAAGTTACCATTGACCCTTGCCTTCTCAAACATGTCTGATCTAGCCAACAACTTGGCAGAAGAGCAGTCTTTAAAGCTTAACCATTGAACATTATCTGCATCCTTTAATTTGAACTTCTACTGGTCTTGGTTGGCCTGTCTGTAAATACTAATAAGATATATATCCAGCAGTCTATTCAAGCCAATTGAAACAGAAACTGACTTATGATCTGTATCAAAAAACTCAGATATTCCATTGACAGAATATGATGCCATAGCAGATACCAAATTCTCATTTACTAAAATAAAATCAATTACTTTCTTAACACCTCTAAAATTGCTCCAGGTGAAAGCCTTGGCCAATAAGTGTCTATCAAAAGCATTAACCAGGCCCAAACCCAAACAGAACTTGAAACTTGCACTTTTGTTAGACTCATTTTCATTAAAGTTACCACCCAAAACCACAAAAAAGCTGGAATTGACCACCTTAAAAACCATAGAATTGATATTAGCAGCTTGACTAAACCATGTGCCAATAGATACACTAGTGTACAGACTTAAGATCATAACTAAAAGCTTGTTCTTGAACAAAAAACATACAGAAATCAAATGACCAGAAATCTTATCCACTTTTGAAACATGCCAAGCCAAAGAATTGTTCATAATTAAGGCAACCCCAGCACCATAAAACCCAACATTCAAACCAGAAATAAAAACCCAAAGTTCATTAAATTTATTCATGATTCAAAGCCTAATATCAGACTTCAATTTAGTCTCAGTAACAATTAAAATCATATTTCCCAAATCCTTATACCAACAAACAATGTCTTCCTGTTTAGCTAAATTTGACATACCCCTAATATTGCATGTAACTACTCTCCAAATGAGCTTATTCATTGATGCAAAGAATACATCAAAGAACTCAAATTTATGTACAACAGATCTAACTTCTTCAAGATTGAGCCAATAAAAACCTTGAGAGCCATCATTTTAGATTCCAAACCACCAACTTTGAAAGTGAAAACTTTTGAACTGCTTAGACCCAAATCCACCACTTTGTCTTCTAATACTAAAGAAGAAAGAGGAAGAGACAACCATGGAACATCCAAAACCATATCAATATTAAGTGATGCCAACATAGAAACAAAGGCAGCTAGGAGTACAACTTGAATAACAGATACCAGAGACACCAGCTCCACATTATTTAATTTATGCACAATATCTGATATCTAATCAGCTAGTAATCCTAAGGAGTGTTCCAGTGAAACTAGATAATTATTGATTGAGAATTTATTTTGAACAACTGGCATGCTTTTCTTAATACCTAAAGAACCAGAAGGAGGAGAATCAGACCCAAAACCAAAGTTGAAATAAAAGCCACTAGAAGGAAAAACAAGTGAAACTACTTATGTCCAAGATTTGTCACCAAAAACAACAGGATAGGAGATAGGAACAGTTTTCTTTGCATATAACTTAGCTAACCAAAGATGATATTCCTCTGAGGTGACTTTTCTAACAACTTTTGAAGGCTTGGGAGCAGATGCAAGTGGTGCGCCATATTCTAAAGCAGAATAACCAAGAAATTCACATCTTTCATAACAAACCAAATCCAGTCTAGTCCAAGAAAGTTTAACACCACCAAATATTGGCTCAATGTAATATGCAGATTCCATTGCATTCTCAGACTCAAAGCCAACCACAGCACAGTAAATCCTATTGCCAGAATTCAATAAATGATTTATAATATAAGTTTTCTCACTAGTTTCTTCCAAAAGAGTGCCCAAATCATGAGCAGTTGTACCTATAGGCAAAATAAACAATAAAGTTCTAAACTGGTCTTTTGATGCCCATGTTTCATAATCTTTCACAGCCATAGCCACTCATACAGAATCTTTTCCAATCAAAAAGGACCATTTAGCAGCCAATTGTTCAGTCTAACCTAGTTTAGCAAATTCTACCACAGCTTTTTGCTACATTCCAATCAGTTGGATTTTGATTGACTTAATTTTGCCAAACTCAGCTAGTGTTGCAATGATTATTTCCTTTGGTGTGTTTATGGGAATTTTTTTAATAACCACAGCCCGATCTGAATGGATTCTTTGTTTTTTGAGATCGCTGTTTACGTTGATCTCTTTTACCTTGGCCAATAACACAACCATATTCATGCTTTTTTTGAAAGTGAAAGTAGATTGGATGATCTCTTCAAATTTTAAGGGAGTAATGACCCTTCCAAAACCATTGACTGATGAAAAATTTTTTTAATCAACTGAGTTTTTGCTGTTGCTGATTTACCTTCCACAGCTGAAAGATTAATATTCAAAGCGAATGATTTTCTAATTGATACTTCCACAGGAGTCTTGATAATTTTTGGGTCAATCCACTTCTTTTCAAGAGAGATAGACAGGTGAGAAGGGAGCAGAACTTTATTATTATCCATATGAAAGTTGGGAGAGCCAAGTGAAGAACTAAACACAGCACCAGTGTTAATTTACTTTGCTTTGGGTGTAGTAGCAGCTAAGCCCAAAAGAGACTCATCATTTACACTAAACATGCTAACATTCTCATCTTCACCAGAAAGACTTTCCATATTAGAATAAACACTATTACCAGATCTGGATCTGCTTAAGGATATATCTCTTTCATCACCAGAGTGTTTGACATTGCCAAGAACAACTTTCTTTTTCTAAGAAAAAAAACCACCAGCAAGACCATAAAAAGCACCCTTAGGAGTTTTTTTCTTGCAGTAGCTTCTATATTCACGAAAAATGGGTTATTATTAAACAAAGAAATATTGATATAGATTAAAAAAACAAAAAACTTTTTTTAACAGAAAATATGCTTTTTGAAAATTTTTGGAGATAAGAGAGAAAGAAGTTTTTACTGTTTTACTTAAACATTAATTATTATTTAAAAATAATTGCCAAAATATAATTTATTAATTTATTTTAATTATATTAATTAGAATTATAATTAATATTATTAATATATAATTAAATTTAAAATTTAATTATCTAAATTTAATTATCTAAATTATTTTATTTTAGAAAATAATATATTAAATAAATTTATAACTAAATTGATTAATTTAATATATATAAATAATTTATATATTTATTATAATATATATAGTTAATTTTTTTTCTTGTTAATCTTCTGACCATGATGATGTTACGGTTTAAGAATTTAGCAAAAAGAATCATAAAAATAATACAAATTATTCAATCATAATATAGCACAGTAATAATCTTAGAAAGGTAATGATTAACATAGTAGCAAACACCATCTCGCGATAGTGGCAAGCACCAGTTCACAATAGCAGTCAACACCAACTGGTGATAGCAGCAAACACCAGGTTGAAATATCAAAAAGAAAGTATTTTCTCGTAGAACTACAAACATGTATATATACAGTAGTTTTAATATTGGGAAATAATCAATCAAGTAATAAAAATCATAACTTATCAAGAAATAGATCCAATTTTATCCAACAAACTCCACTTTAAATCATACTTTCAAATTAAATATCCCAAGAAACCTTTAAAATCAAAAAGAAATGAAAAAGAATATTTAAAATGGAACTATCACAACCCAAAGTATTAAGAAACTTACTTGTATTATTTATTGAATGAAACTATCATTTATCAACTGAATCCCTTGGAAGAATAATCCTTGATCAAGATTATTCACGTTGTTACTAATTGATAAAAGCTTTGTTGTGAGAATTAGAAAAGCGCTAAAGACCATTAACATTCTGTGTTTCTAGATTAGAGAAACACATCAGGCAATTGCAAGGATAGCCTCAGAGAAGACCCCAGACAGTGGGTAGATTTCAGTTCAGCCTCTGAGAAGAAGTACATAAACATACACAACAATCAAGAATTAAAGAATAACTTACATCACAACAGTAAAAAGAAAGCCTTCAGTGTAACAGTGACATTATTACACAAATAGAATTGAGGAACTCATAAAAGACTGATTGCAATTAAAGCGGAATATCAGCAATTAAATATAACAAGAAAACCATCCCATAACATTTGGTGAACCCTATGAGAAAAAAAAATCAAAAAGGAAATAATAATTAGCAATAATTCATTGCTAAAAAGGAAAAGACAAAAGTGGTGACAAAAACCCCTAATCTTACTGTTCTTGAATTCTGCCGTGCTATTTACACACAAAATCAAAGTGATCTTGGATTACCAGAAGGGTGTTGTCCAGCAGAATCTGCCCTCACTTATTATATCAACGCCAGAATAAATTATCATATAGGAAAGGAAGAAGAACCACACGATGCAAAACTTGGATTGTATAGAGAATTATTACAATACACTACAAAAGAAATAGCAATAATAGCCACAACTATTGTCAAAATCCATCAAGAAATTGAGCAATATGCCAATGAAAATTTTCTAATATCCACAGGAAACACTAGGGAATACACCAACAAAACCAAAGAAAATTTAGAAACTAATCAGGAAAGTAACCAGCAAAAACTAGGAACACCAGCTCAAACGCCAAAGAAAACTGTCACTCAATCAATAAAAAAACAACGTATTTATTTACCAGAAGATAAATCATACAATTTTTCACCAGAAAATAAGATACAAATTCCATTAGGAGCTGTATCATCATCAACATCAACTCCACAAACGCTAAGAACTCCTAGTTATATTGATAAAATTAAACAACGTAACTGGGGAGACATACCAATTACAGGAGAATATTCATCACTATTCCAAAACCCTCTTTTTCAGCCAAAATTTAGAACAGGATTTGAAAACCGTGAAGAGGAGTCTGAATCGGAATCCGAAAAAGAGACCAGCAAAAAAACAATCACAAGACCAGTCACTGAAACAAGCAGCCAGTCCAGAAACCAAGAAACTCGTGATCAAGAGGAAGAACTGGATATAAGGGAAGCCACCTTTAGGAATGCTCAAGGAAATATCATCCCACCTCCTCTTAGACCAATAAACCCACCAGCAGAAAATGGCAACGAAATGACCACACCATACATTG